>OX451737.1:1037611928-1037773399 GCA_948472305.1 Vicia faba
AATAACCTGCACACAAAATAAACAAATAACCTAATGTCTTGAGGTAAACCTCAAGAACTCAAGACAAAATATCAATTAAGGTCACAAGGTCTCCAACATGGGCCAAGGTTTCTATTCCTAAGTCCAAGAAGTCTATTACTCCTTAATGCCAAGGATAGTAACCAAATAGTCCAAGTGTCATTAAAGTTTTTTTATGGTTTATGTTGATTATTAAGTATCTTCAAAAATAAAATAAAAGAAAAAGTGAGCAAAGATGAAAATAGTATGAAATGTAAATGCTAAAGTAAATAGTACAAAAAGCATAAAAATAAAAACATAAAGTATAGTCAATTGTTAATAATTAGTGGTTAGTTGGATGACCATCTTGAAACTTGTATTTGGAACTAATTAGAGGATTGGTAGAACCAAAGCCTCTCAACAACAAGTTGCATTTGCTTTTTTTCAAGTATATCATCCATTTAAGAGGTTTTCTCATTTTGAAATACCTTTGTGCTTTGTGTGTTTGAAAATGTTTTGAAAACAACTTAGTACGACGAACTTTGTAATGTTTCTCGGAATAATGGAGAAAATATAGAAAAGTGTTTTGAAATGTCTTTTGAAAAGTAGTTTTCTGTGTAAGTGTAAAATATTTGAGCAAACTTCTAACAGCTATCTACTATGTTACTCGAAAAGGGTCATTCTTTTCCTCTTTTCCTTTAGACAGTGTATTCCTACTATTAATGAGTAGGTAGCCTTGTCGTTGGATGTTGAGGGACAATCGAAGGGACATTACAGTCACGAAAGCAATTTATGGAGATGCTTTAGCAATTCTGTTTTAGGGACTAGATCATTTACCGAGAAGGAAACTGTAGGGTCATCGAGGGACTATGATCTTTTGATTTTACGAGTCTTTGCTAAAGCATTCCTTCCCCATAACTGTTTTTTTAAAAGGCAACCTTAGTGGGAGTACCTTAGAAGTGTATATGTGCAAGTGTGTTCAATTCAGTTATTTTTTGTCTTTTTGTTAAGTTAGCTAACGTTTATTTTCAATCTTTCCATGCAATCCTAGTTACTAACAGTAATATTGTATAGGAAATGTAAAGTACGGAAAATAAAAAGCAGAAACATAAAACCTAAACTATTACAACGCTTTGAGACAGTTACATAAAAAATGCAAGAAACTAAAAGTGCGGAATTTTAAATCTAAAGCTATTACAACTGGGTGCAGTTACAATAAAATAAAAATGCGCGCGAATTTGAAAATAATGTCTAAAAATCCTAAGAATAAAATATTTTTTGGTTGTTTTTTTTATTATGAAAAGAAAATTAAATCTGAATTAAGTCCTAAATTCTAATTTGTTTTAAGTTAATAAAATCGTTAAAATTAATTAATTAATTAATTAATTAATTATTGAAATATTTAATTAAAAAAGTCTAAGCCTAATTTTTGTGATTTTTTTTATTTAATGTCAAGTTGAATAGAAAAAGAGTCAATAATGAAACAAAGAATAAAATACAAAAAGAAAAAGGGACTCCTTCGATTGCAATGAGAAAGGACTTTTCGACCCAGAGGGAGAATGGATCTTTCGATCCAGTGGGAGAATGAACTTTTCGATCCAGAGGGATGTTGTCCTTCAATTCTATGAAGGGGATGGGATTTCTGATCCAAGAGGGATGTTTCCTTTTTCGATCCAAGGAGGGAGTTGTTCTTTGAATTGAACCTGGAAGGTAAATGCTGGCAAAAAAATAAAGATGCAGGACCTGGGTATCAAACCCAGGTCCTTCTCCCTAATTTGAAGCTTCTGTCCTCAGGCCTAAGCTTATTTTGACTTGAAACGGGCTATTCCATGAGTTTCTAAAGGAAAATCATGCCATGCCTTTCGATGGCGTGATTTTATTCCTGCATGTTATCTTGTGTATGATATGCTCATATAAACATAAATGGTATTAGAAGCACATATATACCAATAGTAGGTATTTAAAAGGATTACAAATGCATTTTCAATTTGGGTAAGTCTTTACCAACTGGAGATGCTTCGATTTGAGCATGGCTTAGCTTGGAATAGATTCTTGCGAATCTCAAGAACACAAATATATCCTTCGTCTGGATTGAGGGTGCCTGCAAAGAAAACTAGTCAGAATTTTGATCCTGTCTATGGTGGTGTGAGTATTCTCTTTTTCTAGGCAATCTCCCCCCTGATGTAACACTTGTGATCTCTTTATATAGAGGGGGTAGAGGGGACAACAAGGAAAAGGTTTAAACAACCTTGATTATGTGTTTGAAAGCCATTAATGAGAATTTGTAATGTTGGCCAAACACATGGGATCTTGTCCTTTTTTTTATTTTGAATGTATGTGGATGTGTTGGCCTTCGAATGCTCTCTTTCGAATGGGATGATGGCTTCCTTCGAATGGCCTTGATTTAGCTCCTTTGAACGGCTCTGATGGAGCTCCTTCGAATGACTCTGATTCATTTCCTTTGAATGGTTCTGATTTAGTTCCTTCGAATGTCACTTGTCCAAATACCAATCGAAGGGTATTTGTTGAAATGTCAATCGAAGAGTCCTTTGCTACGCCAATCGAAAGATCTTATCCATGCCAGTCGAAGGACACAGTTAACATGCATGTCGAAGCTGCCTTGACACAATGCCAAATTGAAGGATCCCTTGCCATGCCAATCAAAAGGCTTGGCCCAGGGTGCCAAAAGAAAGGGTATTTCGGAATGCCAATCGAAGGCCTTGACACAATGCCAATCGAAAGGCTTGCCATGAGGCCAATTGAAAGGCCTTGTATCCATGCCAATCGAAGGGCTTGGCCAAAATTCCAATCGAAGCATTTGGAATGTCAATCGAAAAGTCTGGATACAATTCTAATCGAAGATCATTGTCCATGCCAATCGAAAGGCTCCTTCAGAATACCAATCGAAGGGTCTTTCAGAATGCCAATCAAAAGGTACTTAAAACACCACTTAAAAATTTTCTTTTTTCTTAGGCAAGGGTTTGTGGTCAATCATGTAAGGGAAGACCTTGGAAAACATGAGAGGGAAAATTTTGGGGGTACAACAGTTGTCCCTGTTCAATCTTCTTAAGCCTGAAGATATGGATTGGCTTGTCTGCCTTTCGTGATCTGAAGGTGGAAGATGATTGAACACTAGAGTGCCCAGATATTTGCACTTGTCTGATGTAATACTGTTAGGGAATGATATCGGGAATGGGCTTACAAATGCCATTTGGAAAAGATGACAGAAGATTGTCGGAGATGGGCTTAAAGATGCCATCCACAGAACATGTCGGAGAGTCGTCAGAGATGGGCTTAGAGATGCCATCCAAAGTAGATGATGACTTCATAAGAAGTTTCTTTGTGGGGATTCTTGTTCCTGCTCTCTGAGAAGGAGTCATCTGGGGAATGCTTTAGGAGAATAAAGTCTAGGAGCTTTGGTTGTCCATTACTCTATTGGGGAGTTATCTCTTGAAAGCAATTTGTTATCTGGTCGGGATTCAGGCTTCACAGCGACTTGTTGAGGACAATAAGAGTGACTGCTATATGGTCATATTCCAGGCTTCACAGCGACATATTGGGGAATATGAAATTAAATGTTATCTGGTCGGTTCCAGGCTTCGCAGTATCTTGCTGAGGATGATAAGGTTGACTGCTATCTGGTCGTATTCCAGGCTTCACAGTGACTTATTAGGGAAATGAGATTAAATTGTTATCTGGTCGTACTCCAGGCTTCACAGTGACTTGAACTGTTATCTGGTCATGTCCAGGCTTCAGAGATTTGAAGAAATTAAGCTATTATCTGGTCGGATCTATGCTTCAACTTGAATTTGAGGTATACTACTATCCGGTTGAATCCAGACTTCATGGTAATTGACAGAGTAAACTCCTATCTGGTCAGATTTCAGGCTTCACAGTGTATGAAGAAGTTAACTGTTATCTGATCAAAACCCATGCTTCACGGTGTCTTTGAAGAAGTGAACTACTATATGGTCGGATTCCAGGCTTTGTAGAACCTTATAGTGTTATCTGGTAGAAATCCAGGCTTCATAGTGTCTTAGATTATTGACTGACTATTATTCAGTCGGGTTTCGGGCTTCATAGTAACTGACATGTTAAATTGCTATCTGGTCGGATTCCAGGCTTCGTAGCACTTTATACTGTTATCTGGTCGAAACCCAGGCTTCATAGTATCTTTGAAGAAGTGAACTACTATCTGGTCGGATTCCAAGCTTCGCAGCACCTTATATTGTTATATGGTCGAAACCCAGGCTTCACAGTTTCTTCAACTGGCATGGAAATCAGAGAGATCTTAGTATCGATCTAACTGAACCAGAGAAGGTCTTGGATTAACTTCAACTGTAATATAAATAAGAGAGATCTTAGTGTCGATCTGACTGAACCAGAGAAGGTCTTGTGAGGGCATCTTTCTGAGGAAGATCCTGAGATAACCATTTGTTATACGTGGCTTTTGAGAAGACTACCAGGTCACATAAATAGTCAACGGTGTTTGTTGATTTGATCTTTCCCTGAAAAAAGGTAAAGAATTAGTCATATGCAATGTCATGATGTATGAAATGCATTGTGATGATGTTCTAAAAATAAATGAGATTATGTTGTATGCGATGTGTATGTGCATGCCACGATGTATGAATAGGGGATGCTATTGCGATGTTTCCCAGTTTTAGGAAAATAAATCCCGGACTACTGCTAGAGAGTATTGGGCAACTGAATCCTTCATTTCCACTGGGGATGATGAATAGAGATGATTCACCGGGGATTGACTCTGCTTGAGAATAAATCTGTGGAGGGAGGATGCTTTGATGGAAAATCTTGCTGATGTAGAGGAATAAACTCTGTTGAGGAATGAACTTTTATAGTTAGAGAAATAAACCCTATCTGGGAGGAGGTTTTATAACTGTTTGAAATTATAAAACTCGGCTGGGGAAATAGACTTCAGTTGGAGAAGGTAATCCCTGCTTGGGGAAGAAGAGGGCAAAACTCTGGTTGTTTCTGCTCTGTGGGGAACATAGATGTAATAAGGGAGTATTCAATGGTGACTCCGTCTCAAACTGTCTCTGCCCCTATACCTGTTGGAAGGAGTAACCGTCGAGACTGCAAATGTTTTCAGATTTTGCCCTGTTTCTTAAAGTCATTTGTAACCGTCTTTCTGTTTTTTATGCAAGTATTTGTGAACAGTGATCATATTTAAATGCGTATGTCAAAAATAAGTCATTGGACGTTTTTTGCAAAACAAAACAGAAAAAGAACAACAAACAGTTTTGTACTTTAAATGACTTGTATTGATTTTTGAAGCTCGCCTATAACAGGCATTTTATACAAAGAGACAGACGTTCTAGCAAGAGAATGCTTCCATGAAAGTTAAAACTATACAAAATAGTGTACAAAGAGAAAACAGCTATGTGTAATAATCCCATTGAGTTTCAATTCTGCTATTGCCCCTATGTCCTTGAACGTCTCATCACTTTGCTACTCGTCTGAAGCTGACTAGATTGATCGGTACCGTATGAGCTTGATAGTCGATACTGAGTTCTGGTCGCAAGGTGATCCAATGGGACATAGTTGTATGCTTCAAATACCTAACTTTTTCCTGGACCGCCCTTACGGGTTTTCAGTCCACTGGGATACCCTATTTTGCCTAAGTCGCGTTTGCAGGTTTTCGACTTGCCGGGTGTACATATTTTTTTTGTATTTATCCCTAATTTTTGCCTGAACCCTTTTGGTTCACCGGGATGCCCTTACTTTTTCCTAGGCCAGTCAACCTAGCGGGTCCTTATTCATGTGTAGTATCTTTTCACTATGTCCGTATTAAAAGGGTGAGAAAGGTCGTCACCATCCATGGTGGTCAGAATCATGGCTCCACCAGAAAATATGCTTTTGATCACAAATGGCCCTTCGTACGTGGGAGTCCATTTTCCCCTGGGATCACCTTGCGGCAGTATAATGCGCTTGATTACTAGATCACCCACTTGATACACTTGACGTCTGACCTTTTTGTTGAAAGCCTTGATCATCGTTTTTGATACATTTGACCATGACAGACAGCGGTAAGCCTTTTCTCATCAATCAAATTTAGTTGATCAAGTCGAGTCTGGATCCAATTATCTTCGTTCAAGCCTGCATCCTTCATGATCCTCAGAGAAGGGATCTGGACCTCAATAGGAAGGACAACCTCTATACCATATACCAGAGAATAAGGTGTTGCCCTTGTCGACGTGCGTGCTGAGGTGCGGTAGCCATGAAGAGCAAATGGTAACATCTCATGCCAGTCTTTGTATGTCACTATCATCTTTTGTACGATTTTCTTGATATTTTTGTTAGCAGCCTCCACAACACCATTCATCTTCGGCCGATAAGGGGAAGAATTATGATTCTGGATCCTTAATTGCTTACAGAGTTCGGTGATCATTGTATTGTTGAGATTTGTACCATTGTCAGTAATGATTCTCTCTGGCACACCATACCGACAAACCAGGTTATGCTTGATAAACTGCGCCACAACATTCTTGGTAATAGAAGCAAAAGAGGCAGCCTTAACCCACTTCATGAAGTAATCAATGGCTACTAGGATGAAGTGACACCCATTGGAAGCTGTAGGTCTAATATCTCTGATCATATCAATGCCCCACATTGCAAAGGGCCATTGATCCGTCAAGACGTTCAAAGGAACCGGAGGTACATGCACTTTATCAACATAGATCTGGAATTTGTGACAAGTTTGGGAATGCTGATAGCAGTCTGCTTTTATAGTGGACCAATAGTATCCTGCCCGTAGTATCTTTTTAGCCATGGTGTGTCCACTAGAATGGGTTCCGAAGGTACCTTCGTGTAGATCTTCCATAATCCTCTCTGCTTCATTTTTATCTATGCTCCAAAGTAAAGTAGAGTCATGATTGCGCTTATAGAGGATTTCATTACTGAGGAAGAAATTTGCGGCGAACCTCCTCTGGAACTTCTTATCATTGCCAGATGCCCCCTCGGGATATTCTTGAGCCTCAAAATACATTTTCACTTCATGGAATCAAGGTTAATCTGCTATCTCTTTAGTGTCAATCTCATAGCAGTATGCTGGTTCATCCATCCTCTCAATAGTGATCTGAGGGGCCTCGTTGTCCCACTTGACCTTGAACATAGATGACATGCTAGCTAGCGCATCTGCTAACTGATTCTCTTGTCGTGGGAAATGTTAAAAGTTGACCTCTTCAAAGTGTGGAAGCAATTTCAGCACATGTTCTTTGTAAGGGATAAGATTCGGGTGCTTCGTATCCTACTCACCTTTGATCTGGCTGATTACCAAGGCTGAATCCCCGAAAACACTCAAGAACTTGATTCTCAGGTCAATAGCAGCTTTGAGACCCATGATGCATGCTTCATACTCCGCCATATTGTTGGTACAATTGAAGCATAATCTTGCCGTGAAAGGAGTATGACAGCCCTCAGGAGATATGATTACAACATCGATGCCATTGCCAAGTGCGTTGGAGGCTCCATCAAAAACATAGTCCATCGAGATCCTTCCTCAAGTCCTTCTTCCAATCCAGGTTATTCACAGTCAGTAACTAATATAATATTCTCATCAGGAACTCAAAATCCATGGACTGGTAGTCATCCACGGCTTGATGAGCCAAATGATCGGCTAGTACACTTCCCTTGATTGCTTTTTGGGTTGTGTGTTAGATATCATATTCGGTCAAGATCATTTACCATCTTCCTATTCTTCCGGAGAGTGTGGGCTTCTCGAAGATGTACTTGATTGGATCCATGTCAGATATCAGCAAAGTAGTGTGGGTCAACATATACTGTCTCAGTCGGCGAGCAGCCCATGCCAAAGAGCAACAAGTTTTGTTGAGCAGTGAGTATCTTGTTTCACAGTCGGTAAACTTTTTTCTAAGGTAGTATATCGCATGCTCTTTTTGACCGAACTCGTCATGCTTCCCCAGCACACACCTCATTGAGCTATCCAACACTGTTAAGTACATTATCAAAGGTCTTCCTTCAATCGGGGGCATCAGAATTGGAGGATCTTGAAGGTATTCCTTGATTCCATCGAAGGAGGTCTGGTATTCGTCATTCCACTTTACCACTTGATCTTTCTTCAGGAGTTTGAAGATTGGCTCACAAGTAGCAGTTAAATGGGAAATGAACCTGGCAATGTAATTTAGGCGTCCTAAGAAACCTCAGACCTCCTTCTCAGTGCTAGGAGTCGAAATCTCTTGTATAGCATTCACTTTTGAAGGCTCTACTTGAATACCCTTGTCACTGACAATGAAATCTAGGAGTTTACCAGACCTTACCCCGAAGGTGCACTTGTTCGGATTAAACCTCGGCTTGTAAATTTTCAACCTATCAAACAGATTTTGTAGATGATTAATGTGCTCTTCCTCAGTTTGAGACCTGGCTATCATGTCATTAACATAAACCTCTATCCCATGGTGAATCATTTCATGAAATAGAGCTACCACGGCTCGTTGATAGGTTGCCCCAGCGTTCTTCAACCCAACAACATCACTATGTAACAGAAAGTGCCCCATTGTGTGACGAAGGTTGTCTTCTCCATGTATTCGGGTTCCATCTTGATCTGATTGTAACCAGAGAAACCGTCCATGAAGGAAAATATCTTATGTTGTGCGGTATTGTCAACCAGAACGTCAATATGGGAAAGCGGGAAGTCATCCTTGGGGCTTTCCCTGTTCAAATCTCTGGAGTCCATACACATTCGTACCTTGCCGTCCTTTTTAGGCACTGGGACCACGTTAGCAACCCATTGGGGATAAGAAGTGACAGTTAGGAACCCAGCGTTGAACTGTTTCATAACCCCTGCTTTAATTTTCTCTGACATTTCATGGCGCATACGACGAACCTTCTGCTTTACCGGAGGGAAATCTTCTTTAGTTGGCAGACAATGAACCACAATATTCATGTCCAGTCCTGCCATGTCTTTATACGACCAGGAAAAGATCTCTACATAATCATGCAACATCCGTATCAACCTCTATTTGACACGAAGCTCCAAATTTGAACCTATCTTGATCTCTTTTCTGTTCTCTTTTGTGCCCAAATTCACTGTCTCAACTGGCTCTTCATGAGGTTGTATAGCCTTTTCCTCCTGTTGTAACAGTCTGGAAAGTTCTCCGAGTACCTCACAATATTCCTCACCTTCGTCCTCGGCTTGGTTGATCAAATTTTCAAAGTCATAACCGCAATAGAAGAACTGTTATCAATGGGATCTAGAGTGGATATGGATATGCAGTTGATACATGGGTGTGTGTAAGAGCATAGCTGTATAGACAAAGTAAAAAGCAGAAAAGAAAAATAGAGAGCACAAAATTTGTATGCATAAACGTCCAATGCTTTATTAATGTCATATGAAATTAAACATGATAATCCTCACAAATAAACCATTGTGCCTCGGGTAAGGCACACGACCATAGAGTTTATACTGTTTAATTATTACATATCCAAAATTAAAAAAAAAGACAATTACTTCTGAACAAAAGTAATTGGTACAAAGTCCTTTGTCGTCTAGTTACTCGGTCCACCAATGGTAGTAGGGAAGATCCAGCTATCTATGTCGTCGTCATTATTACTGTCTTCTACGGCGTTGACCCCATTATTACTGATGGGTATGGGAGGTCTTCTAGCACGAGCACGACAATAGCCCTTTGAGCCCCTAAAGAGAAACCCAAACCGAACTTATCATATTTGTACGGAATATCAGGGAGTTGGCCCCAGATAGTAGACCCACCTTCCTCGATAACTGCTTTGCATCCTTGAGAGAAGCCATCCTCAAGGGAGGTCTGGTGGTCTTTGGAAGATTGGTAACAGTTTCTGTTGCAACCATAGTCTGAAGCATCTCTTCAAAATTCTGACACGGAGTCTCGATGAACTCGCCATCCATTTCTATGTACCTGAAGGAGTTCAGGTGACTGACCATGTATTATTCTTCACCGTGTACCGTGTCAATCTTTCCTTTTACGGGGCACTTCATCATCTGATATAAAGTAGATGTGGTAGCTCCCGTCCCATGGATCCAAGGGAGACCCAATAAACAAGAATAGGATGGTCTGATATCCATCACATAAAAGGTAGAGTCGAAAGTCTGAGAACCGACTTTTATGGGGATGTCCACCTCCCTGTACACCATCTTCTTCAAGCTATCGAAAGCCCTTACCACTATGTTGCTGGGCTTCAAGGCCAAACCTTCACAATTCAGTATATCTAGAGCCTTCTTGGGAAGCGCATTCAATGATGAACCAATATCTACCAGGACATGGGCCAAAGTAGTGCCCCGGCATTTGACGGAAACATGTAGCGTATCATTGTGTTTTCTCCCTCTGGGCGTCAAATCAGCATCAGAAAAACCCAAACCATTATCAACCGTCAAACTGGCCACACAATCTTCAAATTGGTCAGTAGAGGTTTCCTGTGGCACATGGGCTGTCTTAAGGAACTTCACCAAAGCCTTTGCATGGGCTTCAGAGCAAAACAGTAAGGCCAACATAGAAATCTTTGAAGGGGTCTACCCCAGCTGCTCGACCACATTGTAGTCGCTTTTCTTGATAATCTTCAAAATTTCTTCCATCTCCTTCTCAGAAGCCTCTAGGATAGATACTGAATATGCCTTTGTCTGGACAGGCTCAACCAATATGTCTTTGCCCCGAGTCTCGGTCGACTCGGTGATAGGGGTGTCAGCAGGGGTAATCACAGGAATTGTAGTAGTAGTATCAGCAGGAACGAAAGTAGGAATGATCACAGAACAAGTAATAGCTTTTGGAGGATAAATCTCAGGGGAGAACACTCTTCCACTTCTGGTTATTTTTCTGGTTCCCGCAATGTTGCCAATGTCGGGGTCAACCTTCTCGGAAACCTGGTCTTTATCAGCCAGCCAATCTTGCTTGACACTGTGGTAGTAGACATAACCCCAATAGTTCCAGGGAACAGTTTTGTCTGAGGAGTATGGGATTGGCCCTGGCATAGTAATTATCAGTGGAGTCACCTTCGAAACAGATGTAATCCTAACGGGTCTTTTGGTGGAGACCCTGGGAGGATTGGAGAAAATGGTTATTATTGAAACATCCTTGCACGGAAAGGGTGGAACGGGAGTCTTCTCAAACAAAATCTATCTATCATCCATCAGGCGCTGAACACATGCCTTTAACAAATGACAACCAGTTGGTAGAGATAAACAGAAGTGGCAACCTTCGCCATAACCCGGAAATAAATCAGCCTTCAACAGGTTCCTCTTGACGGTCATGAGAGGAGTAACAAATTCATCAACAGTAGTAATAAACACATTATCTTCAATAACGTTAACACCAGGACCGTGCTTGGGTATAGGAGCCGTGATAACATTTGGAATCTCAAGGGCGTCAAATTCAATTTTCGTTGCCTCGAGAAGGTCTTGCACCTTGTTTTTCAAAGCCCGACAGTCGTTTGTATCATGACCTAGACTTTCTGAATGGTAAGCACAATGATCATTTGGGTTGTAACGGGGAGAGGTAGTGTTGGGATTCTTCGGAGCTTCCCGCAAGGTTACCAGATTAGATTTCAACAAATGTGGAAAGACTTGAGACAACGTCATATTTATCCGGGTAAACTGTTTTACATGCCTTTCTGTTCTAGGCTGATTATTCCTTTGTTGAGTAGGTGCAGGCTTAGAGATCATGACAGTCCCTACCGTTGGATGGTGTTCAGTTTTGTCCTGATTCCTTTGATGGTACACAACACTAACCTCTTTCTTCGCAGCAAATGGCTTTCTTACTGTACGGAGGATGCATCCTTTTGAATCTTCCCACTCCTAATTCCAGCTTCCACCCATTCTCCTGTCAAAATCAATTCAGTAAAGTCGGCTGAGGAACTTCCAATCAGTTGATTGAAAAATGGACCAGACAAGGTCACCAGGAACATATCCACTAGGTCCCTATCAGACAGGGGAGGCTGGACTCTTCCTGCTAAGTCCCTACACTTCTGAGCATAGTCTTTAAAGCCCTCACTCGAACCCATAGACATATTTTGGAGTTATGTATGGGTGGGAGCAAGGTCTGCATTGTACTAATACTGCTTGTAGAAAGCAACGGCTAGGTCTTCCCAATTACGGATGTTGGCTCCTTCCAGCTGGTAGAACCATTCTAGTTGAGTTTCGGACAGACTATTTTGAAAGAAGTGGACCCATAAGTCCTTGTCAGCAGTGTGAGGCTGGATCTTCCTCACATAAGATCGGAGGTGCATCTTAGGACATGAGACCCCATCATATTTGGTGAACACCGGCACCTTGAACTTTTACGGGATCACAACCCTAGAGACCAAACCCATCTCTTAAAAATCCAGACCCGGTACCTTCCGGACATCCATTGCATTAAAACGATCCTCCAGCTGTTTATATTTTTCATCAGCAGGAGGATACTGCTCCTCATCATAGTCGGATTCATCATCGGATTCTTTTGGACTGGATTCTTCCTCTCTTATTTCCTCCTTTTGATTGTTTCCCTCATTTGATGAAGTTATCAGTTCAGAGGCTCGCTGCACTGGTCCTCTGATCCTTCTTCGTAAATTCACTAACCCAGTTGGCTTCTTTGGCTTCTTCTTCTCTTTAGCAAGCAGGGCTTTCAGTTCTTCTTACCCCTTGGTCAGAGCCATGATCATCTGTTGAAACTGAGCATTCTGAGTCTGTAGATCCTTCACTGTTTGTTCTAGAGCCATTGCTAAAATAAACAACGGAGAAGATGAGAAACCTGGTATGAAACCTGTCCATGAAATGATATGTATGATATGCGTATGCAATGTTTTCAAGGACCTTATTGTATTTAAGCTCTCTTAAACAAAACAAAAATCAAAACCTTTTTAGCAAGTTTTTAAAGAAACAAAATATTACACAAGGATAAACATTGAAAAGAAGTTCCTAAGTCTCCCATGGGCGTTTCCTCTTGGTGTTGAGGTAGGTGTTGAGGTTTCTCTCTTCATGAAGTTGTTTTGTTAATTCCAGTACCTTCTTCTCACTTGCATATAATTGAGCCTCAAAAGTATCTCGTTCTCCCTAGAGCTGGATCCAAGACTTTTGCAACTCTTCGAAGTTGGTTGGCATATCAGGATGGAGAATAATACATGACTCGCCCCTTGAACAATAGGTTCTAAGATCACCGGTAAGATGGAATCGTATGGCATCATAAGACTTTGGGCTCAAGCTCTCACCCATTTGAGGTAAGGTTCCAAAGGGATGGAGTTCTTACGCCCCAAAGTCTTACTATCAGTCTTCTTAACAATTCCCTAAGAGCGGATGAACCTCTAATGATAATTTTGCAAATCACCTGAGTAGTTGAACACAATACCCTGGATGAGCATATCCGGTGGACCATCTATCTGCGCATAGCCAAAATGACGTAGTGCTAAAGAAGGATTGTAGGTGATACCTCCCCTAATGTCCAGGAGTGGCACATTAGGAAATTCTCCGCAACGATCAATAAAATAAATGTCCTCTTTAGAGTGAGGACACCAATGGATGTCGGAGTGAGAGAGAGATATTAGACTTTGACTCCACCTTAAGCCTAAATCATTTTGCATTATTGACCGAGGAAGGTGAGAAATAAACCAACTATGTAGGAGAGGGTGCAACATATGAGAGTTCCTCGCTTCTTCAGAGTACGAGTATGGAGAGAATGTAGGATATCCCCGAGCAATGTAGGAACCAGATTGTAAGCAAGAAAGATGTTGATGGCATTCACATCTATAAGTTGATCTGAATTAGGAAACAGGACCAACCCATAGATCAATAGGGCTAATACATCTTCAAAGGCATGATAACTCATAGCATCCAAGAAAATCTGAGTTTTCTTCATCAGGAAATTTGCAAGGAGACCCTTAACTTCACTAATTTTTTCCCAATTGGACTCAATGTCAGATGGCTTCAAGTGAAAAGCTACGACAACATCTTCAGAAGTTGGATCTTGTTCTAAACCAGTGAAAGGTACTCGCTCTGATATAGGTAAACCAAGTAACTTAGAGAATTCCTCCAGGGTAGGTGTTGTACCCAAAAATTTTCCCTCCCATATTTCTCAAAACATTTCAAGAAAGATCCTCAAGTTGCTCAAGGAAGTCCAAGGGTTGACCAGACAAGCTCTCTCCTAAAGCAGTCTATCCCAAATTAGGGTTTCATGTTGCATCAAGATACTTGAGTCCAAGGGATCCCAAATTCTCACCATTGTCGTAATATGTTCTCAAGATCATCCATGTCAACTTTCAAGCCTTGCAGAGGAAATTTGCTCAATCAATTGCTCAAAGGCCTGAAAATCGACTGTCTTAGGGCAAAAGTCAATTGTGGCCCACATACAGTCAAACTTCAAGATTTTTGGTCAACATACTAATTTTTAAGTATATTTAATCGTTTGATCAAGGTTTGATCATGACTCATCAAGGATTGCTCGCAATTCATCAAAGAACCAAAAGTTGCTAAATTAGGGTTTTGTAGGAAAAGTCAACTCAACTTTGACCAAGCATAACTTTCTCATACTTTATGATAAATGACCCATCCAAAGCTCATTTTTAATAGGATGCAATTCTCTACAATCCATCTTCAGTTCCCAAGTTCAGAATATGCACTCACAATAAGTTATGAATTTGGACATTATAGGTCATTTTGAAAAGTCAACAAAAACACCTTTTTTCTCAAAGATTCATACATGAACATGGAACACCAAATTCATATGATACCAAAAGGGTTGCTTATAGGACATATCAAGCTTTATAAAAAGTCCAATAACACTTTGAAAGAGTCAAAATTGAGGAAGTTATGCATTGGTGAAGTTGACCCTTTTTGCAAAATTGCCAAAAGTCAACTATGCCTAAAATTGCAAATTTTCCTAAATGGGCCTAACTTTTTGCACTTGTTTTAAGTTGGTAGCATGGTCCATGAGCCCTAGCTCTTGCCACTTGTCTTTATATTTTTTTTTATTATTTATTTTGATTTTGATTTGAATTAAATCAATTTTAATCAAAACAAATCATGGAAAAATCCAAAACATTGAAATCTCAAGATTTTGTACATGTTTCAGGTCCTATATCCAGCTAGCAAAAGATTGAATTCGTGCAAAACCTTAGTGTGCACAAAAAGATTGTATTTAGACTATTTTTGGAAGGGTTTTTAAGTGAATCAAATAAAGATCAAAATCAATAATGGAGGAAGATTGAGATCATGTTTTGAACCCTAATCCAATCCTTGATATATATTGAACATTTGCAGACCTAAAACAAGGCTAGAGAGAGGCGCAAGAACAAGAACCAAACTTGAAAAAAATCACAAAAAGTGCTAAGTCAAATTCATAGTTCCAGGCGATTCCAGGGCTTCCTGACCATCCCAATCGTTTCCTGGGAGTGTAAGCAAGCAATACCAATCAAAAACATGTGCGCTAGTGCCCAAAATTCGTCCCCATGACTCCCACGGTTTGCCCATATTTCCAAAACTGAATCTTTTTATTCTTGCATATTCATCACATTCTAATCACATATTCCTGTTCACTATCACATTTTCAAGCTATCTGGAACATTTAATTGCATTTTTATGGACTGTATGAGATTTCACCATTGCTATGGTTTGTTGCTTCGATTTGGGATCTTTCCATACAGGTAAAATTGGGCCATGAAAGGGGCATCATCATACTCAGAAAGTCAAGATGAGTTGATTGGTGGCCTTAAATATTATTTATCTTGCTTGTGGTTGATTTTGAGAATATGCAGGTTTGTAGTGACGGATGATGTCTGTAGGTAAAAGTCGGTGACTTTTACCAACGGAGAAAGGAAGAAGATGACTAGCGTGGCACCATGGGATTGGTTCATTTGAATTCTGGTGCCTTTTTCACATTATTTCATATTATGATTATTGTGTATCATATGTACAACAAAAATAGCTAGCTCAGTTGGTTGGCAGGCGTTGGAAAGTGCTTCAGGGCCTGGGTTGGAATCCCAGGTCCCCCCATGATTTCATATATTTTGTCTTTCCATGATCCAGCATGCACACAAGGAAAAGGACCACCATAGTCCATCATCACCCCATTAGCCATGTGTCCAGAAGGCCAGATCTAAAGGCTATCAAATGATGATCCACCAAAGGCGTTGGTCAACACGTAGCACTGGATCTAGCAAGTCAACAATGGATCAATTCTTCATGGGCCAGATTGCTATCCACACTCCCTCAATTTACTTTTTCCAGGCCTAACTTTCTTTTCTCTATTCTTTTATTTTTCTTTATTAATTTATTTATTTATTTTACTAACATAATTAATAATTCCTTTTATGAAAAAAAATCACAAAAATAATGTTTTTCATCAAATTAAATTTAGGATATTTATTTTTTACAAAAAAAATTAATTAATTTAATTCGGTTATTCAATTTTAGGTAACTTTAATTATTTTGTAAATAAATTAAAATTAATTAGAACAATTAGGGTTTTTGTTTCTAACTTAATTATATTTTCTTTTTCTTAAAATAACCAAAAACACAAAAATAGGTTAGAATTAGTTATTTTCTTTAATTAATTGAATTACTAATTATTTTTGTACTTAATTTAAAAACCTAATTATTTTTCTTAGAAATAATTAGAAAATAACAAAAAATATGTGTTCTTTCGATTAGGTTAGACGGGGTCAAAACCCTAATTTCTTATCGTTCTTAATTTCATCGCGCACACTTTATTATCTTATTTTTCCGTATTGATGTAATTGCTCACAAGTTGTAATAGTTTAAATTAGGACTTTTACTTTCATTTATTGCTTTTGTTTTACGGGTTTGTTTTTGGCTATGTAAATACCCGAAGCCTTGTAATAGTGTAGCTTTACTTTCCGCACTTTAAATTCCGTAAATATTAAACTGTTAGATGTATGGTAATAGGGATGCATGACAAGAATGTATGATTAACTTTAAAATGGTTAGAAAACCCTAAATGTGCAAAGATAATAAACTTGAAATTGAATCACTCTCACTTCGGTTGCCTTCGGTATATGGTCATTGAGTATAGGATATTTAGTGGTCGCTCTTTTGTCTCAAAGATCAAAGTTGCCTCGGAAAGGTTGCCTCAGAATTGTTGCCTTGAATAATTGATCTAAGACATTAGGGTTATTACTAAGACGTCCTAACATTGCTTTAGTGATCGTACGTCCCTTTCGAATTAATCCTTAAAACCCCAACGATGGTGCTACCTACTCACTAATAGTGGGATAGTGATGTCTAAAGGAAACGAACATAGAACGATTCTTTTTTCGAGTAGGTAGATTAACTCTTAAGTACTTGCTCAATCCAAACAAACTTTTTCACACTTACACTCATTTCAAACAAAGTTTTCAAAAACACTTCATAACACTCTTGAAGACAGAAGAAAGGGTTAAATCGAAGTCAAAAAAAAACTTTTCAAATCGCACAAACACACAGAAGAAATTTTGAAAATGATGAGCAAGTACCTAAGATCCCGTGGAAAACCACAGATAGAAAGGGTGCTAATACCTTCCCTTTCTATAATCTACCCGCCGTACTCAAAATCTCGAAAAAGGAATTTTTCTGTGCTTTTTTCCTTTCCGGTTGGATAAAATAAAATCCGGTGGCGACTCTTGCTTACCATGACATTTTGAGAACAGAAACGCAAAACGTAAACCAGCATTCCTAAAACAGTTCCGGTTCTAGCCACCGTAACACAGTAGGCACCAGTTGATAATTGGGGAATGTGAAACAATGGTGCTTAGGGTCAAAGAACTGGAATAAGACACTCATTAAACCTTCATCAAACTCAGTGGTAACCAAACTGAGAAAGTGACCATGTCTTTTATGGAATGACGAGTCCTCGGGGACTTTCAAGACTAATTCCTTGAGCTTAGGAGGAACTTCTGTGAAGCGAATCCGGATGGTTTTTCCGCGACCTGAATTCATATCCTACAAAATAGCCAAGAGGTAAATCCAACAGGTCCCTGAAATTATTACTACATATGAATGTCATGATTTTTATGATGTCATGATTATGCTAAAAACCACAGATAAACACAAGCAAATCACACCATAGACCTTAGGTTCAAAGGTTTGTATGAGTTTTTAAGGTATATACCATTTTGAATGTTCAGTTGGCTCAACCTATCCTATTAATAGTAACCGGGTTCTAAGGAATCTCAATATCACTAACCTTCCCTTCGGAAATTGTTTCAGCTCCGCACCGAAGTATTGCAGCCAAAAAATCCTGAAAGTCCAACCTCAATGAGTGTAGTATCGAGTATCAAACAATCTTTGGTCGGAACCAAAGTCGGTTATCTCAATACTTCCTAATGGCTAGGATGAGTCAATTAAAGGTTCTAAAGGTCAGTTAGCGCTTAGTGACACTTCGTCTGTATCGGTCTACACCGTACAACCTCTACGGTTTATTGCTACTTACCTAATAAGGTGCCCCAGATCCGGGTGTAGGATCTTTTAGTAACAACCCAAGCAAAACCTTAAATATAAAGCAAGCAAACACACAATAAACCTTTTAAAATGATGAACTAAAACTCTAAGGTAACCACACTTTTTATATTCCCCAGCAGAGTCCCCAGTTCTGTGATACAGAGGCAGCTGACTGTTATATACTCGTTTGTGTTTTTTGTTTGCAAATGTCGCGGTAAACAAGAGTCGCATCCGTGTTTTATTTTATCCAACAAAGGAAATGGTGAAAAGAACAGAAAAAGACCTTTTCGAGATTTTTCTGAGTAAGGGGGTAGATTATGGAAAGGGAAGGTGTTAGCACCCTTTCCATCCGTGGTTTTCCACGGGCTCTTAGAGGTTTGCTCCTTTTGAAATACCTTTGTGCTTTGTGTGTTTGAAAATGTTTTGAAAACGCCTTAGTGACAAACTTTGTAATGTTTCTCAGAATAGTGGAGAAAATATACAAAGTGTTTTGAAATATATTTTGAAAAGTAGTTTTCTGTGTAAGTGAAAAATATTTGAGCAAACTTCTAACAGCTATCTACTTTGTTACTCGAAAAAGGTCGATATTTTCCTATTTTCCTTTAGACAGTGTTACTCTACTATTAGTGAGTAGGTAGCCTTGTCGTTGGATGTTGAGGGACAATCGAAGGGACGTTATAGTCACGAAGGCAATTTATGGAGATGTTTTAGCAATTCTATTTTAGGGACTAGATCATTTACCGAGAAGGCAACCGTAGGGTCATCGAGGGACTATGATCTTTTGATTTTACGGGTCTTTGCTAAAGCATTCAAGCCACATGACTGTGTTTTTAAAAGGAAACCAAAGTGGGCGTATCTTAGAGGTGTATATGTGCAAGTGTGTTCAATTCAGTTATTTTTTGTCTTTTTGTTAAGTTAGCTAACATTTATTTTCAATCTTTCCATGCAGTTCTAGTTACTAACAGTAATATTGTACAGGAAATGTAAAGTATGGAAAATAAAAAGCAGAAACATAAACCCTAAACTAATACAACGCTTTGGGACAGTTACATAAAAAATGCAAGAAACTAAAAGTACGGAATTTTAAATCTAAAGTTATTACAAGTGTGAGGAGTTACAATAAAATAAAAATGCACGCGAATTTGAAAATAACGTCTAAAAATCCTAAGAATAAAATCTTTTTTGGTTGTTTTTATTTATTTTGAAAAGAAAATTAAATCTGAATTAAGTCCTAAATTCTAATTTGTTTTAAGTTAAGAAAATGGTTTAAATTAATTAATCAATTAATTAATTATTTAAATATTTAATTAAAAAAGTCTAAGCCTAATTTTTTGGATTTTTTGGATTTAATGTCAAGTTGAATAGAAAAAGAGTCAATAATGAAACAAAGAATAAAATACAAAAATAAAAAGGGACTCCTTCGATTGCAAGGAGAAAGGACTTTTCGACCCATAGGGAGAATGGATCTTTCGATCTAGTGGGAGAATGGACTTTTCGATCCAGAGGGGTGTTGTCCTTCGACTCTATGAAGGGGATGGGATTTCTGATCCAGGAGGGATGTTGCCTTTTTTGATCCAAGGAGGGAGTTGCTCTTCGAATTGAACCTGCAAAAAAAATGCTGGCAAAAAAATAAAGATACAGGACCTGGGTATCAAACTCAGGTCCTTCTCTCTAACTCGAAGCTTCTGTCCTCATGCCTAAGCTTATTTTGACTTGAAACGGGCTATGCCATGAGTTTCGAAAGGCAGATCATTCCATGCCTTTCGATGGCGTGATTTAATTCTTGCATGTTATCTTGTGTATGATATGCTCATATAAACATAAATGGTATTAGCAGCACATATATACCAATAGTAGGTATTTAAAAGGATTAGAAATGCAGTTTCGATTTGGGTAAGTGCTTACCAACTGGAGATACTTCAATCTGAGCGTGGCTTGGCTTGGAATAGATTCTTGGGAATCTCAAGAACACAAATATATCCTTCGTCTGGATTGAGGGTGCCTGCAAAGAAAACTAGTCAGAATTTTGATCCTGTCTATGGTGGTGTGAGTATTCTCTTTTTCTAGGCAATCTCCCCCCCTGATGCAACACTTGTGATCTCTTTATATAGAGGGGGTAGAGGGGACAAGAGGTCAAAGGTTTAAACAACATTGATTATGTGTTTGAAAGCCATGAATGAGAATTTGTAACGTTGGCCAAACACACGGGATCTTATCCTTTTTTTAATTTTGAATGTATGTGGATGTGCTGGCTTTGAATGCTCTCTTTCGAATGGGATGATGGCTTCCTTCGAATGGCCTTGATTCAGCTCCTTCGAACAAATCTGATGGAGCTCCTTCGAATGACTCTGAATCATTTCCTTCGAATGATTATGATTCAGTTCCTTCGAATGTCACTTGTCCAAATACCAATTGAAGGGTATTTGTTGAAATGTCAATCGAAGAGTCCTTTGCTACGCCAATCGAAAGATCTTGTCCATGCCAATCGAAGAACATGATTAACATGCTTGTCGAAGCTACTTTGACACAATGCTAAATTGAAGGATCCCTTGCCATGGCAATTGAAAGGCTTGGCCCAGGGTGCCAAACAAAAGGGTCTCTCAGAATGCCAATCGAAGGCCTTGACACAATGCCAATCGAAAGGCTTGTCATGAGGCCAATTGAAAGGCCTTGTATCCATGCCAATCGAAGGGCTTGGCCACAATGCCAATCCAAGCATTTGGAATGTCAATATAAAAGTTTGGCTACAATGCTAATCTAAGAGCATTGTCCATGCCAATCGAAAGGCTCCTTCAGAATACCAATCAAAGTGTCTTTCATAATGCCAATCGAAAGGTACTTAAGACACCACTTGAAAATTTTATTTTTTCTTAGGCAAGGGTTTGTGGTCAATCATGTAGGGGAAGACCTTGGAAAACATGAGAGGGAAAATTTTGGGGTACAACAACAATCAACTGTGAACTGACAACTCAATAGTCGAAGGTAGAAAATTGAAAAGATACTGACTCATAGATGATGGTAAAAGATCAAAGGATACACCAACTTTCACTGAAGGTGAAATTACCAATGTTCACTGAAGGTAGAAAGAGAAAAGAAATATGGCACCGACGTTCACTGATGGTGAACTACCAACGTTCACTGAAGGTAAAAAAAAGATAACACCCACGTTCACTGAAGGTAAAAAAAGGATAACACCCACGTTCACTGAAGGTGAACTACCAACTTTCAATGAAGGTAGTAAGAGAATAACATCGATGTTCACTGACGATGAACTACCAACTTTCACTGAAGATAGAGAGAAAAGAAATATGGAACCGACATTCACTAACGGTGAACTACCAACATTCACTGAAGGTAGCAAAAAGATAACACCCACGTCATTGAAGGTGAACTACCAACTCTCACTGAAGGTAGTAAGAGAATATCATCGACGTTTACTGACGATGAACTACCAACTTTCACTGAAGGTAGAGAGAAAAGAAATATGGCACCGACGTTCACTGATGGTGAACTACCAACGTTCACTGAAGGTAGCAAAAAGATAACACCCACGTTCACTGAAGGTGAACTACCATCTTTCACTGGAGGTAGTAAGAGAATATCATCGATGTTCACTGACGATGAACTACCAATTTTCACTGAAGGTAGAGAGAAAAGAAATATAGCACCGACGTTCACTGACGATGAACTACCAACATTCACTGAAGGTAGAAAAAAGATAACACCCACGTTCACTGAAGGTGAACTACGAACTTTCACTGAAGGTAGTAAGAGAATATCATCGACGTTCACTGACGATGAACTACCAACTTTCACTGAAGGTAGAGGGGAAAAAAATATACCACTGGCGATCACTGACGGTGAACTACCAACGTTCACTGAAGGTAGCAAAAAGATAACACCCACGTTCACTGAAGGTGAACCACCAACTTTCACTGAAGGTAGTAAGAGAATATCATCGACGTTCACTGACGATGAACTACCAACTTTCACTGAAGGTAGAGAGAAAAGAAAACAATCACCAATGTTCACTGATGGTGAACTACCAACATTCACTGAAGGTAGAAAAAAGATAACACCCATGTTCACTGAAGATGAACTAACAACGTTCACTGATGTTAGAGAGAAAATATAATAATCACCAACGTTCACTGATGGTGAACTACCAACGTTCACTGAAGGTAGCAAAAAGATAACACCCACATTCACTGAAGGTGAACTACCAATGTTCACTGAAGGTAGAAGGAGAATAACACCTACGTTCACTGACGATGAACTACCAATGTTCACTGATGGTAGAGAGAAAAGATAATAATCACTAACGTTCACTGATGGTGAACTACCAACATTCAGTGAAGGTAGCAAAAAGATAACACCCACATTCACTGAAGGTGAACTACCAACGTTCACTGAAGGTAGAAGAAGAATAACACTGACGTTCACTGACGATGAACTACTAAAATTTACTGATGGTAGAGAGAAAATATAATAATCACCAACGTTCACTGATGGTGAACTACCAACGTTCACTAAAGGTAGAAAAAAGATAACACCGATGTTCACTGAAGGTGAACTACCAACGTTCACTGAAGGTAGAAGGAGAATAACACTGGCGTTCACTGATGATGAACTACCAACATTCACTGATGGTAGAGAGAAAAGATAATAATCACCAATGTTCATTGATGGTGAACTACCAACATTCACTGAAAGTAGAAAAAATATAACATCCACGTTCCCTGAAGGTGAACTACCAACATTCAATGAAGGTAGAAAGAGAATAAATTGTCAATAACAAGTTTCCCAAAATCATGGCATTTCACCTAGAACAAGTCTCAAATTATTCTTCAACCAACGCATTCCGCCTGGAAAGGGTAATATAGAAGTTGTCTCAAATAAAGAGACTAACACTTGTAAAGATTTCATAATGAATTGTCTCTGTCATATTGAAAAGACTTGCCATCCACTGGAGTAATTTTACAACGGACTGCAAACTATCCACCCATAGAGAAAATAAATAAAAAAGTAACGCCAACTTTTACAAGGAAGTATAAGTTGCTCAAATAAAGAGATCTGCTACTTGCTGTTATGGGAAGGATTGTAAAAATGACTTCCTGGGGAATGAATCATGACTTCCTGGGGAATGAATCATGACTTCCTGGTGAATGAATCATGACTTACTGAGGAAAGAAATATGACTTCCTGGGGAATGAAATACAACTTCCTGGGGAACGAAATACAACTTCCTGGGGAAATTCCAACATATTCCTACTGAGGAGGTAAAAGTCTTTTCGTGCCAGGATAAATGCACATTCTCAAACCAAGGCTTAAAGCTTGCATAAATCCAAAGTAATAATATTTCTAGGAACCAACGATTCAAACCATAATTAAACTGGAATAAAACAATCAAACAAAATACATCCTTTAAGAAATAAACTCAAGAGGGAAACCCAAATCATCCAGACAAAGAGCTGTACAGAAAGGCTAAAGCAAAAATCTTCCACGAGGGACAACTCAGTGGGGAAATTGAAAGAATATACACTTTCTGCTTAAGGTTGACACTCTATTGAGGAGAGGACAACACGACTCTGCAAAATAGGGTAATGCGTTAACAAAATATTAATGAATGCGAGTGAGCAATGATTTGCTAAATTCAACTATGTATGATGTATGTATGAATGTATGAGTGTTATTATGTATATGCTGGAAAAAAAGACATATACCATTGGGGATAAACAGACAAAACCAACTCGAGTACAATCAATACTCGGCTAAATCACATCCAAGATGAAAATTCCATAAGAAAATAAGCATCAATTGAGGAGACAAATTCCTACTTCATGGATTATCTTTACTTGGAAGGAACATAATCTGATAGTAATCACATCATAACACTAAATTAGTACAGATACATGGATATAACATCATCCTCCAGGCTTCAACAGGGAATACCACACATATTTCTATGGGGAAAACAAAAGTTTCACGGTCTGTACTTCTACTGGGGATTGCAATACTGATTTCAATGGGAAAATACCATACAGACTTCACTAAGGGAGATAGTGCCTCGTCATCAAGATACCTGTAGCGGTGAAAATCGGAGATCAAGCTATTAATTAACTTGACTCACAAAAGCAAGAGTCGCCACCGCACTTTATTATTTCCAAGGGAAAAGGGAAAAGAGCGAAATAAAACCCTAAAATACACAATGTATAATAATACTTAAAAGCAATGAAAATACAATGCGTTTTGAAAAGAGATCGAGAGTTCGGGGGTTGGTTATGCAATGGGAAGGTATTAGCACCCAATGCATCTGCGGTACTCCGCAGGAACCTTTTGAAATATCTGTTTTTTGGTTTAAAATTGTTTGTTTGATTAAAATGATTCGTTTGGCTAAAAGATGGGCATGGACGAGATTTTTGAAGATACGACGACCTAGTGTCGAAGTTTTGACTTAAAAGGTGTGAGTTTGAAAATGGAGTCTTTTGGGAAAATTATCTTAAGTTTGGAAAAATAGTAAACAAGCAAAAATGAATGAGGGTATTTGCACGATTGTAGAAGACGTATTTGATGACATGAAGTCAGTTGAGTTGAAAGATTTCCCTTGGAATTAAAACCATAGACGGATAAATAAGCTAAGAGTATATCAAACCTTAGGTGAAAATAAATCACAAGCCGACAGCATCATCAAAAAACCTAATGTGAGATAATACTCCAAGCATCAGATAAAGCGCAAAGGCGGTGGATAAAGCTCACAGTGTCAGATAAGAATCCCTGCATCACAAGAGATATACCGACAAAATCTAACAGCACAGGAAACTTATGTGCGTCCGCACAATTTTCAGAAGTTAGTTGGAATTAAAAATAAAATCACAATGCGATGAAAATAATATTTTCAAAACCTGAATTTATTTACAAGTAAAATATACAGTCAAAATATTATGTACAAGTATATATTTACAGTACCAAATATTAAATCAAAATAGTAAGGTAAAAAGGGAATAAAGAAAAAGTATAAATGCGCTATGCGAGAACGAACGCTTGAAACAGTTCTCGGAAACCTTCACAGTAAACAAACTTGTTAGTAGCATAAGAGATATAAAAATGAAATTGCAACAATTAAAACATGTGTTAGTAGTCACGAAGTATAAAAATAAAATCAAATGAAATTGCAACAAATAGAACATGTGTTGGTAATAACAAAGTATAAATCGAAATGAAATTGCATGAATGCATATGAATAATTCAAAAACCAAACAATCAATTATTCAAGTATTTCAATTCACAAATGAACTTAAACCAAAGAAACTCATGCTATTATTCAATCCAATATTCAAAACATGGAAAGTTGAACTCAAAGCGAACTAAAGTCAATCTAACCAAATCCGGGAAGCAACAAAGATTCATCACAATTAACTAACCATTAGCATAAACATGCTATTGTTTAACCAACAACACTAACAGCTCAGCTCAGATATCTAGCACAAATTAATAACAAATAGGAATAACAACGTCATCACATCCATTTTTACACAATTATTTCAAAACTCTACCATTTAAAAGAAAAGAAACACATCACCACTTCACTTTTCTTTTCTAATATTATCAATTCATTTGAACATCTCAAAAACCGATTCAAAAATCAAACACAACCAATCAAAATCATCATCAATTAGTGAAACAAGTATAAACCCTATTTATCTTCAACAGAGTTTCAACATTAATCCAATCATGTTAACAACAACACACCATATTAATTTCAATTCGACAATATTAAAAGGAAAGTGAGTTTACCAAAAGGAAATGAGGTGTTGTTGTTGTTTGAACAATAATGAAGAGAGTCCTACTGCATGAAGAAATGCGCAACAACGGAGGGAGGCTTCGGCCGGAAGACGCGAGGCAAACATTAGAGTGAGGAAGCTGCGATATCAGCCGCGGAAGTAGTGGTGGACGGTGTCGAAATTTGTTGAAGTCAGAAACTGAGCGGATTGTTATTGATGTATGAAACAGATGTGGAGGTAATGATGATGATTGAGCAGAAACAGAAGGAGCAGATGAGAAGTCGCTTTCCTGCTCATCTTTCGTACAATGCATGATTCTAACAACCCTATGTTTCAGACTATGACTCATGCGCCAAAGCTTTATTTTACTGCTACGGTTGAGGATGAAGCATTAATAACAGACGATGATGGGATACCGCAATGTCTTTGGTTTGGCGGTAGTGAAGGATTGGAAGACGCCTCCTGCCGGCGGGACTGACTTCTCATTTTCTTACTTTCTCCTTCCTGAATCTTGTCTAATGAAACTTGTCCAACCTTTGTTTCATTTAGGCTGGTTGGAAGCACGCAGTTGCATAGAAAACCAAGTCGAGCAAGTCTATTAACCCACCGCGGAATCGACTTCCCAGTTAATTTCACACAAACATCACTACAGAAATGGTTGAAATTCTTCTGTATAAGATGGTAGCTATTCCCAGCATACTCTTGAGACAGCTTTTCCATAAATCCCCGAACCTCGTTCGGTCCCAGATCCGTCGATCCAATATAAACTGCTTTCCTAAACGTGAATCCTGGACAGTGCCCAGGCTCCACTTCAAAAATTCCAGTAGTCTCACGTTCATGTGCTCCAAATCCATATTCAACCCCATGAACTTGAACACCAGAATGATAAACTCCCAGACCGAACCAATAAGCATAACCATTCATTGGGGTTAGATCGTAAACGTTGAGGTAAACCGGAACCGAACCGGGTTTTTCCTTCCGCGGCAACGGAACCAAATGACACAGCATTGTGAATACGAAATTACGAAAGTCTTCTTGAAAGGGTTTGTTAGGTTTGTTTTATGGAGTAGAGAAAGAGATAAGTGGTAGTATTACTACTGTTATATGTTTTTTGGTTTGTTTTGGTACATAAACACTGGATTGAGTTTTAGGTGTTACTACTACAAGGTTGTGTTGTGGATAGAAGGGTTGAGCGTTTGGATTGAGGTTAGAAACTTGTGGTTGCATTGTGATGGGATAGGGAATGGGAATGGGAATGGGAATGGAAGGTTGAGAGAAAGAGATTACTGTTAGATTTTTGTGTTGTTCCCCCCCTTGCAAAGAAAATAAGAGACCTTTAAATAGAACAATGAAGAGGAAAATTGACTTCAAGAATTGATCAGAACCGTTCAAAATCATTAATCCGCAAATTTAGTTATCAACCAATAGAAATATAGCAAGGTGTATTTAATTTTTTTTATGACAAAAACACCCTTAAATGATAAGATAACCAAAAGAACTAAATGTATTAAAATTAACTCAATTTAAAATGATTTTTTTGAATATTTTATGAATAAAAAATAAAGACCCAAAATGACCGAAAATGATCAAAAACGGACGAAAATTTATCCGAAAAAAATAAAATGAACACATTAAAATAATCTACATGTCACAAAGATTAAAGAAAAAAAATATTCAAGAAGTCAAAAAACCAAAAATAAAATAATAATAAAAATATCAGACTAAACAGACGTTTAAGGTTAAAAACGAGACTTCGAACTGTACCGAAAAAATAAAGCGAGCATACCGTCATAATCTACGCGAAGCGCAGATTCATAAAATGATCGGTAAAAGGTGAAAACTTGAAATATTCTCTCGCTACTTTCCCGCATAAGGTCGAATCGCTTTTAACAGTCTGTCTATAAAACCGAAATATTTTATTATCGACATATAAACAACTTGGAGCAGTGTAAGAAAATAGTAAACAGATAAAAATGAATGAAATGAAATGTCAGATATTTTACAACTGAAAGACAATGCAAACTTTGATTTAAACTGACTTTTTCTGGTCAACTTAAATATGACTAATGATGCAAAATGTGATGAATGAAGATATTTACTAATGATTGTGACCAAATGACAAAATATGGTATGAATGTGCGACTGAAACATATTAGGGGCGAAATTAAGGGTGCAGCGGTGTGCCTTGATGAATCAGTCTTCGAGAATCCATAATCAACCGTACTTTTGGCTTGGGAGACTCAAAACCTTAATTGAGGCGTGACACCTGATGCTCTTGATTTAGACCTATCTCTGCACATGAAACAAAAGAAAACATGAACATACACCTTTGTATGTGATTAGAAATTAGTGATACATAGGCTCAAAATGTTCAAAACACTTGACAATCTTCGCATAGTCAATGCTTGAAAGTGAGGAGTTAAAACCGACTGTATTTCGTAACCTTGACTTATCTTTAAAAATGCAAAAATAAAAATAGGATCTTAGGTCAAAAATTGGGGTACAACAGCTGCCCCTATTTAAGTTTCTTCTATCTGGAGATATGAAGATTGGGATCTTCATTTCAACGAGATTGAAGGGACTTAAAAATAGAATACACAATTTTTGGCCTTAAGATACCGCGATTATGTTCATGATATGATATGAATGTAATGCTCTGAATTTTATGGGTAATGACGCCATATGAGACAGACTATGCTGGAGAAACCAAGCACATTATACAGTAATCCCACAGGGGAACAAATTATAACACCACTGGGAAAACAAAGTCATAGACTGCAAATGAGAGACTCTTGAACGATTTACATCAGTATTGGGACTGGAAAAGGTAATGATTTACAACAATACTGTGACTGGAAAAGCATATGATTGACATCAGTACTGTGACTGGAAAACAAAATGATGGACATCAGTACTGAGACTGGAAAATGATTGACATCAGCACTGTGGCTGGAAAATAAAATGATTGACATCAGCACTGTGGCTGGAAAACAAAATGATGGACATCAGTACTGAGACTGGAAAATGATTGACATCAGCACTGTGGCTGGAAAACAAAATGATTGACATCAGCACTGTGGCTGGAAAACAAAATGATTGACATCAGCACTGTGGCTGGAAAACAAAATGATTGACATCAGCACTGTGGCTGGAAAA
The DNA here is from genome assembly GCA_948472305.1 of Vicia faba. NCBI lineage: Eukaryota > Viridiplantae > Streptophyta > Magnoliopsida > Fabales > Fabaceae > Vicia > Vicia faba. The sequence continues at coordinate 1,037,641,269 of OX451737.1, forward strand.
CAAAATGATTGACATCAGCATTGTGGCTGGAAAACAAAATGATTGACATCAGCACTGTGGCTGGAGATAAACATCTCTGATTTCTGAATTTTACCAAGAACGGTAACACATTTCTTCTTTAACCAAGATATCGCTTGAAAAGGATAAAATAACAAACTTCCCCATAGGACTTTTCCGAAGGGATGCCATTTGCTGAGTAGGCATTATTGTTGGGGATACACAAGCTGCTCAAATAAAGAGGCCGCCACTTGCTCCCTTTCAAAGGTGTCAATAACATACAAGTTGCTCATGAAGAGACCGTCGCTTGCTATTTTTTTCAAATGTATCAATAACATACAAGTTGCTCATGAAGAGACTGCCGCTTGCTGTCTTCAAAGAATATTAAAGCACACAAGCTGCTCATGAAGAGTCCGCCACTTATTGCCAATAACCCACAAGCTGCTCATAAAGAAGCTGCCACTTGCTGTCTTCAAAGAATATTAAAACACACAAGCTGCTCATAAAGAGTCCGCCACTTGTTGCCAATAACCCACAAGCTGTTCATAAAGAAGCTGCCACTTGCCGTTTTCAAAAAAAGTGTTGATAACATACAAGTTGTCCATGAAGAGACTGCCGCTTGCTGTTTTCCAACAATAACACACAAGTTGCTCATGAAGAGACCGCCGCTTGCTGTTTTCTTTTCAAAATTACCAATAACACACAAGTTGCTCATGAAGAGACCGCCGCTTGTTGTTTTCTTTTCAAAATTACCAATAACACACAAGTTGCTCATGAAGAGTCCGCCGCTTGCTGTTTGTCAAGAGTATCCATAACACACAAGTTGCTCATGAAGAGACCGCCGCTTGCTGTTTGTCAAGAGTATCCATAACACACAAGTTGCCTCATGAAGAGACTGCCGCTTGCTGTTTGTCAAGAGTATCCATAACACACAAGTTGCCTCATGAAGAGACTGCCGCTTGTTGTTTCCCAAAAAGATACCCATAAAATATCGTGAAGATATTGCTGGAGGTGAGAACCAATAATTTCATCGGGGATGGACAAACTGCTCATGAAGAGACCGCCATTTGTCATAGAGAAATCAGAAATAATCAAACTGCTCAAATAAAGAGTCAGTCGCTTGTTGTCATGTCGATATTCCAGAAGAAGGTTGTGATAACACTGCTGGGGAATAAAGTTCATCTTCAATGGGGAACCATGAATAAATCCTTCTTGAGGAGACCAAGTATTTACATTGCAAAATAAATGCACTCTCCATCTAGGTTTCACAGCCTAGAGATATTCACAGGGTATCGTTCACAAGAGACAAAACTCAATCCAGGAATAAACTGGAGAGAAAAACAGTCAAACAAGACTCCACCCAATGAGGAAATAACTCAAATGGGGATTTATCCTATCCAGAGATGGAAAAGGAAAGCTAAAGCAAGATTCTTCCACGAGAGTTAACTCAGTGGGGAATTAGAAAGAAGGCACACTTTATCCTTAAGTCGACACTCTATTTGGAAAGATCAAATATGTTATTTGAATAGACATAACCAAGGTGTACGAACTCAATGACATCAACAAATACAACTGTGCATGCATGATGCAAGTGTGAATGAATAAATGAATGTCATGTATATGCTGACAAAACTGACAGGGGGAGATAGACTGAAGATGATAAGACGTCATAGTACAGCTCGACACTCGGCTAATCTCAACAGGATGGTAACATTACTGGAGATAGAAAACAAAAGCCATCATTGGAGCAAAGTCCTTTTACAAGGCTTAAATCTCTTTGGAGAGGAAGATATTTTCAAGTAGAAAACCCAAAGTCCAGTCTTCAATTGTCGACAATCCATTGAAAGGATAACAACACAAACAAAGTTTCAGCTGGAAAAAGTCATGCTTAGCTGGTGATACTGGGAACACCACCCTCTGATAATGTATGAAAAACATATCTTGACAAATCTGGATTACCCCTGAGATTAATTTTGGATGCCCCAAGTTTACTGCTGATAAGCTGCGTGATGCACGACAATTCTTGTGAATAGCTTCACTTCTAACATGCCCTAAGCTATCTGGTTGATGAGGAGAAATCGTCTCAAGAGGATTTTACAAAAGACCTGGCATTCACCATGCTCTGGTGTCTTCAAACTCTTAGAGGAATTCATCAAATCTCGACGTGATTGCCCCGGATTGACTGTAGTTGGCACAACAAAGTCTTCAACTTTTGCCCCAATAAAGGGTAAACAAGTTGGGAAAGCATTAACTGGGAGAAGCAACATGTTCGTGCTTACGATCTTCAGGTGACATGCCCATGGATATGATTTTTTCTTGACGTGATCCGCCAATTACTCAACATAGTTTCAGGCCTTAAAAGAATAAAACTCATCACTAGTGCTTATGTGAGCTTCCTTGATATCAAACAAATGTTTTGCAGTTAGAAAAAGTTTACAATGAGAATGAAAATTCTAATGCAACAGTTATGTAAGTCTTGAAGATTTTGAAAGATATCGCACAAATTTTGCGAGTTAAAGCACCATTTATTTTTGTATAGGAAAAACATATGATACCAACATAACTATTTAGAACATTCATAGGAGTCAGGAACACTATCTCATTGAAGTATGCTTTCAAAATAACCTTGCTTCAATTAGGACTTTTGAAGGTTGTAATGTGGTCTGGTTCATGGTTTTAGAAAAAAAAAGATTTAAGGCTCAAAATATTTGGTGCCCACCCATTCTTCATGATGTTCTCCAACCCTATGTTCAGTTAATTCAACATGAGCGTTCATCTCTCAAAAGGATTTTGTGACGGTTAAGGAAACGACGAGGCTTTCGGAGTAGAAACCACCCTCATGTCTTCGTGTTTGTAGTCACCAATTTGTTCTTTGCTGAGGACTTTTCTTTGCAGTCCTTTTCTTTGCAATTTTTATTTTCCCTGACTTTTGCCTGAACTAATTCTTTTGAATTGATAGTCCAGCGGGATGCCTTAATTTTTCCTAAGTCACACGTTTTCATGTTTTTTTTTACTTAGCAGGCTTTTCTTTTTCTTGATTTTTGACTTTTTGAACAAAATGTGTGACATTAGCTTGTCTTTGCTTGTTGAGAGGATTGTGATTGCCTCGTTTCTTGATGGATGAGGGATAACATTGTGGTTCCACATCTTTTGGCTTCATTATACATGAAGGATAGCCCTCGTAGTTTCTCTTCAAAAAACATCTTCCTTATGAATTTTGAACACTCAGTCAGATTAACTAAAAACTACCCTGCCCCAGGTTAAAATTCAAGGTTTTTTCGTATAGAAAAGAAACTTCTGCTTCAAAGGCTCAAAAGGGGTTAGCAAGGGATTATCTTCCTTATATCTCTGGTGTTTAGGGATTTGAAACAATGCCTGTACATCATCATCAAGATTTTATCCAAAACCAAACAACCAGAGATTTTGTGTTCTTTAGATCATCATCCTCCCTTCAATCTCTGCCTAGGCAAGAGAATGAGCAACAAGTTGGTATCATAATGCCAAAAGAAATTTAAAATTTGAAAACAAACATGAGTGAAACGAATGAATTTCTTCAAGACAAACATACTCATTGTATTAAGATAATCATACAGATGCAAACAAGTTCTTACATGCAAACAATGTTTTGATAAACAAGAAAAATTACAAAAAGCATAAATAAGTTAATGACCGGGGAAGGCTTTCCATCTGGACTTGAATCACTGAAAACATCTTTCAAAACTCAAAGTGACCATCAATCGTGTTTACTCTTCGGCACGTGCTTGTTTTGAACTTCAAAACCAACGTCCTTGAATGACAAGATACCACTTCTAACTTCCCAATGTCCCTTGAGGTCAGATGCTTGTAGGTGTAGTGCTTTAGCAATCTCTTCAAGTTTGGGTTCCTTTTCCGTACCGTTGTAGGGTAGTTGATCAAGGATAGGGATCTTCAGAAGCCGGGAGAACTCCTCCAATGTAGGTACCAGCTGATAATCCAAGAAAGTGAAACAGTGATGCAGAGGGTCAAAGAACTGGAACAAGACCTTTATCATATCTTCCTCAATGTTGGTGTTGACCAAGCTGATGAGTCTTCCATGTCTCTCACTGGAAGAAGAGCTCTCGGGAATCTGACCAACTTCTGAACCTCAATCTTCAAAGCAAAGCAACCCTCCAAGTCATGCACAGGAGCACCTTGATGAAAAGTACAAGCCAAATCAGCTTTGTAGTACCAATGTATCTTCTCAGGAACCTTCGGTGGAGGTCGGGTCTGAACCAACTTTCTCTGCATCAGGATAGGGAACAACTCTGTATAGGTGATTGGAATTGGATCAAATTGAGTTTTCCTCTGATTAGGAACTTACTAATTCTGTCGATAAATGGGAGAAACATGATGATTCTGATGATGATTATTTCTTCCTCTGGTTCTCTTCTTGGAAATTTTATTATCAAACTTCTTCACACCATTAGCTGAGCTACCATATTCATATAAACATCCCTTTCCGACATCTTCTTCTAAACGCACTCCCACATTCACCTTGTCAGGAAAGTCACTAGGCGCGTTAATTATCATCTTCTCTTGATTTCAGAGTTTCAGTGAAGACTTTTATCCTCGCCTCGTCCCTCCTAGAAGGATTGACTTGGGAGGCAACCAAAATTTCAACCAAACCAGTTAGGTGCTCCATACTAGCTTTCAAAATAGTCATCTCTCTACGGAGTTCAGAAACCTCTTGCTTGATATTCTCCATTGCTCTCTTAGCGCGAGTGTTGTACTGGTGAGACCAAAGGAAAAAATAAGACTCGGAAAAATACCTTTGAAAATGAAACAAAAAATGTAGAATGATGTATGATATGCAAAAGAGAGTTTTTATTTGATTTTCAAGGAACTCAAGATATTAAGTTGTAAACATCAAAGTATGAAGATAGAAGATGAATTTTAAATTGGCTTCAAACATTGATCAAGTTATCATCAAGATCAATCATCCATTTTGGTGGATTAGGGTTTTCTCCCTATCAACACCCAAGATCCATTGAGCTTGACGAAACTTGTGATGTTTACAAAGAAAGACCTCCAAATTCCTTCAAAGTCAAGTGAAAAGGATTTTATGGATGCATGAATGCATGGCTATGTAACAACCACAAGCAATGTCACAAATAAAGTCGAAAGGTTCAACGTCACGAGCATGGAGTCATGGTAAGGAACACCCCCAAGGTATGTACTAACGGCTTAATCACACCTGTAGAACAAGGTTCTAAGAGTTCCCGGAGTCTACATTCCTCCTTCGGATATTACCAATGTCTTAATTACTCAATAATCAGCAATATTCTCAAGAGAAACTCATCCGAGCGTAACATCGCGTAACAATTACTTCCGGATTACTCCGTTATAATCTCCGCGCTACACCTAAAAGGCCAAGATGGGTTAGGGTTCTACGGTTCCCAGCTTCTCTGGCTCTCAGGTCGAAAATAATAATGTCTTCCCGATTACTCGGTAAACAAATATTACGTTCAAAAGGGCCTTCCACTGAGTGGGGGATCTCATGCCTCCTTCGTCGGGATTACTCCCTCAAAGTTAACATGACTATACCGCCCGTCCTATTCCTAAGTGTAACTTAGTCCGGGTATAGGACTTGTCCTTTGCAAAAACCCCAAATAACCACAATATATCACAATTAATCAAACAAACAAGTAATAATAACAAAAACAAATATGACAAATTAGGCTTAACCCACTTTAGGGATGGACCAGCAAGAGGTCAATCTTTCCCCAGCAGAGTCGCCAATTCTGTAGCGGTGAAAATCGGAGATCAAGCTATTAATTAACTTGACTCACAAAAGCAAGAGTCGCCACCGCGCTTTATTATTTCCAAGGGAAAAGGGAAAAGAGCGAAATAAAACCCTAAAATACGCAATGTATAATAATACTTAAAAGTAATGAAAATACAATGCGTTTTGAAAAGAGATCGAGAGTTCGGGGGTTGGTTATGCAATGGGAAGGTATTAGCATCCAATGCATCTGCGGTACTCCACAGGAACCTTTTGAAATATCTGTTTTTTGGTTTAAAATTGTTTGTTTGATTAAAATGATTCGTTTGGCTAAAAGATGGGCATGGACGAGATTTTTGAAGATACGACGACCTAGTGTCGAAGTTTTGACTTAAAAGGTGTGAGTTTGAAAATGGAGTCTTTTGGGAAAATTATCTTAAGTTTGGAAAAATAGTAAACAAGCAAAAATGAATGAGGGTATTCGCACGATTGTAGAAGACGTATTTGATGACATGAAGTCAGTTGAGTTGAAAGATTTCCCTTGGAATTAAAACCATAGACGGATAAATAAGCTAAGAGTATATCAAACCTTAGGTGAAAATAAATCACAAGCCGACAGTATCATCAAAAAACCTAATGTGAGATAATACTCCAAGCATCAGATAAAGCGCAAAGGCGGTGGATAAAGCTCACAGTGTCAGATAAGAATCCCTGCATCACAAGAGATATACCGACAAAATCTAACAGCACGGGAAACTTATGTGCGTCCGCACAATTTTCAGAAGTTAGTTGGAATTAAAAATAAAATCACAATGCGATGAAAATAATATTTTCAAAACCTGAATTTATTTACAAGTAAAATATACAGTCAAAATATTATGTACAAGTATATATTTACAGTACCAAATATTAAATCAAAATAGTAAGGTAAAAAGGGAATAAAGAAAAAGTATAAATGCGCTATGCGTGAACGAACGCTTGAAACAGTTCTCGGAAACCTTCACAGTAAACAAACTTGTTAGTAGCATAAGAGATATAAAAATAAAATTGCAACAATTAAAACATGTGTTAGTAGTCACGAAGTATAAAAATAAAATCAAATGAAATTGCAACATATAGAACATGTGTTGGTAATAACAAAGTATAAATCGAAATGAAATTGCATGAATGCATATGAATAATTCAAAAACCAAACAATCAATTATTCAAGTATTTCAATTCACAAATGAACTAAAACAAAAGAAACTCATGCTATTATTCAATCCAATATTCAAAATATGGAAAGTTGAGCTCAAAGCGAACTAAAGTCAATCTAACCAAATCCGGGAAGCAACAAAAATTCATCACAATTAACTAACCATTAGCATAAACATGCTATTGTTTAACCAACAACACTAACAGCTCAGCTCAGATATCTAGCACAAATTAATAACAAATAGGAATAACAATGTCATCACATCCATTTTTACACAATTATTTCAAAACTCTACCATTTAAAAGAAAAGAAACACATCACCACTTCACTTTTCTTTTCTAATATTATCAATTCATTTGAACATCTCAAAAACCGATTCAAAAATCAAACACAACCAATCAAAATCATCATCAATTAGTGAAACAAGTATAAACCCCATTTATCTTCAACAGAGTTTCAACATTAATCCAATCATGTTAACAACAACACACCATATTAATTTCAATTCGACAATATTAAAAGGAAAGTGAGTTTACCAAAAGGAAATGAGGTGTTGTTGTTGTTTGAACAATAATGAAGAGAGTGCTACTGCATGAAGAAATGCGCAACAACGGAGGGAGGCTTCAGCCGGAAGACGCGAGGCAAACATCAGACTGAGGAAGCTGCGATATCAGCCGCAGAAGTAGTGGTGGACGGTGTCGAAATTTGTTGAAGTCAGAAGCTGAGCGGATTGTTGTTGATGGAAGAAACAGATGTGGAGGTAATGATGGTGATTGAGCAGAAATAGAAGGAGCAGATGAGAAGTCGCTTTCCTGCTCATCTTTCGTACAATGCATGATTCTAACAACCCTATGCTTCAGACTCTGACTCATGCGCCAAAGCTTTATTTTACTGCTATGGTTGAGGATGAAGCATTAATAACAGACGATGATGGGATACCGCAATGTCTTTGGTTTGGCGGTAGTGAAGGATTGGAAGACGCCTCCTGCCGGCGGGACTGACTTCTCATTTTCTTACTTTCTCCTTCCTGAATCTTGTCTAATGAAACTTGTCCAACCTTTGTTTCATTTAGGCTGGTTGGAAGCACGCAGTTGCATAGAAAACCAAGTCAAGCAAGTCTAATAACCCACCGCGGAATCGACTTCCCAGTTAATTTCACACAAACATCACTACAGAAATGGTTGCAATTCTTCTGTATAAGATGGTAGTTATTCCCAGCATACTCTTGAGACAGCTTTTCCATAAATCCCCGAACCTCGTTCGGTCCCAGATCCGTCGATCCAATATAAATTGCTTTCCTAAACGTAAATCCTGGACAGTGCCCAGGCTGCACTTCAAAAATTCCAGTAGTCTCACGTTCATGTGCTCCAAATCCATATTCAACCCCATGAACTTGAACACCAGAATGATAAACTCCAAGACCGAACCAATAAGCATAACCATTCATTGGGGTTAGATCGTAAACGTTGAGGTAAACCAGAACCGAACCGGGTTTTTCCTTCCGCGGCAACGGAACCAAATGACACAGCATTGTGAATACGAAATTACGAAAGTCTTCTTGAAAGGGTTTGTTAGGTTTGTTTTATGGAGTAGAGAAAGAGATAAGTGGTAGTATTACTACTGTTATATGTTTTTCGGTTTGTTTTGGTACATAAACACTGGATTGAGTTTTAGGTGTTACTACTACAAGGTTGTGTTGTGGATAGAAGGGTTGAGCGTTTGGATTGAGGTTAGAAACTTGTGGTTGCATTGTGATGGGATAGGGAATGGGAATGGGAATGGGAATGGAAGGTTGAGAGAAAGAGATTATTGTTAGATTTTTGTGTTGTTTCCCCCCATTGCAAAGAAAATAAGAGACCTTTAAATAGAACAATGAAGAGGAAAATTGACTTCAAGAATTGATCAGAACCGTTCAAAATCATTAATCCACAAATTTAGTTATCAACCAATAGAAATAGAGTAAGGTGTATTTAATTTTTTTTATGACAAAAACGCCCTTAAATGATAAGATAACCAAAAGAACTAAATGTATTAAAATTAACTCAATTTAAAATGATTTTTTTGAATATTTTATGAATAAAAAATAAAGACCCAAAATGACCGAAAATGATAAAAAACGGACGAAAATTTATCCGAAAAAAATAAAATGAACACATTAAAATAATCTACATGTCATAAAGATTAAAGAAAAAAATATTCAAGAAGTCAAAAAATCAAAAATAAAATAATAATAAAAATATCAGACTAAACAGACGTTTAAGGTTAAAAACGAGACTTCGAACTGTACCAAAAAAATAAAGCGAGCATACCGTCATAATCTACGCGAAGCGCAGATTCATAAAATGATCGATAAAAGGTGAAAACTTGAAATATTATCTCGCTACTTTCCCGCATAGGGTCGAATCGCTTTTAACAGTATGTCTATAAAACCGAAATATTTTATTATCGACATATAAACAACTTGGAGCAGTGCAAGAAAATAGTAAACAGATAAAAATGAATGAAATTAAATGTCAGGTATTTTACAACTGAAAGACAATGCAAACTTTGATTTAAACTGACTTTTTCTGGTCAACTTAAATACGACTAATGATGCAAAATGTGATGAATGAAGATATTTACTAATGATTGTGACCAAATGACAAAATATGGTATGAATGTGCGACTGAAACATATTAGGGGCGAAATTAAGGGTGCAACGGTGTGCCTTGATGAATCAGTCTTCGAGAATCCATAATCAACCGTACTTTTGGCTTGGGAGACTCAAAACCTTAATTGAGGCGTGACACCTGATGCGCTTGATTCAGACCTGTCTCTGCACATGAAACAAAAGAAAACATGAACATACACCTTTGTATGCGATTAGAAATTAGTGATACATACGCTCAAAATGTTCAAAACACTTGACAATCTTCGCATAGTCAATGCTTGTAAGTGAGGGGTTAAAACCGACTGTATTCGTGACCTTGACTTATCTTTAAAAATGCAAAAATAAAAATAGGATCTTAGGTCAAAAATTGGGGTACAACAATACCAACTGGAAACCTCGTGTTGACTTCATTGGGGAGGACAACACCACACCGTCGAGGGGAAACCAAGATACATTCTTCAATAGTGAGAGTTAGTATTGCATCAACTTTTCTAGGGAGAAAGTATGAAACTTCACGGGGATTACAACTTGGGGAGTTAAGAAGTCAAACAATACAGCAAGAAATCAATCTTGTGGGGATTTTAAATCAAACCCAGCAATTTGCAGATGAAAACCCTAAAAGTTGACAAATGTCTCAACACTTCTTAAATAAAACATTGCCCTTGCCAGATTATCGGGTAATCAAAGAAAATGCAAGTACTGCCGAAAGGGAGATACTTCGCTAATGAGTCAAACTCAACATGCACGGGGAGAAAAGACTTTTATCAAATAAGCCAGGCCTTCACTAGGGAATCTTGGATTGAGTCTTCATATCATGCAAACTTATTCCAGTAAGAGATGCCTTGGGATAGCCTTCCTAGGGAATCAAGAAGTCAAAATTATAGAAAGAGGTCAAACTCATGGGGATTTTAAATCAAACCCAACACTTGGCGGGTGAAAACCCAAAAAGTCGATAAATATTTCAAAAGTTAGAAAAGATATTGCCTTGGTCTAGTAACTTGGGAAATGAATACCGATAATAATGCCAATATTTCCAAAAAGAATGACGTTTTGCAAATAGTTCCATCTCAGCACACCAAGGGAACAAGACCTTTCGTCATATGAGGGAAGACTTCACTATGGAATTTGGGATAGAGGCCTCAGACCATGCAAACCCAAAATAAAAAATGAACCAAGACTTGACTGGGGACAATGGGATCATAAACCCAATACTACACCTTATGCCAATTGGTATCGTCTTTAATATACAAAAATCATGTGCGTACCAGCGAAAATGACCCGAGGAAACCTTCTTGGGGGAAACAAAACATCCCAAAATTACTGGAGGTCGTCCATTCCTGGGATCACCACTTTTGTTTTCCTCTTGAATCATAAAATTTAGAGTAAAAGTAAGTTGTAAATTCTTTTTGAAAAATAACTTTGTTATTTAATCTTTTTGCTTTGAAAATTATTATCAATAATAAATGGAGTCTTTATAAGCTGAATAAAATAAGAATTATAAAGAATTGGGTAAAAGCTCAAATTTTATTAATAGAATGGTAGTCTGTGAATGGCCAGACTCCACGGATGATTTCAAAGTTCAGAAAATGGTAATATATAATGGAAAAGATACATTGAGATACAATGACCACTATTCCCTCTAAAAACTTTAAATTCTGCGCAGCATCTTCAGTTGAAGTATTGTGAGGATCCAAGAAGATTGTTTCTTCAATGATAAAGTATTTCCTGATGTAGTTACTTGCCAAGAAAGTCCCTAACTTTTGTCTAAGATGCACTTGCGGGTTTTCAACTTAGCGGGAAATTTTATTCTGTTTATGTCTCTAATTTTTGCCTAGACCGCCCTTTCTGGTTTTCGGCCTACCGAGACGCTCCTTTTTGCCTAAGCCTCCCTTTCGAGTTTTCAACTTAGCGAGTTGTTCTTTTATTTCTTAAGGCGAAGTATTTCTTGACTGTATCAGCATTCAAGGGGCGTGGGAACTCCTCGTCCTCCATAGTTTCAAGAATTAATGCACCGCCAGAGAAGGCTTTCTTGACAACATATGGGCCTTCAAAATTGGGAGTCCACATGCCCCTAGAATCAATGTTAAAATACATGATCTTCTTGAGCACGAGGTCGCCTTCTCTGAATTCAAGAGGTTTGACCTTCTTATCAAAAGCTTTCTTCATTCTCTTATGATATAACTGCCCATGACACAAAGTCGTCATTCTCTTCTCTTCGATCAAATTCAATTGGCCAAACCTATTCTAGACCCATTCAGCCTCTAACAACTTGTTTTCCATTATCACACGCAAAGAGGGAATCTCAACCTCGATTGAGAGCATCGCTTCCATTCTATACACAAGGGAGAATGAGGTTGCTTCTGTTGAAGTGCGGACAGATGTCTGATATCCATGTAAAGCAAAATGGAGCATTTCATGCCAACCTTTATAAGTAACAACCATCTTCTGGATGATCTTCTTGATATTCTTATTAGCAGCTTCAACATCCCCATTCATCTTTCGCCTATACGGAGATGAATTGTGATGGACAATCTTGAATTCTTCATAATGTTATGTCATCATCTCGTTGTTCAGTTTCGAGCCATTATCGGTGACAATTCTTCTCAGCACACCATACCAACATATAAGATTATTCTTAATGAAGCACACTACAACCTGCTTAGTAACATTAGCATATGAAGCATCTTTCACCCATTTAGTGAAGTAATCAATTGGTACCAAGATAAAATGATGTCCAATCGAAGCTATGGGTTCTATCATTCCAATCATGTTAATACCCCACATAGAGAAAGGCCACGGGGAAGAAATAACATTGAGAAGTGTTAGAGGCACATGAATTTTGTCTGCATAAATCTGGCATTTATGGCACTTCTTTGCAAATCTGTAACAGTCAGATTCCATTGTCAGACAATAGTAACCTGCCCTTAGCATCTTTTTAGCCATCGAATGTCCATTGGCATGAGTGACAAATGAACCTTCATGAACTCATGCATCAACATGTCTACTTCGTGTCTATCCATGTATCTGAGTAAGACCATGTCATAATTTCTCTTGTACAACATATTTTCACTGAGGAAGAAGCTGCCAACCAATCTTCTCAATGTCTTTCTATCTTTATTCGATGCACCAATCGGGTATTCCTAAGTCTGGAGAAAATGCTTGATATCATAATACCAAGGTTTCTCATCGGCTACCTCTTCTGTTATAAACATATGAGCAGGCCTATCCAGTTGCCGAACTATAATTCGAGGTATATCATTCCAAGTATTCACTTGATACATAGAAGCCAAAGTTGCCAGAGCATCCGCCATTTGATTTTCGTCTCTGTGGATGTGATGGAATTCAACTTTAGTAAAGAAGCGTAACAATCTTCTAGCATAATATTTGTAAGGGATCAAGCCAGGGTGACGAGTATCCCATTCTCCTTTAATATGATTTATTACCAAAGCTAAATTGCCATACACATAAAGAATTTTAATTCTGAGATCAATAGCTTCCTCGAGACCCATGATGCAAGCCTCATATTCTGCAATTTTATTAGTATAATCAAATGTCAACCTTGCAATAAAAGGAATGTGTGATCCATGTGGAGTGACAATCACAACACCAATTCCTTTACCATAAGCATTCACAGCTTCATCAAATATCATGCTCCAGCGAGATTCAGGATCACGACCTTCCTCAAGAAATGGTTCATCACAATCTTTCACTTTCAGAAACATCACATCCTCATCAGGGAAATCATACATCACAGACTGATAATCATCAACTGGTTGGTGAGCAAGATAATCTGCCAACACGCTGCTTTTAATAGCTTTTTGAGTGCGGTATTCGATGTCATATTTAGATAACAGCATATGCCAACAGGCAATTCTCCCGATAAGAGCAGTATTTTCAAAAATGTACTTGATTGGATCCATTTTGGAGATCAACAAAGTAGTGTGATTCAACATATACTGCCGCAAATGTTTTGATGCCTAGGCCAGAGAACAACATGTCTTTTCCAGCATGGAATACCGCGATTCACAATCAGTAAATTTTTTACTGAGATAATAAATGGCGTACTCTTTCTTCCCTGTTTCATCTTGTTGTCCTAGAATACATCCCATGGAATTATCTAACACTGTCAGATACATAATCAATGGTCTTCCTTCAATAGGAGGGAGTAAGATAGGAGGTCCAAGCAGATATTCTTTAATACTTTCAAATTCCCTTTGCAATCATCTGTCTATACACAACCTTGATCTTTCTTTAACAACTTAAAGATCGGTTCACATGTTGCAGTCATGTGGGAAATGAATCTGGAAATATAATTCATCAACATATACCTTAATTTCTTTGTGCATCAGGTCATGGAATAGGTTTTTCATAGCCCTCTGGTACATTGCACCAGCGTTCTTTAACCCGAAGGGCATCACTCTGTAACAAAATGTTCTCCAGGGTGTGATAAACGTTGTTTTTTCCATGTCCTCAGGAGCCATCTTATTTGATTATACCCAGAAAATTCGTCCACGAACGAGAAAACTTTGAATTTTGTTGTGCTATCAACTAACATATCAATGTGTGGCAATGGAAAATCATCTTTTGGACTAGATTTATTTAGATCTCTATAATCTACGCACATGCAAACTTTTCCATCTTTCTTCGTTACTGGGACAATATTGGAAATCCACTGAGGGTACACTGATGTCACAAGAAAACCGACATCTACTTTAGAACTTCTTCTTTGATCTTTACTACCATATATGGGTGAGTTCTTCACAACTTCTGTTTGATTGGCAAGTACTCTGGCTTCAGCGGAAAATGGTGCAATAAAATATCTGTATCTAGACCAGGCATATCTTGGTAATACCAAGAAAAAATATCCACATACTCTTTCAACATCTCAATCAACCTGCTATTCACATCAGGATGCAGTAATTCTCCAATCATGACTTCCTTCGAATCTTCTTCTAAACCCTAATTGATTACTTCCAATGGCTCTTTATATGGCAGAATGGCATTCTCCTTGCGCTCAAGCAACCGTGAGACCTCTTCTGGAATCCCATCACAGTCTTCTTCTCCGGCCCCATACACAAGACATTCAAAGTTGGGAGAAGGTGCAAGGTCATTGTATTCAATGAGTTTTTTAAATTAATATTCACATATGATTTATGATTGCTTTTAGAAACTGACACATATAACAAGTGATCATGCATATTGATTTCAGTTATTATTTATTTTGAAAGGTTTTTTCTGATTACCATTTTCCAAGAAAAAAGGAAAAAATAAAAACACAATTTGGGAAACAAAGACAACTTTTATTATTGATTTTAAAAATCAAAGCAAACAGATAAGCCCATACAATACTTTCACCTTGGGAAGAGTGAAAGATTTTCAAAAATATTAACAAAAACAAATTACTTAGAAACATGTATGCAAGAGGTAACATCAATGGTGATCCAGTTCTGAACTCTAACACCATGCGTCACATAATTTGGCATTTATGGATCTTCTTAATCTTCCACAATGGCATTAATCCCAGAAACAGTTGGATGAAGATAACCCCCACTACGAAAGATGTCTTGATACTTGCCTGCAACAGACTTCGGCTTCATGTTATTACCTTTATCATTATTTACAGAGAACCCCAAGCCATCTCTATTCTTGTTTACAGGTGGATCAACAATCTGCCCCCATACTTCACTATGGCCATAACACACAACCTGTTGAGCATCCTTAAACGAAGCCATAGAATTCTCATTTCCTCTTATATTATCAATGGATAAAGCTTGGAATTGGGTTCCAACAACAGCTTCATTCGCCTCCACAATGCTGAAAGAGGACAAATGAGATATCAATAATGCTTGTTCTCCATTTATAATTACCACTTTTCCTTCACGTACAAACTTCAACTTCTGGTGTAAAGTCGAAGTTACAGCCCTTTCCTCGTGTATCCACGGCCGTCCCAATAAACAGCTGTAGGCGGGTATAATATTCATGACCTAGAAAGTAATCTGAAACAAATGTGGGCCTATATGAATAGGCAAGTCCACTTCACCAATAACAGATTTCCTTGATCTATAAAACACTTTCACAATAATGCCACTTATGCGCATGGGCATTCCTTGATATTTCAACTTCATAATTGTGCTCCTTGGTATAATGTTCAATGTGGAACCATTATCAATCAACACATTGGATAATGAATCATTCTTGCAGTTCATAGAGATGTGGAGGGCCAGATTGTGATTCCTTCCTTCATCGGAAAGTTCATCGTTGCAGAAACTCAGGTTATTACATGATGTAATGTTCCTTACCACACTGTTGAATTGGTGCACTGGCATATCACTTTCCACGAAAGCTTGGTTCAATACCCTCATCAAAGATTCTCTATGAGCAGTAGAGTTCATCAACAAAGCCAAGATATATATTTTTGAAGGAGTCTGTAGTAGCTGATCTACAATTCTGTAGTCGCTCATCTTGATTATCTTCAAAATATCATCCACCTCTTTTTCTAGTGTAGCTCCACTAGATTCCCCCACTGCCTTCTTAGGTTCAACATCTTCAATAATTTTCTTTCCAGTACTAACATCTCCATGAACAACTGGTGCAAATACACGACCGTTATGGGTCACTCTTCTAGTCTCAGCAATATTTCCAACTGTTTTACCCCAAAATTTTCCCTCCCATATTTCTCAACACATGGCAAGTGAGGTCCCCAAATTGCTCAAGGAAGTTCAAGAGTTGACCAGACAAACTCTCTCCTAAGGCAGTCTATCTCAAATTAGGGTTTCCATTTTCATCAAGATGTGTGGACCACAAAGGACTCAAATGCTCACCATTGTCCTAATATTTTCTCAAGATCATCCATGTCAAGTTTCAAGCCTTGCAGAAGAAGTTTGCTCAGTCAATTGCTCAAATGCCTGAAAATCAACTATACTAGGGCAAAAGTCAAATGCGTCCCACATACAGTCAAACTTCAAGATTTTTGGTCAACATCCTCATTTTGAAGTATTATCCATCATTTTATCAAGGGTTGATCATGATTCCTCAAGGATTGCTCACAATTCATCAAAACCCAAAAGTTGCTAAATTAGGGTTTTGTAGGAAAAGTCAACTCAAATTTGACCAAGCATAACTTTCTAATACTTTATCATAAATCACCCATCCAAAGCTCATTTTGAAGAGGATTCAATTCCCTACAATTCATCTTCGTCTCCCAAGTCAAAATTTTGCACTCACAAAAAGATATGAATTTTGACATTATAGGTCATTTTGGAAAGTCAACAAAAACACCTTTTGGGTCAAAGCTTCATACATGAACATGGAAGACTCAATTGAGATGAGACAAAAAGGGTTGCTTATAGGACATCCTAAGCTTTCTAAAAAGTCCAAGAACATCTCTCTTGGGTCAAAATTGAGAGAGTTATGCATTGGCCAAGTTGACCATTATTGCAAAATTGCCAAATGTCAAATATGCTCAAATTTGCATTTTTTGCCAAATGGGCCTAACTTTTTATGCTTGCATCTCACTTATAATATGATCCACGACCCAAATATCCAACCTCATGTTATTTTGTTCACTTTTCAATTTATTTTGATTTTTTGTTAATTAAAATTTCAATTAAATCAAATAATTGATGAATAATGAAAAAGATATGTTGTGATCTGATTTTTGGACAGGATCTCAATCAAATAATGCAAGGATATCATGATCAATTCGAATCAAGGTTGATTGGGACAAGAAAGGCATAATTTAGCTCAATATAGCAAGTTTACATATGCCATTAAAATCAAATCAAATCATGAAAACTTCCAAAGATGTGATCAGTTTTTACAACCCTAATGCATTATATGATATATATTGAACGTGTCCAAAGCAAGAGAGGAGGTTAGAGGTCGCGCTGAGCCAAGAACGAAACTGAAAAAATTCAATAAAAGTGGTGATTCAATTTCCATCCTAGAGGCCAATCCAAGCCATTCTAACATTACCAACAGACTCCTGGACCTCTCCAGAAGGGACCTAAATAAATTGTAAGCCTTTTCACGCATGGAATCGTAAGTACAGACGCCACGGTTTATCCCAAAAACTTGATTTCGATTTCATTGATTTGTGCATCATTAGCACATTTGATTTATATATTCTTGTTCATCATTGAGTTTGCAAGCTATTGGTATCGTTTAATTGCGTTTATAGTACCAGAATCAAGATATGCCATTGTTAGGGTTCTTTGGTTCATTTTAGGGCTTTGTAGTGCAGGAAAAATTGGGCGTTAATTCTGGTACCTTGATGCTCGTGAGGATGAGACGAGTTGATTGGTACCAGCCATTTTCATTTATCTTGAGCATATGCGATTTTGGAGATGGACAAGGTTATACCTACAACAAACGTCTATAGGTAAAAGCCTGATTTGCTAAAGCGACGGAGAGAGGAAGAAGAAGCTTACGTGGCAACGTGTGACTCGCCCATTTGAGTTTTCGTGCTTTTTTCTAATTACACCATGTGATTTGATTATATTATTTATTTCTAATATATGTACAAACAAACAAAGCAGCTCAGTTGGCAGCATGGTTTTGGGAGCGAGCATAAGGACCTGGGTTCGATCCCCAGGTCCCCATATTTATTTCATATTATTTTTCAACAGGTGATCAGACACGTTCCTTAACACGATGTCCACCGTATACCATCAAGATCCAACCATCAAATGCATCTTCAGCCCAGATCCCATGCCTGTCCATTGAGGGTCTATCATGCACCTCAAGTCAACATATGCACTAGATCAGGCGAAGTCAAAAGGGCTTGGATTTGTTTCGGCCCAGAATTTCAACAACATACTCCCTCTTTCAGCATTACAACCAGGCCCATCTTTTCTTTTTCTTATTTTTTTATTTAATTATTTTAATTTTCCTTTTAATTACTTTAATTAACAATTAATCCTTTTTTAAAAAAAATCATAAAATCAAGAAATCAAAAAAATTAGAATTAGACTTTTTTTTATCAAAATTAATTTTGTTAATTTAATTTAATTTAGTTTAACTTAGGGGAATTTTAATTTATTTTCACAATTAAAATTAAATGAGAAAATTAGGTTAACTCTTGATTTAATTTTTTCTGTTTTTCTCAAATCAAATAAAAATACAAAAATAGGTTTTTTAGCTTGAATTCATTTATTTTTTCTTAATTTAAAATTAATTAGAACTTAGGATTTTATTTTTAATTTAACTATTTCATTATTTCCTTAAAACATGACAAAAAATATATTTTTTAATCAATCGTCAATAGGTTTAGTCAAGGGTCAAAACCCTAATTGTCTCGTATTTGATTCATCGCGCGCTTATTATTTATTTTGACAATATTTTTGTAACTGCTCACTGGTTTGTAATAGTTAACTTTGGGCTTTTACTTATCTCTTTTCCCCGATTTTTTGGTTATGTAATTAATCCCCCTCCCCGAAGCCTTGTAATAGCGTAGGTTTATTTTCTCGCATTTTTAATTCCCGCCAATATTTAACTGTCTAGATGTATGCTAATAGGATTGTATGGCAAGAATGCATGACAAATTAATACAGTTAGAAAAACATAATGTGCAAAGATAAATAACTGAAACAAATCACTCGCACATATCACTCTTAGGGTATGCTCTCACTTCGGTTGCCTTCGGTAAACGATCATTAAGCATAAGGTGTCTTAGTGGTTGCCCTCCAGTCTAAAAAGATCAAAATGTACCATTCGAATGTTGCCTCAGAAATGTTGCCTCGGAAACATTGCCTCGAAAATGTTTCCTCAGAAATGTTGCTAAGGTATCCTAACATTGCTTTATTAATCGTACGCCCCTTTCGAATTGACCCTTACAAATTCCAACGATGGTGCTACCTATTTCTCAATAGTAGGATAGCATTGTCTAAAGGAAACAAGAATAGAAACAATCTTTTTTCGAGTAAGTAGATGCTTGTAGGTACTTGCTCAAATCAAAACTTTTCACACTTACACATTTTCAAACAATTTTTCAAAACAACTTCGTCACACCTTTGAGGACTGATACAAGGGTTATCAAGAAGTAAAAAAAATTCAAAACAAAGCACACACAAGCTATCTAAAAATGAGCAAGTACCTAAGAGCACATGGAAAACCATAGATAGAAAGGGTGCTAACACCTTCCCTTTCTATAATCTACCCCCTGTACTCAAAATATCTCAAAAAAGGATTTTTTTTCTGTACTTTTTTCCTTTCCGGTTGGATGAAATAAAATTCGGTGGCGACTCTTTCTTACCGCGACATTTTGCGAACAAAAAACATAAAACACAAACCAGTATTAAACAGTCAGTTCTGCCACCGTATCACACCAACATTAGGCATTGGCTGGATGGGAACTTTTACACCATCCTCTAAAATTGTAGCATTATATTTGTAGGGTACAACCTTGTCTGACTTGTAGGGGACATGACCCGGTAAGCTAATCACCAATGGAGTAATAGCTGGCTTGCCATGATATTTAACTTCAAAAGGAGTGGGTGCACCAAAACAAGGCACAATAAAATTTTCTCCCTCTTCAACACATTCAGTCATTACAGAGTCATCTCTGGAAAACATATCTTCATCTGAGGAGAAGAACCCGTCCATAGAGGCATACTCATCACCTGACTCTACAGCAAAATAAACCTCAATCTTATTAACCTCATGGTAATCATCCATTTGGCCTATAACCTTGATAGTTCCATTATCCAATAATAATTGAATACCTTTCCTTACAATTGAACATCCTCGGGAGTCCCGACAGCAAATTCGGAAAGATCCATACTAATGTTCTACCTGACCAGCCATGTGGTAGAAAGTAGCATGCAATTGTACAAGATCCTCATTCATATGATCCACTTCAAAGATTCTGAACTATCCAAGAAATCCAGAGACCATGTTTACTTCCTCTTCATACTCTACCTTAGGCCTGATTATGTGGATGAGGCCCCCATCCATCATCTCTTGCAAATCAACCTTTATCTTGTCACAACCCTGTATATTTGTGCTACAAATAGCACAACCAACATGGTCATGAGTATAATAGCTAAATTCACAGAGGTCTGCATGCATTTTTACCAAATCTCCTCTAACCAAATTAATATCAAAAATCCGGAAGTCGCCTGGACAACCAGCCACCATGTTCACAACATTTGCTCCTTCATGCTTTGGCAAAGGATTATCTTTCACATTAGGGCCAACATCTTTGAAGGATAAGATACCAAACCTCACCAATTTTTGTACTTTAGTTTTCAAAGGTTAGTAGTTCTCAACATTGTGCCCTGGTGCTCCCTGATGAAAAACATATGTGTGGTCTGCCTTGTAATACCAAGGCAATGGTGATGGTATAGCGGGAGGTGGTCTGGCCTGAACCAACTTCTTTTGAATTAACACCGAGAGTAATTCTGAGTAGATCATAGGGATAGGGTCATAAATCTCCCTTCTCTGATTATGCCCTTGATTCCCCTGATGAGATGGTCTCTGATAAGCAACAGTGGTGTGAGCTACACCAACAACTGGAGTTACTAAGGCGACTTGTTGATGACGTTGATAATTTCTTCTAGGAGGATTAACCCTCCTCTCTTGCATAACAACATTTATATCTCCTTCCTTCTTTTTGGAAAACCCATAGGATGGCTTCTTCGTACTTCCAGAACTTTCACTTTTTGTTAAATGACCCTCTCTTACAACCTCTTCCAAACGGATACCCATGCCCACCATTTTAGTAAAGTCACTTGGTGCACTTGCTACCATCCTCTCATAGTAGAAATCACCTAGAGTCTTCAGGAAAATCTTAGTCATCTCCTTTTCTTCCATGGGAGGAATCACTTGTGCGGCTACCTCACGTCATCTCTGTGCATATTCTTTGAATGATTCCTTGTCCTTCTGGACCATGGCCCTGAGTTGATCACAGTCAGGCGCCATGTCCATATTGTATTTGTATTGTCTGATAAATGCTTCTCCCAAGTCGTTAAAAGTATGGATATTGACATTGTCCAAACTCATATACAAATTCAACGCAACACCAGTCAAACTATCCTGAAAAAAGTGAATCAACAGACGCTAATCATCAATGTGGGTAGACATTCTTCTTATATACATCATAAGATGAGCACGGGGGCAAGTGTTTCCCTTGTGATTCTCGAGTTCCGGGACTTTAAACTTTGCAGGTATCTTGACATTCGGGACCAGGCATAAATAATTCACATTCTTCTCGAAAAATTTCTTTCCCCTGAGGGCCTTCATCTCCCTCTGCATCTTGTCAAACTGATCTTGAAAATCATTCATTCTATCATAGAGACCCAAGCCTTCACTTGGTGGAGGAAAAGGACGATACATATTATCATTAGCAAACAGGACCATATTCACCGAAGGAGGTGCAACAGGAGTAGCATGCACAACAGGAGGTGCAGGAGTAACAATAGTCTGAACGACTGGAGGAACATGAGGACCAAGATTGAAACCTTCAGGAACAAAGTTTTCTGGCATTCCCCATGGATAACCTTGAGGCATGCGATTATTAATAACAGTTAGAGTAGCAGACATAGGAGCATTCGGAGCTTCCGTAGTAACCTTTGTCTGTTGAGGTTGAACACTCGGTGGCTGATTCTGAGCAGCCACCAGAGATTCCATCAGAGCAGTGAGATTGGCCATGTCGGCCTTCAGAGCAGAAACTTCCTCGCACAGCTCACGATTCTCTTGTTCTAAATTGTCCATCTTCCTTTTGAAAAAAGCTCGAGTATTGTACCAGTGAGACAGCTTGCTGAACGAAGTAAAGAAGCTTGGTAAGACACCTGAATATGCAAAAAATGCAAGAAGTATGTACAATGTGATGCATGATGTGCAATGCACATGATTTATTTTATTATTAATATTTCAAGGGACTTAAAGATTTATAGACAATCATTGCAAATATCAAAGTAATAACACATTTGAAATACTGAAATTTTTTATTATAACTTCAAAATAGATTACAAGTTTCAATAATCCCAAGTAAAAGATGAAAATAAAGTCTAAAACCCTAAGAAGTAAAGTTGATGGAGAACACTCTATACGATGACACTTCCCTGTAAGTCTGGAAATCTGAGCCTTTAACTTCTGGTTTTCTTACACATAACTGGTGGCAACCTCCTTCCAATCACCTGAATCAGGAAGTGAGCAACTAGCATCTGTTTGAGGCTTAGAGGAAAATAAATCCCCTTGCCTCTCCATTGTCTCTACATCCCGACTATCAAGAATCTCAATCAAGTCGTCTTTCTCCTTCAAGTCTGCTCTATAGGAAATCTCTAAAGTTTGGAACTTATTCTTCCAAGCTTCCTTTTCCTGTTGCATCCTGACTAAAGAAAGTTATAGCTCTTCCACATCATCCAATAAGGGAGGAGTGGTCTTCAAAAACAAATCATGCATAGGTGCTTCCCGAAAATATGGCATCCTCAACTGAATAGCTCTCGTTTGGACCCACTGAAGATAAGGCTCCAAAGAAACATCCCCCCTAGGTCCCAAGTCTTTCCTACTCTTCCTATGAATGTGACGCCAGGCCTTCACAATCTGCTCCCTAGCTTCTTTATAGTCTTCTCCCTCCTTCAGGAAGAAACTAATCAAATGAATACTATTTGGTTTATCCCTAATCGGGTAACCAAGTTGTCGTCATGCAAGAATAGGGTTGTAGTTAATTCCTCTCTTTGTAACAAGAAGAGGTACATTGGGGAAACTACCACAACTGTCGATAATCTCTACATCATGGTAAGGCCGATGATACCAAAAAATATCTGAGTGAGTAAGTGCCATGATCTTTGGAGCCCAACGGGTTTCCTTCCTGACATCCTAGAAAGCATCAGAATGAGGCACATGAGAAGTAAACCACTGGTACAACAGAGGCGTTCAACAGATAATCATCCCCCCATGATAAGAATTCTTAAGATGAATAGAGTAATAAGCATCACCCAACAATGTAGGAATTGGGTTTCCAATCATGAAGATCCTGATAGTATTAATGTCAACAAACTTGTCCACATTAGGAAACAAAAACAACCCGTAAGAATGCAGAGAAAAGATGGCCTCAAAAGTAACTGTACTCTTCATCCTGGAAAAGTAACGAGCTTTCTCCAATAAGAACTGAGCTGGTAATCCTCTAATTCCTCCTTTAGTAGTCATATGGGCTTCAACCTCAGACTTCCCCAGATGGATCAAAGCATCAATATCGTGTGGTTTTGGCTCACCCTCCAAACCAGTAAAAGGAACATGATCGGTAATAGGTATATCCAATAGATAAGAATACTCCTCTAGCGTAGGCATCAACTAATAGTCAGGGAAAGTAAAGAAATGATACATCAGATCATAGAACTGGACCAAGGTCGAGAGAATACCCTCCTTCATCCTAAGCTTCATGAGAGGAATGATGGATCCATACTTCTTCCGAAAATCTGCAGAACACTCAATCTCTGGAATTAAACTGATCAACTCATCTATCTTGGGTTCTTTGAAACTATATTTTCTGGTCTTTATTTTTCCAGAATCCATGGTCAAAAAGGTACCTGAGATATTCACAAATGCTCAACTTTCAAGTCCCTTGAAATAAAATTTCTTGAAAAGATGCTTATGAGTGCATGGATGCATGATGCAACAATCACACACAAGATCACAAACATAGGGTTCATAGGTTCAACGTCATGAGCATGAGGTCGAAGGTACTACCCATAAGGTAGGTCTAAAAGTTATCACCTGTCGAACAAGGTTCTAGAGGTTCCCAGAGTCAACATCCTTACTTCAGATATTACCAATTTCTCGATTAACTCGGTAATCATTAATATTCTAAAGAAAAACTCGTCTGAGCGTAGTATCGTGTGACAACTATTTCCAGATTACTCCATCATAGCTTTCGCACTACACCTAAAAGGAAAAGATGGGTTAGGTATTCTACGGTCCTCGACTTCAGCAGGCTCCCAGGTCGAAAGAAGTACGTCTTCCCGATTACTCGGTAAATGACACTACAGTCAAAGGGGCCTCCACTGAGTGGGGGATCTCATGTCTCCTTTTTTTGGATTACTCCCTCAAAGTCAACATGACTATACCGCCCGTCCTATTTTAAAGTTTTCCCAAGTCCGGGTATAGGACTCATAAATAATCACCAAGCACCCTAAAAACCAGAAAAATCCAGGCAAGCATATATACATCATAGAATATAAACAACAATAGCACATATACAGATATAAACAAAGATAGGTTTAACCCACTTAGGGATGGACCAAAAAGAGGTCAATCTCTCCCCAGTGAAGTCGCCATTTTTTCTGTAGCGGTAGAAATGTTTAAGACTAAGTCATTGGATTGACTAGACTTATACAGATCAAAATAAAAATTGCCATCACGCTTTATTATTTACAAAGGAATGGGAAAAGAGCGAGTAACCCAAACGAGGGGGAAAGATTCTATGTAAGGGGGTTGGTTATACAAAGGGAAGGTATTAGCACCCTAAACATTTACGGTACTCTGCAGGAACCTCTTTGAAAAATATGTATATTTTGGCTATAAAATGTTGTATGTAAAATAGATGGTGGAGGTGAGAAAATAAGTATTTTTTTATGATTTTTCCACCTGCCGCGGTTGCGAACCTTTAGTGCCTACATACCACCTTTCGTGCAATAGGGGATCAGGGTACACGTAGTTCACCTTTAAAAAATTTAAAATACAAATGTGTTGGTTAATTTTATGAGATAAGACATCATCGTCATTGTCCGTGTGGAAAAACATACTTACTACCCACAATTATGAGAAAGGAGAATTTGCATCATCTCAAAGTGGAGGATATGGCTTGGATTTTAAAATCAACAATGTCTCACTCAACGCCCAAGTGGAAAATATCTCACTTCACTACATATTGTAGAAGTATAGTTGTTTGCATCACTACAAGGATTGACGAGAGTCCAATCTTTTGAGAAAAGTTTTAAAATAAAAGCCGAAGTGGAAAAATGGTTTGAAATGAGATTCATTGACTTTTAGTCTTCTCATAAAAAATGTCAAGGTATTATTAAGTTGATTGAAGTTTATTTATGAAAAGGTTTTGAAAATGCATTGACCTAGGTCCAAGTTTATTATGAAAGTGGTTCGAGTTTAAAAAAACAAGAATATTTTTCAAAAGGAGAGAGAAGATTTTTGAAATTAAATAAGATGGGAGGAGAAGAAGAGACTATCCTGAAGCATAAGGTAATAGCTAGGGAGAAGAACCATCTAACCAACAAGAAGCCAATACTTGACATTATGAGTCAAGATAGAATTCCTATTCTTTGTATTGAAACCAAGCAAGCAAAAATACTAGACCTCTTGAGAGAACCAAACTTCAAGTGTATTAAGTCTTCACAAAAATTGGGCAGAGTAACGGTTGTATACGGGTGAATTCTAGATTACAAACAAAGTATATAATCACAATAACCTGCATACAAAACAAACAAACAACCCAATGTCTTGAGGTAAACCTCAAGAAATCCAGACAAAATATCAATTAGGGTCACAAGGTCTCCAACATAGGCCAAGGTTTCTATTCCTAATTCCAAGAAGTCCAATACTCCATAATGCCAAGGATAGTAACCAAATAGTCCAAGTATCATTAAAGTTTTTTTATGGTTTATGTTTATTATTAAGTATCTTCAAAAAGAAAAGAAAAGCTCAAGTGAGCAAAGATGAAAATAGCATGAAATGTAAATGCTAAAGTAAATAGTACAAAAAGCATAAAAATAAAAACATAAAATAAAGTCAATTATTAATAATTAGTGGTTAGTTGGATGACCATCTTGAAACTTGTATTTGGAACTCATTATAGGATTGGTAGAACCAAAGCCTCTCAACAAAAAGTTGAATTTCAAACAAGTTTGTAGAACAAAAAATCAAGCACCAAATGCATATGATTATACTTCAGATATAGAATCTGGCCAGCTAAATCCAATGTGAATAAATTTTAACGCATGATTCGATTTAGCATGGTAAGGAAATGGATTTAAGAATCTAACTTGATGAGTGAAAAATAAATCCACTCGATGCCTCTGTTTTGCAGTAGAAACACCAATGCTTCTTCTTCTCCAAGCTTTAATGGAGCTAGATGTGCAAGAGGAAAGAACTTGAGTAGATATCTCTTGGAAAATAATGCAGAAAATTATGAGTTTTTTTGAAGAGAAAGAGAGAAGTTTCGTGAGGGAGAGAGGAAGAGAGCTTGCTTCGTGATTTTCTTTTCCCACCATTTGATTGTTGAATGCACTTGCCTTTTATAGAGTGGGGAATGAGAGAGTGAGCAAAATAAGAGAAATGAGGAGTGAGTGTGAGGTGTAAGGTGTTGTGTGTTTTATGTTTGCTTGAGGGTGCAAAGCATGCATTTTGAATAAGTGAGAAAGGTTAGGATGTGAGCTGGAAGGCTGGAGCTTTGGCTGGCATGAAATTTCCATGCATTGCCATGCAATATTTTTTGCTATTCCATGAGAACATATGTATCTCCTTATATCTCCTTCCATAATTCATGAAATGTCACGAAGTTTGAATAAAAAATGAAGATGACACTTTATACTCCAACTTTCATGTTCAAAATTTTTCAAAATGAAGCTTGAATCAAT
Organism: Vicia faba; assembly: GCA_948472305.1. Lineage (NCBI taxonomy): Eukaryota > Viridiplantae > Streptophyta > Magnoliopsida > Fabales > Fabaceae > Vicia > Vicia faba. The sequence goes on from OX451737.1 coordinate 1,037,668,439, forward strand.
GAGATATTTGGCTATGAATGTATGCTTACAAACTGCTTGATAAAATGCCAGGCCTGACTGGGCTTGCTACGCACGCGTGAGGCCTGGTTGGGGAAAATTTTCAGCTTGCATGATTCCTTCTTCTTTCAATTATATCTCAAAATTTATGGAGAATTTGGAGAACCTATCTGAAGCAAAATTGTTCCTCACGTTTAGGGCTTCAACTTTGATGTTGGATACTTATCAAAATAATGAATATTTCACATAGAAAAGTATTGATGAATGCACACTTATAACATGTTTGATGAAATGACTGCCTAGCGCGTGACTTGTCTTGTGCTTGGCAAAAATTCAGTTTTCAACTCAAAATCCTAATCACCATATCTTTCTCTACACTTAGCCATTTGAGATGATTCTTGAATGAAAAATGAAGAGAAAACTTAAATCTATAACTTTCATGTTGCCAATTTTTCTATTTGAGTCCAAATTGTCATTCAAAAATGGACATGAAAAAGTAAATTTTTTTGCATTTTTAACCAAAATTTCACTAAGTGTCAAAATCTTCCATGCTTCATAACTTTTTTTACTTTCATTTTTTGGTCTTGTGGCCACTCCTACAAAGTTGGAGAATTTTTCATCCTCTTTCTAGGCAAATAAAGTTTGCATATTTCAATGAAAATTGAGAAAGTTGTGGTCAGTCAAAATTCAGCCCTATGGATACTTAGAAAATTTTCAAAACTTCAAATAACTTCCTTGACAAGTTAACTCCAATTCACACTTCCTCTTGATATTTTTGAACTATTGACCATGAAATATGAGAACGGGATATTAAATTGATGGTTGACCAAAAGTCCACTTGGTCAACAACTGATTTTGACTATCTTCTGACAAAATGACCATTTTATCCCTTTTCATCAACTAAACCCTTTCAAGCTAAAGTTGATGATCAAACCTCCAATGATAGATGCTCATGACTATGTAGAGAAGTATGGGATCAATAATTGCCCAAAAATCCAAAGATCTCCCGATTAAACTTTAAACCCTAGTTTTGATCCTCTATGCTAGGAGATGGTGAGATGAAGGCAACTGTGCCATGACCTACAATATAATATTCCAAAGGACAAAATGCCCATATTTTGAGGTTAGTTAAAAGCATAAATATACAAAGTACATAATTCAAGGCTCTTCAAGGTTCTTGGTGATTCCATAGGCAAACCCTAAGACAGGGTGCAGTGGAAGATAAACCTCAAACCCTAATTTGTGATCTGATTGTATTGTGATGGTATGAGATGATAGAGGAATCTTAGGGGAAAAATTGGGGTACAACACACATATCACTAGGAAAGTGATTCCAATTCACGCCATCCAACTCCACATCCTAGTTGAAATCACCATCAGTCTCCTTTGACTCTGTCCCGGAATTTGCTTTAGATGCATGGTCAACTGTAGAAAACTAATTCAAAATTCCGAGAGGGCCTTGGGTATCTTCCATCACCTTCATCCTAAACATGGAACCGCTAATATTAACATTGAAAACATGATTGATCTCCGCCAAGTAGGAGGTTCGAATCAAAATATAGCCACATCCATCTTATTTTGACGACGAGTATCATCATCATATCTTATGAAAGAACCCTAGGGCTTAGAAATGAATTCAAAGAACCCAGAATCCTAAGCATGGAAAGGAATCCCAAACACTCTAATCCAAGTGACCCTCTCTCTATCCAACATATATGGCTCCCACCTCCTTGAATCGCCTTCTAAGCAGTGGTGCACCATCTACAAGAACACCTTCATCATCGTCTTCTAGTTTACCCTCTAACAGACAAAGCTTCGTGCCTAACAAAGTAACTTTGATCCGAAAGAATACTTCGTTGTCAAAGATATCACTTCATCCACGTTTCCATGTTCCGAAAAAATAGCATACAAATTCTATGCTTGCAAGTCTTCGGAAAAGGACGTGAAAAGAAATGATGAAGTATGTCGCTTGTCTCTGCCGCCTCTTCCACTAACATTAACACATGCTCTACCTTTTCTATTCTTCCTCTGATTATAGGCCACCCGCCATTCACTATCTCCAACTCCTATCTCAATACTCTCTTCGTCTCCCCTCTCTTCTAGAAGTGTTATTCAACTAGTAACTGTTAAAATCACTAATTACATTTAATTAACTATCTAAAACACAAATGGTTTGTTTGTGGATTAACACTTAACAAAAATGATAAGTTATTATAACTAATCTATTTTGGTTAAATTCAAATATGCATTGGGTAGTGCAAAAGACAGATTCTCTTTGAGCAGTGGGAAGTTTATTCCTTAGGTACCTAGTAATAGTTAATGCTGTAACATTTAATATTCTATCTTGTGATCTCTATATAAATCACTTTGTATTCATATTAAAAGTTAGTTGGACATTTTTATCAAGAAATCAAGTTTAAGTCCACTCCCATTTTCTCCTCAAATTGGTATCAAAGCGCATGGCAAATATGATGGGTCAAATGCCACTGCCACGACTATCAAAGTCGAATTATGGGAACTGGAGTATCCAGAGGAAGGCGCTTTTGGGATCGTTAGATGTACGAGAAGTAACTAACGATGGGTTTGAAGAACCATCAAATACGAAGGAAAACACAGCTGCTCAGAATAAGGCGTTGAAAGAAATGCGAGAAAAGGATAAAACAACATTGTACATGCTGTTCAGAGCAGTCGACGAATCAGTTTTCGAAAAGATTGTTTGTTCGACAACGTCAAAGGAATCGTGGGACACCCTAGAAAAGGCTTTCAAAGGAGAAGATAGAGTCGAGCAAGTTCGAATGCAGACTCTTTGAGGTGAAATGGAGAGAGTGAAGATGAAGGAGACAGAGTCTGTGTCGGACTACGTCACTTGTGTGCAGGAGGTGGAAAATCAACTCAATTGAAATGGAGAAGTAATGACTGATGCTTGAATTGTCGAAAAGATTATGAGATCTTTGACAAATAAGTTCGAAAATATAGTATGCACAATAGAAGAGGCGAAGGATCTTTAGACAATCACTGTTGAAGAATTCACTTGTTCACTTGAGGCACATGAACAACGCAAAATAAAGAAGAAGGAGGAGACACTTGAGGACGCAGAACCCAATAGAGACGAAAAGGCACTTTTCTCTCAAAATTGGCATAGGAGAGGACATGGCCGTGGAGGATGTAATGGTTATCGAAGTTACAAAAATAACAACTCCGAAAGAGGACAGTCAAGCCAACAAAAATGGCATGGCAGAAGATGTGGCCAGAAAGGTGGTAGGTCGAATTACAACAATATTGAATGTTACAAATGTAACAAATAGGGGAACTATGTGAAATATTGAAACTCCTACAGTTGCTACAACTGGGGTAAAGTGGGACATCTTGCAAAAGATTGTCGACTTAGAAGAAAGATAGAAGAAACAACAAATCTTGCCCTAGAAACATAATCGAATGAAGGATTTTTGTTAATGACTCAAAAGGAAGCAGATGCAGAAAATGACAATATGTGGTACCTGGACCCAGGAGCAAGTAACCATATGTGTGGTCATAATCACTTGTTCAAAGAAATAAAAAAAATTGAGGATGGTCATGTTTCCTTTGGAGATGCGTCGAAAGTAAGGGTCGAAGGAAAAGGAACAATCAGTTTCTTGCAGAAGGATGATTTGATAGGATCAATCCAAGATGTGTACTATGTACCAAACCTCAAAGCAAATATTTTGAGTTGGGACAACTCACAGAAAAGGGTTATTTGATACTCATGGAAGATCAAAGTTTTCACTTAAAAGACAAGTCAGGACGTCTGGTTTCTCAAGTCAAAATGGGGATAAATAAAATGTACAAGTTGAATTTGAGAAGCATTCAAGAAAAGTGTTTGCAAGTCAATGTCGAAGACCAAGCATCCCTGTGGCATCTATGTTTTGGCCATCTACATCAGACTGGACTAAGGAGGTTAGCAAAGAAAAATATCGTGCATGGACTTCTAGACGTATAATTCGAAGGAAAGTTCTGTGAAGAATGTGTGTTTGGAAAACAGACGAGAAGCTCATTTCAAAGGAAGGAAGAATATCAGGCTAAACAAATTATGGAATTGATTCACACTGACATATGTGGACCAATTACCCCAGAATCCTTCAGTGGAAAAAGGTACTTTATATCCTTTATTGATGATTTCTCAAGGAAAATTGGGTGTATTTTCTGAAAGAAAAGTCAGAAGCCTTCGAAGTATTCAAGAAGTTTAAGATAATGGTGGAGAAAGGAACAAACAGGCACATCAAAGCTCTTCGATCAGACAGAGGTGGGGAGTATACTTCGACAACCTTTATGAAGTACTGTGAAGAGCAAGGCATAAGGAGATTTCTGACTGCAACATACTCACCTCAACAAAATGGTGTGGCGGAAAGAAAGAATCAAATAGTCCTCGACATGGTTCGATCAATGTTTAAGAACAAGAACATGTCGAAGGAATTTTGGGCAGAAGTTGTACAATGTGCAATCTATGTTCATAATAGATGTCACATTCAAAGTTGGGAGATTTAACACCTCAAGAAGCTTGGAGCGGACAAAATCCAATTGTGTCTCACTTCAAAGTGTTTGGAAGTATGGCTTATGCACATGTACCTGATCAAAGAAGAACAAAGCTGGAAGATAAGAGTCAGAAATACATACTCATTGGGTATGATGAGAAAACGAAAGGTTACAGACTTTTCAACCCAATAAACAAAAAGGTGATAGTGAGTAGAGATGTTTGAGTAAACGAAGGAAGCAAGTGGGACTGGAATAACTCGGCTGGAGTTATGGTTGAATTACCAGGTGCTATATCAAAAAAAACTTCGACAGAACCAGAAGACTCTAATGATGAAGATGGACTCTCACAGCCTAGGTTGTGAAGTTTACAAGAGTTGTATGAAAACACATAAGAAGTGTATCTCACATGTTTGTTGGCAGACACTGAAGATGTCAGTTTCGACGAAGCAGTAAGAAACAAAAATTGGAAGGATGCTATGAATGAAGAAATTAAGGCCATCGAACACAATGATACTTGGGAACTAGCAGAGTTACCAAAAGGAAGTCAAACAATTGGTGTGAAGTGGGTGTTCAAGAAAAACATAAATGCACAAGGCGAAATCGGAAGATACAAGACGCGACTTATGGCGAAAGGATACAAGCAGAAAGCAAGAATCGACTATGATGAAGTGTTTGCACCTGTTGCGAGAATGGAGACAATTCGACTGCTCATATCTCAAGCTGCTCAACACAAATGGCAAATATATCAAATGGATGTCAAGTCGTCTTTTTTGAATGGCATGCTTGAAGAAGAATTCTATGTCGAACAACCACCTGGATACATGAAAGTCGAAAATAAAGGAAAGGTGCTAAAGCTAAAGAAGGCACTTTATGGGATGAAGCAGGCACCACAAGCATGGAATACACGAATTGAGACATACTTCATAGAAAATGGATTTCAGCAATGTCCCTACGAACATGCCCTATATGTGAAGAAGGAAAAAGAGAAAACATTTCTTATTGCTCTCTATGTAAATGACTTAATTTTCTTGGGCAACAATAATCAAATGATAGAAGAATTCAAAAGCACAATGACACAAGAATTTGAGATGACTGACTTAGGTTTGATGAAATACTTTCTTGGCCTGGAGGTTCGACAAGAAGAAACAAGAATCTTCATCTCACAAGAAAAATATTCCAAAAATATCCTGAAAAGATTTAAAATGGAAAGCTACAATCCAATTTTGACACCAATGGAACCAGGAGCAAAGCTTTCGAAATTTGATGGGGGAGAGCGTGTCGAAGCAAACAAATTTCGAAGCTTGGTGGGAAGTCTTCGATACCTCACATGCACAAGGCCAGATCTTTCGCTGAGTGTTGGAATTGTGAGTCATTTCATGGAAGAACCAATTTTTGCACACTAGAAAGCTCTGAAGAGAATCCTTTGATATGTCCAAGGAACTGTGTCACTTGGAATATTTTATTCAAAAACAGAAGAATACAAGTTGACTGGCTACTCTGACAGTGATTGGTGTGGTTACATAGATGATCGAAAAAGCACTTTAGGATATGTGTTCTTTATGGGAAACATTGCATTCACCTGGCTGTCAAGGAAGCAACTCATAGTAACTCTTTCGACGTGTGAAACAGAGTATGTGGCAGCATCCTGGTGCGTATGCCATGCAATATGGCTGAGAAGATTGCTGAGCAGGATGGAGTCGAAACAGGAAGATGCAACAATAATTTAAGTCGATAGCAAATCTGCAATCGAACTGGGGAAGAATCCAATCAACCATGAAAGAAGCAAACACATTGATATTCGATTCCACTTTATTCGAGAACATGTGAAGGATGAAAGTATCAAACTGAAGCATGTTGCAAGCAAGGATCAAACATCAGACATTTTTACAAAACCATTGTCGACAGAGCTATTCGACAGAGGCAAGAAAATGTTAGGCATGATGGATCGAAGAAATATTTGAATTTATGAGGGAGTTTTGTTGGTTAAATTCAAATCTGCATTGGGTAGTGCAAAAGACGGATTCTCTTTGAGCAGTGGGAAGTTTATTCCTTAGAGACCTAGTAATAGTTAATGATGTAACATTTAATATTCTATCTCGTAATCTCTATATAAATCACTTTGTATTCATATGGACATTTTTATAAAAAAAAGCAAATTTAAGTCTACTCCCATTTTCTCTCAATCTAGTAATTCTAAGTTCTTTCTCACTCTTCCATTCTTTCCCCTATCGGCAACTCAAGCAGCCTCTTAGCTAACCATATCTAATATTTAATGGTCCCAGCTCTGTTCTACATCTCTGAAAACACAGTGCATGTGCGATTGTGAGTGCATGATTCTCATCATTTGCAAGTTGAATAATATCCTTGTTACCCAATTACGCAAATCTTATAGTCCAAGGATCCGACCGGTTGATTGAATGCAACATTCAATCAAAAGAAAATAAAATTTAAAAGAGAAATGTGAGTTTGGTAGAGCGGTTTATGTAGATGTAAATATTGATCTCTCTGGTGCATGTGCATGTGCATGTGCATGGTTTATTTTTGTTAGTGTCATATGCTTATCTCATAAGTTCGTTGTTAACAGAAATTACCCTTTCCCCAATTCAGCATCTTTCTTCTTAAAGCTTCAACTACCTCAAATAACTCCATCACCCCATTATAGCAAAATTTTAATCAAATAATTTAAATATACTAAAAACTGTGGTTGGACTTGGAAGGGGAAGATTGAAACACTATTATTAAGAATGATGTGTTGATATAAACCGTAATAATCTGATAGTTAAAATTCTTTTAAGAATTTATATATAGTTATTGTAGGATTTATAATTTTTCCAGTGTTTAAATATGGCTCGCAAGTTGATATATTTTGATAGTATCATATTAATTAAAATAAAGTTTTTCCTTTCAATGTTACAAAATTAATTTCTAAGATAAGTAGTATAAGATTTAAAAATTTTCTAATAAAATTTTAATAAGTTGTTTTATAGAGATTATCAATATTATAATAAAATAATTTTAATAATTTAATCCTTTAAATTAAACAATATTAACGATCTAATTCTTTTAAGTTAATGAAAGAACATTTTAGTCTTTTAAATAAAATAATATTAACAATTATTAATGTTCTGGATTGGGCCACTGATTAGGTAAGACCCAATCCACTCCTTCTCTAGGACGGTCAAACAGTAATGGCCCAATCAGCCTAGGACTAGCGAGGGGTGCGTTCTTCACTTTGTCCGACCTACTTGGTCACTTGGCCGCCTGACACAAAGACGGCAAGACCATGCATGCCCACGTCGACGTCCATGTCCGTTGTAACAGTTAGTTTTGAGCATCTCCGCCCCTGACAACAGTTAGTTTCGAGCACCTCTCACTAGGATGATGCATACGAGCTGCCCGCTTCTGGAAGTTACTTATTTTTTGGAACCTAATATCCAGGCCCAAAAATAGGGACCAATGGCCAAGCGTCGGGGGCATTATATAAACCCTCACACTTGTGAGAGTCAGTTATTCAATATTCACTTCTAAAATTCTATATTCTCTCTTGTATCTCTTTGCACTATTACTTACTTGAGCATTAGAGTGTCTTGCAGGTACACCCCCTCCTCTTTGATTTCAGCCTTACAGGCGCAAATATCGACCCATTACAGGTCCTGGTCACCAGTATGATCAGTGGTGCCGTCTATTTGGAAACTCTGCTTTCCCCATCTTTCTTTCCCCGAAAACTAAAGATCAAATCAACATTTCTAGATTTAGATCATGGCCGATCAGAATGACAACCACCTCGTTGGAAAAATTGTCATCTCCCTAGTCCGCAAGAATGACGATGATGGATAGATTCCTCTCCATGAAGACATTTCCTTGAGGAGAGAAGGTTGTACCGCGTCTTCCTCCTCTGACAAAGCTAAGGACGACGATGTTCAGTTCTTGGAATCTAACAAATCCAAGAAAGTTAGAGAAGAAGTACAAGCGACCTTCTCGCCTGTTTAGGTACTGATCAACGATGACCCAACTATGGAAGTGTTGCTCGCAGCGTTAAATCATACCAATGTTATGGTCCTCCAACAGAACAACAGGATCGAGACTTTAGAGAAGATACGTCGGTACAGATCTCCTCCAAGACACTGATGATAAGGGTCTCACAGTCTATCTCCATGACGACCCATTTGTCATTTCACTCGAGAAATTCCAAGAACCTTGCTAATCAAGAAACGCGAGCGTACTCCTCCTCGCAGAGACCGGCGCTCCCTGGTCGTGAAGAAGTCCAGAGGCAACCAGTGGGCAGGAACCATTGATCTCCTTAATCTAAGCCAAAGGGTTGTCCGAGAAGCATATCCCTTCGATGTGATGATAGTCCTCGACAAGGAAGGAACAATTACTCTCCCCCACCATCACTAGACCGGAGCGAAAATGACGAACCCCGCAGTCCATTGTCAAGATTAATCATGGAGACCCCCCTACCTTTCGAGCTGGAAAAGCCCCCAAATCTGGGGAGGTACGATGGAATCATCGATCCTAACAAGCACATCGAGAATATCGATGCCCTGCCCAATTACAGAGGCTTCCAGAGCGCCATCAAATGTCGACTTTTTCCTACCACTCTGAGAAAGAGAGATATAGCTTGGTACAAAAGCCTCTCGGAAGAGTCGATCACATCCTGGAAGAACTTGGGGGAAATAGTTCTCCAGGAAGTTTACCGCCTCCCGTCGATATTTAAAATCTGAAGCATCGCTGAAGGCAATCATTCAAGAGAAGGACGAATCCATCCACGCGTAATAGAAAGATTCAAACGCAAACCTGTTTATATCTCCACAACTGATGGTATAAAGAAATACCTACCTGAACGCGGGCTACGTCCCCGCAGTGACTTTACCAAGGCAGTTGGCATCGAAACACTTGCTACATTGGATGCTCTCCTGCTTAAGGCTCGGGCATACACCTAGTATGAAGAAAGAGAAACTGCCAACAATGCACGATACTCACGGCACCAGGAGAATGCCAAAATCTCAAAGCACGATGACTCCTCGATATCTCATCGTGAAGCAGATAAAAGAAGAGATGACAAGTTATACAGATCGCGGGAATAAAAAGGGCCTGTTAGTCAGTTCAAAGATTACACTCCCCTGAGTGCCTCACGCGAGAAAATCTTAACTGAGTGCGCAAACTCTGATTTTTGTCAGGCCGGTGTCCATTTTCTCTGACAGACACCATCCAAGCCCAACACTGACAAACAAAATATTGTTGGTTCCACAAGAGCCATAGGCATGCCAGTGAAGACTGCATCCATTTTAAGGATGTCATCAAGATCCTCATCAGAGATGGGCATCTAAAAAAAAACAATAAAAAATAGGGTTCTCGCGAGGAAGCCCCAAAGTCAAAGAACTCGAGGAGGAGAAGCCATCCCCCGATAACGTCAGCATGACAGTCGCCATATGCATATCACAGACTGAAAATTTCTACATGCCAGATGATACCGGGCATCCTCTCTACTTCTCAACACACAGCCCCTGGGAGACCTTTCCCTCCATTATGGTCATCTCAGGCGGGTGATAAGTGCAAATTGTAGTTATTTTTGTATATACTTTTTGTTGTACTTATCGACTTTTTGTTGTTAATATCATTGAATAAACCCAACTTTTGTGTAAATACGTTTAGTTTGTGTTTATTTATGTTTTTATGTACATAGTGTACCGTTTGATGTTTTTCCATTCATTTTGTAGGTATTTGTTGCATTTTAGAGCATTGAGGAATAAGGTGTCGAATGCACGACTTCAGATGCACGTATTCAGAATAAAAGACCAGTTTTGGGACGTCCTATTCAGGAGAGCCCACTTAGCGCGCAAAATCCTCTAAGCGCGAGTGCGCTCAACGCATTTTGTAGCACGCTGCTTACATTTTGACAATTTGGCAGAACCAATGTTTTGAAGCCCGCTTAGTGCGGATAGCATGCTTAGCGCGGTTTTAGGTGGTTTGATATGTTAAATAAGGAAGTCGCGCTTAGCGCACCAGTCCCGGTTAACACGGTCTACTGAGGTGAGTTTTATAAAAATAGATTTAGTTCATTTTTAGGTTATGGTTTTGGGGAAGTTTTTGCTCCCAAATCCATTAACCTTTAATTTTTTTAGGATTAGCTTAGATAAAAACTATGGAGCTTGCATACGGATAATCCGGGGTGGATTGTTCTTCGATCGGCACTGACAAACTGGTAGATATACGGTTCATTTCTCTTTTTCTTTGTGTATTCTCTATTGGTTGGGTTTGTATGTATATTTTCTTTGAACTGATGTATATTGGTTGCCCTTGGCGGTATATAAAACTTGCTTTACGAATCTTTGTGGATTGTTGTCCTAGATTTTTGCTTTGTTCTAGGGATTTGAGTTGTTATAGACATATACTGCTTACAGTCTTGTCTAGGATGATTATCTAATAGTGTCTGAATTCTAGAGATAGATTTAGCACTATTATTCACTTAGGGTGTATGTGATTAATGCCTCTGTGTTGTTTGTGTCGCTCTGAGAGATCATCGATGCAAGCGAGCACAATTGACTTTTGTGTTGTTGAGGTGGTTTATAGATCGCTACAGAGGTGATACAGTCGAATTCTCTATTTGGGTTAGAAATGACTTAGGTTATGAGTGACACGTGTTGACAATGATGAATATCGTAGGTTGAGTATAACAGGTCAATAGGTTTAAGTCTGTGAAAAGTAGTATATATGCATGCTTGACAAGTTATTATTTTTTCCTTTTTATGCATTTATTTTCTATTGATAACATTTTCTTTTCAACCCTTTCAACCCCAAACTTATTAGCGAATGATTTGTCGAACAACAATTCAATAACCAATCTTTGTGGACACGATACGATATAACCTAAAAATCACCCAGTAAATTAATAACTTACTTTTTGCTTGCCGCTTTACCGCCGCAACAAAATGGTTCCGTTGTTGGGGATTAGTTTTATTGTTTTCCGAATTGCGATAATTCTTTTGTTTTTTAATATTGTAATTAACGTATATGATGTATAGAATATGTACATTAATTTGTCCATTTTTACTTGTACATGTTTTGTGTTTATTTTACATACTTGTGCATATATGTGTTTTTTCTTTGTTTTCACGTATTGTTGTAAATTGTCTCATTTTCATAACATTTGTTGTGTGGATGTTAGGACACCTTCTTTAGGTTTTCACGGTGTGATAATACCATGGCATGACGAGAGGAGGTTACTAGCTCGCACAATAAAGGCGTCAAGATTACGACGTAAAACAAGTATGTTTTGTTTGTATTCGTCCATGTATGTGTTTACTTGTGTTTTAACAAGTTGAAATTGGAGCTGTTTTAAATTCTCAAATTTTCACTTTTCAATTAGTTAATTCACTTTCACCCGTTTGTTTCGTTATGTCAATTTGTGTTTTTCCGCAAGCTTGTCGTGTTTAGCTTGTGGAAGTGTGATTGTATGTTGTAAATATTGTACATGTGTTTGAGATTGTGTAGGTGATTGTGGAGGCTGCACTGCTGTTGCTATTCTAATTTTCTGAAACTAGTGTAGCGCGTTAAGTGCAGTTTAGGCCGCTTAACGCGCTCTCCTGAGATGCGCTAGTGAAGATTTTTTTTTAGTTTTCGCTTGGCTTTCCTTTTCCCACTTCCACCTAGGATTTAAATAGTAAATAATATTAGTATAATTAATTCTTTTGTTGTTGTTTGGACTCAATTTTTGTTCGATAGTTTGAAGTCACTTTTGATGATTTTCCAAGTTTGAGTGTTTCAACTTGCGAATGCATGGTAATGATTTTGTTAAAATTTTGTACACGTTTGAGGTATGTGTTTATCGCTTTCTATACTTTAGCATATTCGTGATACTTAGACTTTTTACAATTTTATGCCATTCATTCTTTTGTATACTTGTTCATTTGTGAATCACTTTAGTTCCTACCCTTTTTGTGAGGTAGCTTTCCATTGTTCAAATATGTTAGAGGCTACAAATCTTGTTTTAACTGGATTTTATTATGCTTAATATTTTGTTTGTATTGATTGTATGAAAGCTTAAACGTGATCAAGAAATTTTTTGTTTCATTTTGAGCATAACTACCTTGGATAAATAGTCAATTCACCTTGTGAGTGTGTGAACTTTTGTTAACCCCTTTGAGATTTTTGTCGATATCCTTGTTGTTTTTGCTAAATGTTTGTCTATGAGTATTTGGTTAATCTTTTTATATGTATATTGGTTCTTTGTTTTCTTGAACCCTTAACTATGCTTTTTAGTTGAATTTTTTACATTGCCTTAGAAAGTAGGGAGCATTCACTTTGATGATGGTTGAATTCAAGTTGGGGAGAGGAATGTTTATGTGCTTATGTTGTGATTGCTATGATGTTGTGAAAATAAAAAGAATGAAAAAGAAAAAAAGTGAAAAAGAAAGAAGAAAAAAATGAGAAAAGTTTTGAAAAACAAAAACAAAAAGAGTATGGAATAATTGTGCTAATAAGTGATATGTGTTGGTTTAAAATTTGTGGTAAAGAAGAAGTTTGATTGAAATTATGTTGCTTGAGACTTTGGAAGTTGATCACTCCCTTAGGTTTAAGAAAGTTTTTGTTTTGATTAGCTTTAGTATTTATTCCCTTGTTTGTTAACCAAGCCACATTACAATGTTGAAAAGCCCTTGAGATTCTTGCCTTTGTATGTTCAATGTGAATTTTTGGATGAATGCATAATTTAGTCTTTTGTTTTCAAGATTGAGGATGAGTGAAATACCTTACTTTGTGTGTTTTTCATCTACCAATGATTTCTTTTGCTAGGTGGGATTCATTTGTGAACTAGTGTTGTTTTAGAATATTTGGCATGTTCTTTGTATTTAGCATTCATTTCATGTTTATGTTATCGTCGTAGTTTAGTGGTAAGTATATTTCTTCGTGTGTACTATTTTTCATTTGAACCATTGTATTTGTTTTTCATTTTCAAAACTTGTTGATTCATGACACTACGCCATATAAGGGAATAGACAGCGTTTTTTTGCCATAGACATCGCTTATAAGCGCTGCCTATTCTTGCGCTGTTGTAACTATAGACAACGGTTTTTGTCTATGTGAAAGTGCTGCTTAATGTAGACTTTAGACAATGCTTTATTGAATAAGTCCTTTCTAAAGGCCCCTATAGGAAGCTCTTTTAACATTATAAGCGCTTTCTATAGTGTGCTTATAGCAACGCTTTCACTTTAGACAACGCTTTAGAAAGCGCTATCTAATGTATTTTTTTCTCTTTTTTTATTTATATTTTAGGCAGCGCTTTATTTTGAAGCGCTTTCTAAAGTCCCCTTTAAGGCAACGTTTGTTACTTCACAAGCGCTTTCTATTCCCCATCATAGGCAGCACTTTTTGGTTTAAAGCGCTGTCTAATGTTCACTAATTTTTTAATATATTCAGCTTATATTTTAAGCGCCTTGTACACATAATCACTTAAAATTTAAGCGATGTCTTTCAAATTTGCACCAGATTTTATAAATTTGAAGCTTCAATCTAATAAGTATGCACCAAATTTACATATTTATATACAACTTTAATCCAACAATTTATATATACATAAATGGGATACAACTTAAAGAATTCAATAAGTTATATATATACATAAATTTAAATATTTACATATACAGCATTATAAACCCATAAATATGCACCAAATATACATATTGTTATCTTCTAGAGCTGCTATATTCTCTACTATCTTCTCTACGAACAACAACAATGAATAATCCTAAATAAATCTATATATCTTCTACATATGCACCTACCTGAAACAAAACCAACAAAGGTATATATATCATAATCAAGCTATATATATATAACACTTAAATCTTATAACTATTATAATTTAATACAAATCAATGTAACAAAAACAAATAAAGAATCTGTTATAACCCACCATTAAAAATTCTCTGATTCATACCATGATACAAACAAATCTTTGTTTGAATTTAAATCCAATACCATCCTAACTAACCTTCCATATAACAACAACAACATTGCAACAATTTACTACACTATGACTATATAATATCTCATCAAAACTCAAACTTATATATACTCAAAATTCTCATCAATGAAAGTGTCACAATACCTTATAAAATTCTTATCTCAATAACGTATTGACACCAATCCTCCTTAATTTCTTCCAAATGATCTTTCGAATAAGTAGAAGACTTGTATTCATCAAAGTACTACATAATATAACATAATATGATTTAGTTAAAACTAATTAATTAGATGAAATATGTTAAATATATTAAAATAAATCATAAGTTAGAAACTCATACCATGGTTGGAATCTCTATTTGATTCAAAAGAATAATTTCTTTCATAAACCTCAACATGAAATAACCGCAATTTATACTATTGCACTGACGAGGACACTACACATGGAAAAATATACAAATATATATCAGTATATAATTTTAACTTATTTTATCAAGTATCATCACTAATATACAAAATTGTGAAAATATACATGCACTCTAATATATGTAATGTTGTTTGCCTTACTCTTTGATACTTGAATATCTCTTTGTGATCTAAAAATTTGTATAACCCTAACAAAATATAAACGAAGATTTAGAACAATCTCATATAAAAAAATAAATAAGTATACAAACTCATAAATTCTATATTTTAATAAACTTTTGATTTAATTATAGGAATATTGATATACTTACACATTTCTCATAAATTGGAATCATATCTTCCTTAACAACTTCATCCTTACCCACCCGGGCAGCCTTCCACAGAACATGTTCCAGAAGAGATGTTTCTTGACTTTTCTCCTCTTCTAACTACACATTAAGAGAAATAATAAAATCAATAATAACACATGATAAACAAGTATATCATATCATTTATATATACTTACCAATCTTTTTTGCAAGCGTGCATATCCCATACACCCTTTTCTGTATGGATACGGGGGACTTGATGCTCGTTGGCGATTCACGCCACTCACATCTTGAAAATCTGAGGTTCTTCTTTTTTCTTTGAAGGTTTCCCATTATTCAGGAGAAATCAAGCCTGCATACTCCTTTGAAAGTTCTGTATCGATAAAATTGTTATCGGTATCCCTAAGAAACTTGTTTGTTAAAAAAGATCGAAACCCTCTTAGTCTTTTTCCAGCCAATTGAAGACAATATGATTTTCAATCATCATCAATGTTAAAAGACCTCTACAAAAAAACATACATAGAGTGCGTTAGTAATTTATATACATAAGCGTCAATAAAGCCAAGCTTACATTAATGAACCTAACTTTGTAAACACCTTACCTGAGATGCTGATCTTTTAGAAATCTAAGCTATTGAAAATCATAACTCACAACTTTATCTCTGGCCTAATAACAAAAGAAAAACAAAATCGCGTTGAAGAACTTACATAATCACAGAAAACTTACAGAAATATATGAACAGAATCGCGTTGAAGTTACGAAATATAATAACAAAATCGCGTTATGAACATAAACATATGAACTTATACAAGCAAAAGCGGTAAAACTTTCTTGGAAAAAAATATCAGTAAAACTTTTAAAGAACTATGAGAAGCAACAACTAACACTTGATTATAACACAATGCATTATATATGAATCAAAGTAGTAAAACTTTATTACCTCAAAATCTCAGTATCACAAACAACAACAATGAGCAACTTTCTGAAACATTCAGCATAATTTTTTGTCAACAACACTTCCCAAAAACATGCATGAGAAATCAGAATTACAGAGAAGAAAACAGAATAGCGTTGAAGAACTTACATAATCGAGCAAAACAAAATCATAGAACAAAACAGATTTGTGGAAAACAAAACAGAATCGCGGACTAAAGTGAGTGAAATCGTTGCTGGAGAATCGTTGTTGGATAATAGTTATTGAAAAACTATTCCAAATCAGTTGCAGAGCATCGTTGGAGAATCATCCTTGTGCAATATGTTTTGAGAACGAAAATTGAGTTTTAAGGTTTTAGTTTTTTTAATTTAGAAATAAGACTTTAATGACCTTAGGAAGCGCTTTTTATAAAGCGTTTTCTGATGTATTACCTTTAGCAGCGCTTTCTAATTAAAAGCGCTTTCTGATGTATGTCCTATAGCAGCGCTTATGGCCTTCAGCAGTGCTTCTTAAAATCGCTTTCTAAAGTAGGCCTTTAGCATCGCTTTTTCTCAAATTTCTTATAAGGCTATAGCAGTGCTTTCTAAAATAAGCCTTTAGCAGCGCTTTGGGCCTATGACAACTCTTCCTACTATTGGGCTTATAGCAGCGCTTTGAGTTTAGGCAGCGCTTCTAGAATTTATTTATTTTTATTTCAATTTTAATTAACCTTAGGCAGCGCTTTCATAAATCACTGACTAAAGTGAGGCTTAGGCAACATTTTTTCTTAAGTTTAGGTAGTGCTGTCTAATATTTATAATTTATAATTTCAAATTTTTATCCTGATATTTAGCAGCGCTTTTATAAAGCGCTTCCTAAAGTGAGGCTTAGGCAACGATTTTTTCCAAAGCGCTGTTTAAAATATATAATTTAAAATTTAAAATTTTATCGTGACATATAGCAGCGCTTTGATTTACAAGCACTGTTTAAAGTGCGCTGCCTAAGAGCTGTTTTGGCATAGTGTGATAATTTGGTTGATTACTTTTGGTTATTTGAGTTGTTTGGATGTGTTTGAGGACAAACAAATTAACATTGGGGAGAGTTTGATAAGTGCAAATTGTAGCTATTTTTGTATTTACTTTTTGTTGCACTTATCAACCTTTTATTGTTAATATCATTGAATAAACCTAACTTTTGTGTAAATACGTTTAGTTTATGTTTATTTATGTTTTTGTGTACATAGTGTGCCGTTTGATGTTTTTCCATTCATTTTGTAGGTATTTTTTGCATTTTAGAGAATTGAGGAATAAGGTGTCCAAGGCACGGCTTCAGATGCGCGTTTTTGAAATAAAAGACCAGTTTTGGGACGTTCTGTCCAGGAGATCCTGCTTAGCGCGTAGAATCCACTAAGTGCGAGTGCGCTCAGCGTATTTTGTAGCATGCTTCTTCCATTTTGACAATTTGGCAGAACCAATGTTTTGAAGCCCGCTTAGCGCAGATAGCGTGCTTAGCGTAGTTTTAGGCAGTTTGATGTGTTAAATAAGGAAGTCGCGCTTAGCGTGCCAGGCTCGCTTAGCACGGTCTATTGAGATGAGTTTTATTAAAACAAATTTAGTTCATTTTTAGGTTATGGTTTTGGGGAATTTTTTGCTCCCAACTCCATCAACCTTTAATTTTATTAGGATTAGCTTAGATAACAACTAGGGAGCTTTCATACGGATGATCCGAGGTGGATTACTCTTCGGTCGACACTGACATACTGATAGATTTGTGGTTCATTTCTATTTTTCTTTGTTTATTCTCTATTGGTTGGGTTTGTATGTATATTTTCTTTGAACTGATGTATATTTATCGCTCTTGGTGTTATATAAAACTTGCTTTACGAATATTTGTGGATTGTTGTCCTAGATTTTTGCTCTTGCTATGGATTTGAGTTGTTATAGACATATAATTCTTAGATTCTTATCTAGGATCATTATCTAATAGTGTCTGAGTTCTAGATATAGATTTAGCACTGTTATTCACTTAGGGTTTCTGTCATTAATGCCTCTATGTTATTTGTGTCGCTCTGAGAGATCGTCGATGCAAGCTAGCACAATTGACTTATGTGTTGTTGAGGTGGTTGAGAGATCGCTACCGAGGTGATACAGTCGAATTCTCAATTTGGGTTAGAAACGAATGAGGTTGTGAGTGACACGTGTTGACAATGATTAATATCGTAGGTTGAGAATAACATGTCGATATGTTTAAGTCTATGAGAAGTAGTATATATACATGCTTGACAAGTTATTCATTTTTCCTTTTTATACATTTATTTTCAGTTGATAACATTTACTTTTCAACCCATTCAACCCCAAACTCATTAACGAATGATTTTTCAAACGGAAATTCAATAACCAATCTCTGTGGACATGATACAAGATAACCTAAATATCACACGGTAAATTAATAACTTACTTTTTGTTTGCCGCTTTACCGCCGTAACAAAATGGTGTCGTTGCCAGGAATTGGTTCTATCGTTTTCGCATTGCGATAATTCTTTTATTTTTTAGTTTTGTAATTAATGTATATGTTGTATAAAATGTGTACATTAACTTGTCTATTTTTACTTGTACATGTTTTGTGTTTATTTTACATACTTGCGGATATATGCATTTTTTCTTTGTTTTCACATATTGTTGTGAATTGTCTCGTTTTTGTAATGTTTGTTGTATGGATGATAAGAGATTTTCTTTAGGTTTACGCGGTGTGACAATACCATGGCATGAGGAGAGGAGGTTACTAGCTCGCGCAGTAAAGGCTTCGAGCTTACGACGTAAAACAAACATGTTTTGTATGTATTCAACTATGTATGTGTTGACTTGTGTTTTAACAAGTTGAAATTGGACCTATTTTAAATTATCAAATTTTCACTTTTCAACTTGTTAATTCACTTTCACCCGTTTGTTTCGTTATGTCAATTTATGTTTTTTCGCAAGCTTGTCGTGTTTAGCTTGTAAAAGTGTGTTTGTATGTTGTAAATATTGTACATGTGTTTGATATTGTGTAGGTGAATATGGAGGTTACACTGGTGTTACTGTTCTGGTTTTTCGGCATTTGGTGTAGCGCACTAAGCGCAGTTTAGGCCGCTTAGCGCGCTCTCCTGTGTTGCGCCAGTGTAGTTTTTTTTTTTAGTTTTTGCTTGGATTTACTTTTTCCCACTTCCACCTAGGCTTTAATTAGTAAATAATGTTAGTATAATTAATTCTTTTGTAGTTGTTTAGACTCAATTTTGGTTCAATAGCTTGAAGTCGCTTTTGGTGATTTTCCAAGTTTGGGTGTTTCAACTTGCGAATGCATGGTAATTATTTTGTTAAAGTTTTGTACACGTTCGAGATATGTGTTTATCTCTTTCTATACTTTAGCATATTCATGATACTTAGACTTTTTACAATTTTTATGCCATTCATTCTTTTATATACTTGTTCATTTGTGAATCACTTTAGTTCCTATATTTTTTTGAGGTAGCTTTCCATTGTTCAAATATGCTGGAGGCCATAACTCTTGTTTTAACTAGATTTTATTATGCTTAATCTTTTGTCTGTATTGATTGTATGAAATCCTGAACATGATCAAGACAATTTTTGTTTCATTTTGAGCACAACTACATTGGCCAAATAGTCAATTCACCTTGTGAGTGTGTGAATTTTTGTTAACCCCTTTTAGGTTTTTTCTTGATATCCATGTTGTTTTTACTAAATGTTTGTCTATGAGTGTTTGGTTCATCTTTTTGTATAGATATTGATTCTTTGTTTTCTTGAACTCTCAACTATGATTTTTAGTTGAATTTTTACCTTGCCTTAGAAAGTATGGAGCATTCACTTTGATGATGGTTGAATTCAAGTTGGGGAGAGGAATGTTTATGTGCTTATGTTGTGATTTCTATGACGTTATGAAAATAAAAATAATGAAAAATAAAAAAAGTGAAAAATAAATAAAAGAAAAAGAAAGAAAAAAAGAGAAAAGTTTTGGAAAAAAAAACAAAAAAGAGTATGGAATAATTATGCTAATAAGTGATGTGTGTTGGTTTAAAATTTGTGGTAAAAAAGAAGTTTGATTGAAATTATGTTGCTTGAGACTTTGTGAGTTGATCACTCCCTTGGGTTTAGGAAAGTTTTTGTTTTGATTAGCTTTAGGACTTATCTCTTGTTTTTTAACCATTTTTTAGATTAATTATTTAATTAATTAAATATGGATTGAAATAATTAATTATTAATTATATTATTGTTGTTTAATTGGGTTTTGTATCTAAATGGACCATGATGGATTGAACCATTCAATTAAGCTCAACGAGAGGTCCCTGCTCTCAGTCGTTCAGTTATTTAAGCGTTGCCTCATTAAACGATTAATATACTATCTGAAAACCTAGACGGTAATGAGGATAATAATCTTCTCATAATCACTCTCTCCAAAGACAGTCTCTCAAATTCTACAAGGTACACGATTTTAATGGTTTTATATTTGTGTGATTTTTTACCTCCTTGATTTAGATGAAATATTTGTTTTAAAAATGGTGTAAATGTTGATGCGTGAGGCACTTTTAGTGAGGAGAGAATAATAAAGGAAATAAGGATTTGTATTATTGGATTGTACAAATAATGATACAGACTAGGACTATTTATATACAACGCTAATTGGGCTTGGGTCTACATAACTTGGATTATGTTTAAATATTAAATCTAATCAAATCTAATCTAATCTAATATAATATTTTAACAAATCTAATTTAATATTTCCACACACCCCCATAATCCATGTTCTCGAACATCCTCAAAATAGCTAATTTGAACTATTCCTAATTTCTTTCTCAAATTCAAGAATTCGTCAATCTTCAATCCTTTGGTAGAAATGTCGGTCAACTGTGCTTCACTCGAGAAATGCCTTACTTCAAGTTCACCTCGATTTACCTTTTCCCTCAAGAAGTGAAACCTTGCTTCAATATGTTTAATTGTTCCAAATAGAACTGGATTCTTCGCCAGATTTATGGCTGACTTGTTGTCGATTTGCAATACAAGAGGTTTCTTCACTTCTACCTTCATTTCTTCAAGAACATATCTGATCTAAATTGCTTGACATGCAACATAAGATCCTGCTATATATTCAGCTTCAAAAGATGATTATGCCGCTATAGGTTGTTTCTTTGAACACCATGAGATTGAGGCACCAAATACATGAAAGAAATATCCAGTTGTGCTTCTTCGATCTACCTTATCTCCATGCCAATCAACATCTGAAAAACAATTAACTATTTCTTCTTTGTCTTCAGAATCTCGTCGAAATATTATTCCACAGTTTATAAAAACCTTCAAATATCTCAGGATTCTTCTTGCATCCTTCATATGTTACACTCTTGGTTCACTCATATAACTGCTAACTAATCCTACAGCGAAACCTATATCAGGTCTACTGTTGCACACATACCTCAGAGATCCCACAATTTGCTTGAACAAAGTTATATTGACTTTGTCTTCCTCTTCATGCTTCTCCAATTTTACATTTGGTTCGACAGGTGAGGATGTAAAATTCAAATCATCCATTCTGAATCTCTTGAGTATTTATTTGACATACTTCCTTTGATGTAGCACCATACCTTGCTTCGACATTTGAAATTCTATACCTAAGAAATAAGACAATTATCCCATATCAGACATTTCAAATTCCTTCATCATTATTTCTTTGAACTTCAACAAGTTCTCCAAGCTATTTCTAGTCACTAGCAAGTCATCAACATATAAGAAGATAATTATTATATCTTGTGATACAACCTGAACATAGACACCATACTCAGATTTGCAGTTGGAGAATCCCAATTCGACTAAGTATGAGTCGATCTTCTTGTTCCATACCTTAGGTGCCGGCTTGAGGCCATGGAGCGCTTTGTGAAACTTATATACTTTACTTGTTTCCTTCTGAATCACAAACCCTAGAGGTTGTGTAACATAGACCTCTTCGCCTAAAGAACCATTCAGAAATGCTGATTTCACATCTAAATGAATTGTCAACCAGCCTTGGTTGCATGCTAATGCAACCACTAGTCTATTTCTTTGAGATCTTTGGCTTATTTCAGCCACAACCTCTTCGACTTCGATTGTGTTGGTAATGTCAGCAACTACTTCTTCTTCGACTTCGACTGGATTCTTAACAATTCCTTCGACCTCTACTTCAATAGTTTCTTCATCGACATCAGAACTCATCAATGGGTTGTTAATTGAATTTCTTTCTTTGTGGTCAACAACAGTTTTCAAATATTGAACTTCAGTCAAACTGATCATAGTCTTAAATATCTTGTTCTTCGACAACGGAGATTTTAAGACCAAATTGTTCTTGGTGTCGAACAATTTCAAAATTCTATCTTTCATGACAATTGAGAAACCTTTTTCGACTAGTTATCCAACACTTAGCAAGTTGCACGTTATTCCAGGTACATAAAGCACATATTTGACCATAGCTTTCCCTCCATTACTCTTTTGAAAGACTATATTTCCAGTACCTTCTGGTTGCAACGAACTATTATCAGTAAGTTTTACCTTGATCTTCTTTGACTCGTCAAAATCTGCCAACCACTCATTTTGACCAGTCATGTTGTTCGAGTATCCTGAGTCGAGAAACCATATTTTGGATTCGATATGGTTATCTGCAAATGCAGCCATAACCACCATACCTCCTTCAGAATCATCTGAATCTTGGGGTGCAAGGTTCTCTCCTTTGTCCTTGCTTGTCGATCCCTTGTCTTTTCTGTACCAACAATTATTGGCTACGTGACCCAATTTTTCACAGTTATTGTACTGCACACCTTTTTTGTCTTCTTTTCCCTTTTGATAGTTTCCTCCTCCTCCTTTCGAGGATTCAGAAGCTCCATCTTCAACCTGATGTTTGTGAGGTTTCAACCAAGATTTCTTGCCCTGGGTCTTGTCGAACCTGCCTTTGAATTTGTTGGAACCACCATCCTCTTTCCATGACTGAGCTTGCAAATCCTGTATTGAGTCTTGCACTCCTTTCCTTTCGACAATCCTCATCTCATGTGCCTCCAACGAACCAACCAAATCTTCCACTTTAGTTGTTTCAAGATTGTTGGATTCTTGAATAGCTATCATAACATGATCAAAGTGAGATGTCAACATTCTCATTACTTTCTTAACTATCATCTTATCATTTATGGTTTCACCACAACCCTTCATGACATGGACGAGTTTTTGAACCTTCGGCACATATTCTGCAAGTTTTTCATCTTCTTCTATCAACAACAACTCATATTGTCGATGCAAGGTTTGTAACTGGACAACCTTGACTTTTCACCTTCTTCTTAATACTTCACCAGAATATCCCATTCCTAAATCTCCATTTTAGTATGAGAGATTATGTCGAAGTTAGCAGCATTGACCGCAATCTGAATGCAATAAGCAACCTTGTAATCTTTCTTCTTTACTTTGTTGTGGGATTTTTTCTGTTCGTCGGTTGCATTTGCAGCCAACGTAGGAACACTATCGGTAACCACTTCTAGAGTTTCATGGAAGCCAAACAAGGATTGCATCTATTTTTCCTATCGGATCTAATTCTTGATGTCAAGCATTGGAAGAGAATTTGGAATGCCCTTATCACTAACCATCTTCATAGAGATTGATTCACTTGCCCTAGAAACACGATCTCTGACGTGAAATTCTTGAAAACTCGATCAAGAACAATAACCGGAAGCTCTGATACCAATTTGTTATTGCGTGAGACACTTTTAGTAAGGAGAGAATAATAAAGGAAATAAGGATTTGTATTATTGAATTATAAAAATAATGATACAGATTAGGACTATTTATATACAACCCTAATTAGGCTTGGGTCTACATAACTTGAATTATATTTAAATATTAAATCTAATTAAATCTAATCTAATCTAATCTAATATTTTAACAAATCTAATTTAATATTTCAACAGTAAATAGGATGTGAGATGAGCGAGGATATGTAATTCATATTTAACATATAAGAATACATCTTAGTTTTTTAAAACATTTTGAATATTAGATGTCATATTTTTTATATAAATTTTTTTAGTCAAAGTTTCATTTATTTCTTTATATGATTTTGAGAAAAAAAGCATTATTTATTTACGACTTTCGACAAAGTCAAATATTCTATACATGACTTCAGTCAAAATCATACATTTGAAATATAACTTTTATAAATTTAGTTATATATATATATATATATATATATATATATATATATATATATATATATATATATATATATATATATATATATATATATATATATATATATATATATATATATATATATATATATATATATATATATATATATATATATATATATATATATATATATATATATATATATATATATATATATATATATATATATATCAATTATATTTAAAACTGAGAGGAAAAGTTGTGTGTTATTTTTAATGGTGTTAATCAAATGGCAATCCAAAATTACGTTGAGATTCAAACAACCAAATGACCATCTTGAAATCTCACATCCGCAACTCCTCAAATATCAAAGGTCATTAGTGTGTATCTTGTTTTTGTAGGTATAAAGTTGAAAATCTCTTCTTAGATTTATCTAATCTTTTGATGACGACAATTATGATTAAATTCGGTGAGAATAACTTTCAACCTTGATGATAGTGATCTAACCAGAGAAACATCACATGCCTCATTAATAAAGAAGACTCAAGATTAAAGTTCTTATATGATCAGAAGCAATCTAACAAATACTCTTGAAGCCTAAGATAAAGTGTGAAAGATTGTCAGGTCATGTCTGTCTGATTGAGTGGACCGAGTTTTATAAAAGTACGAAAGTAACTTAGAAGTAATAAGACAACTCACACACATGCACCTTAAAATACCTTTTCAAATTTTTTTTATGTTGAAAATTATTTTATAAGCCAAGTCAAGTGATTAGAAAGCTGTCAAAAAAATTTCAAAACAATTTTTGAATTAACCAATCGATTGATAACTTGTCACAATGGATTGTCAAAACTTTTACGATCCAGCCAATTGATTGGAGCATTAAACCAATCGATTGGAGAAGAGATGGTCGATTAACCAAGTAATTAGGATAACACATTAATGACTTTAAATATCTCTATATCTAATATTTCCTTTTTGGGCATGGTAATCGATTAATAATGACATGGACAATGGGTTGGAGCATTATGCCAAATGATTGACTTATTAATTCTGCAATTGGATCATTTCCTTTTTTGTTTTTTTCCAAATCATATATAAAGGAGGATCATATCCTTTTCATTTCACTCCACTTTCCAACTATTTACATTTTCATTGGAATTTACCTCTTTAATTTCTATTTCCCTCTCTCTCTAGAAAACTATTTCTTTCACTTAAAATTGCCTTAGTGCTTGTGAGTGAAACTTTACATGCGAGAAGAGCTTTATAAGTGGTCATGTTGTTCATTTAATTCTTGGAAGTGTGATAATCTTAAGAATATTGAGTTTGGTTTATGAGATAAACCAGTCTTAAAATATCTTCTTTAGTTTATTGAGCTTTGCCAGAAAATGGTTTTACTTAGGTTATTGAGATCTGTCTAAAAATATCTAAGAAGGTTTGTTAGCATAGCCTGTGATAAAAGCTATTTTGGTTGGGGATAAGCTTGTAAAATATCAAGATCATTTTGTATAAAGTTATATGGGCATAACCTTTAAAATCTGAAAGTTTATATTCAAACTCTCAAGAAGACGTCTTGGAGACTGAACTAGGCCAACATTCAACCAAACTTGTATAAATATTTGTTGAAATCTTTCTAACCATATCCTTTTAATTACTTCCATTTACTTATATTGTTTATTTCCATTGTAATCGCGAATTTTAAATACACAATTAAACCTCCCCCCTCTTATGCTTGAAGTCAGTTGTCCAACAAATGGCATCATTAACTTAACTCCTATTAAGCATTAATCATCTCAGGAGGAAAAAGTGACTTCAAGTTATTCACTAAAAAAACTCCATTATTTAATGGATATGGGTATAGTTTGGGGAAAGAGTAAATGAAGGTTTTCATTAAAGGGATTGATTGTAGTATTTGGAAGGCTGTGAATGAAGGTCCATTTATTCCTACACACAAAGTTAATGGTGTTTTATAAAACAAACCAAAAAAGGATTGGACCAAAGATGATAAAGAAAATATAAAGCATACACTAAAACAAATAAAACTTTTCATGACGAAGCTTTCACAACGTACAAAACAAAATTGTGGGTACATGCGAAGGAATTGTATTGTTTTACTTAAAAAAATAATGATAAATCTATTACCTTGGATATTTAAAAAACTGACATAAATATATGCTCAAGGTTTGAGGCTCGATTCCCATCTCCTGCTATTTAATGTTTTATATGGAACCAAAAAGACGCCTTTATTTTTTAAAGATTTTACGCCAGATATGATACCTTGGTTTTCAGTAAATCCGAGATAAAAACTCCCTAATTTTTTTTTTGCAAACAAAAAGGCGCCTTTATTTTGTATAGGTTTTACGTCGGATATGTTACTTCGGTTTTAATTAAAGACGAGATAAATAATCTTTATAATTTTTATCCCCTCATTGTCTCTTTCATTTTCTTTTCGAGCCCTAGCGAAAGAACACTTCTTCTCCAGCCAACGAAAGAACACTTATCCAAGGAGCCATAGCAAACAAAAAACTCTCTCACCATTTTTCTCTAGTATATTATTATTGTTGTTCTCCATTACTATTGTTCCTATTGTTGCGAATAATTATTGTAGATTGCTTCATTTTGGTTTTATTCATATAACCTTAGAGTGTACATCATACTAAGAGTTAAGTTGAATAGAACTTAAGTTGAATAACACTTTCATTAGGTAATCCTTACAAAAAGGATCCATCATACTAATAATCATATCTAAATCCTCAGGCTAAGATATAATTTTCCAAGTATAAACTACTTCATCCTCATTGTCAGAATCGGTGATGACTGGCCTTTTCACTTTTCTTCTTCTTCTTTAACTCCTCTTTTTGGAGCTCTCACGAGTCTCAATAGTTCGGTTGCATAAGAGAGACTTCTTTCCACTTCTTGATTTTGAGTAGGGTTTTACGCAGCAACATTGTTGAAAGCTTCACCAGAAGTACTCATTTTGATTTTTCTTATTCTCTAATTTATCTAAGTTCTTTTGGTGTTTTAGTTCAAAGAGAAATTCCACATTTATATTGTTTCTTCTGATCTTTCATTTTTTCTAATCCTTCAAAGTCTAAAAGCCAAAATATTTCAAGTTTTCTCATTATTGATTCTTTAATTCTATATGTTTTCTTCTCTTGGAAGTTGGAAATATCTATACATTTTCCAATTTCTTTTTAACTTCTTATGCATAGTTTTACGTAATAATGTGTACTATTTTTATTTTATTTTCAGAAGCTTTATGTGATTATGGATCATAGTTGGATGAAATTCAATAGATTAAGTAGCGAGAATGAGAATGGATTGTTACAATTTCTTGATTTCTCTGAAAAAAACCTTCTTGACAACAATGGGATTTTTGGGGTCCTTGTATGAAATTATGTAATAAAAATAAACATCCAAGGAATGTTATATTCAATCATTGTGGTTGTGATGGAATTATTAAAAATTAAACGAAATGGGTATGGCATGGTGAATGGACAAAAAATAGACCTTTGTCACAAATAGTTGAAGATCATGAATGTATGAATGATAATCTAGAAGACGTCATTTGTGATACTGGAATAGATGCTTTCAAGAAAGCTAGTATGGTAGATGCTTTGCAAAGAGACATGGAATATTCATTAGACCATAGATGTAAAGGTTTTACAAGATTCTCCATTGTGCTAATACTATTTAATATTAAGGCAAGAGGTGGGTGGACGAATAAAAGTTTCACTGAATTTCTTGAATTGTTGAAAGAAATGCTTCCTGAAGGTAACACATTGCCAAACCGTACTTATGAGGACAAGAAGATATTGTGTCCAATGGGTTTGGACTATGTCAAAATACATGTTCGTCGTAATGATTGCATCTTATGTAGGAAAAAGTTTAAAAACTTGAACGAGTGCCTGAGGTATGGGGTGCCGCGCTATAAAAAGAAGGACAATGATGTTGATGACGATGATGGTGCAACTAGCAAGGGTGTTCTTGTCAAGGTTATATGGTACCTAACGATTATTCCAAGGTTCAAGATATTGTTTTCTAATGTTAGTGAAACAAAGAATACTAGATGGAATGCAGATAAAAGAGTGTGTGATGAAAAAATTCGCCATGTAGTGATTTATTGCAATGGAAGAAAATTGATTCCTTGTTTCCAGATTTTCCCCTTGAATCAAGGAACCTAAGGCTTGTACTTTCCACTGATGAAATGAACCCTTTTTGTAATTTGAGTACTAACGATATGTCATGGCCTGTCCTTCTCTTAATTTATAACGTATCTCTATGGTTGTGTATGAAGCGCAAGTATATAATGCTATCGATGATGATTTCGGGTCCAAAATAACCAGGGAATGACATAGATGTTTATTTATCTCCATTGGTTGGAGAATTAAGACTTTTGTGGGAGAAAGGTGGTTATGTTGATGATGTGTATGCATGTGATAACTTTAAGTTATGTGCCATGTTGTTTTGCACAATCAATGACTTTCCTGCATATGTTAATTTTTATGAGTACATCGTCAAGGGTCATAAAGCATGTCCTATATGTGAATTTTATTCATGTCACCACCGATTACAAAAAGGAAAAAGATAGTTTATCTTAGGCATCAAAGATATCTAAGACCTAATCATCTGTATCATAGATTGCACAAGGCTTTTAATGGAGAGCAAGAGTTTGGTGTGGCTCCAAAACCCTTAACCGGGAAGGAAGTTTATAGAAGAAAACAACCCATTAATGTTTTCTTTGGAAAGAAACAAAAAAATCCTGTGGAGAAAAATTCTTGAAAAAAGAGGTTGGTGTTCTTTGATCTTCCATATTGGTCCAGTCTTGATGTAAGACATTGTCTTGATGTGATGCATGTGGAGAAAATATATGTGTTAGTTTGATTGGAACACATCTCAACATTAAAGGCAAGACTAAATATACTAAGAAATCCCGCGAAGATATGGTTGTGATGGGTATACGGCAAAAATTAGCCCCAAAAGAAGTAGGAAATAGAACCTATTTTCCCACAGCATGTCACACTCCGTCTAGAAAAGAAAAAAAGTTTTTGTGATTGTTTGTAGGGTATCAAAGTTCCATAATGGTACTCATCAAATGTGAAGAAACTTGTGTCAGAGAACAATAAAAAATTAATTTGCTTAACATCTCATGATTGTCATGTCTTTATGCAACTTCTACCAGTGGCTATCTGCGGCATCTTACCAAGAAATGTAAGGGTGAATATAACTAGGTTGTGCTTATTCTTCAATGCTATATATAGTAAAGTTATAGATCCTGGAAATTTAGATGAATTGGAACACGAAGTTGCAACTATCTTATGCCAATTAGATATTTTTTCCCTCCATCATTATTTGAAATTATGGTTCAGGTAGTTGATCATCTAGTAAGGGAGATTAGAACTTGTGGTCTTGTTTATTTGCGGTGAATGTATCCAATAGAGCATTACATGAATATTTTCAAAGGGTATACAAGGAATCATCACCGTCCAGAAGCTTCGATCGTGGAAAGGCACATCACAAAAGAAGCTATTGAGTTTTGTTAAAACTATTTGTCAAATGCGAACGGTATAGGAGTTTCGAGTCTCGTCGTGACAACTTTTATGATGGTAGAGGTATTCAAGGTTTAAATGTTAAGACACTTATTCTACAAGTAGTTCTTCAAGAACATTTGTATATATTGAATAACCTTAGTGAAGTTAATCCTTACTTGACCGTGCACAAAGCTCTTATAAAGGAAAAGTACCCCCGAATGAATGAAACATGGTTTTTGACGGAGCATAACAAAAATTTCATAGATTGCTTTAATGAAAGTATTTCTTAAGAGAGTGGTGCATCGGATAATTGCAAATGGTTGTCACGTTTGCCTAAGTTTAGTGTAATTACTTAGAGTGCATATGAAATTAGTAAATATTCGTTTTACATAAATCAAAGGATGACCGTAGCACCATAAAAAATAGTGGTGTTATGGATGAGGTTGAATCCATGTACTTTTCTAGTTCCAAAGATAACAATCTAGTACTAGCATCTAGAGCATACTTTAGGATTATTGAGGAGATTTTAGAGATTGACAGTAAAACTAGAGTAAAAACTGATGAATTAGGATTCACAAGGGTTGATCTTCAAAAGGTGTTGTACCCAAAAAATTTCCCTCTCTATTCTCAAGACATTTCTCACAAAAGATCTCAAATGCTCATGAAGTTCCAAGAGTTTGATCAGATAAGCTCACCTCCTAAGCACTTAGCCTCCAAATTAGGGTTTTGTTTTTCTCAAGGACAATTGGAATTTTGATGCCTCAAATGACTTCCATGTTTCATTATAGGTCTCTAATATTGCTCATACCAAGTTTCAAGTCTTGCACCATAAATTTGCTCAGTTAATTGCTCAGATAATTGAAAAAACAGTTGTATTGGGTAAAAAAGGCAACTGTGGTCAATATAAAGTCAAACTTCATAATTTTTGGCCAATATTACATTTTTAAGTAATATCCATCAATTGATCAAGTTTTGATCATAATTCCTCAAGAAAAGCCCTCAAATCATCAAAGGGGCAAAATTGTCAAAATTAGGGTTTTGATTGAGAATGACTGATCAATGACTTTTGACCTAGTACGTGACCTAATGTATAGAGGCATAATATCAAGGACTCAAACATAACATTTTAACCTAATTTCAAGGCTCAAATAATTTCTCAAGATCATTGGATTGATAGTTGAAATCTGATCAACTGATACACAAAAAAAGTCAAACTTTGACCTTTTTGATCAACATTGAATTTCAAAAATCAAGATTCATCAAGACATTCAAAAATATCAAACTTGATCATCAAGAATCAATAAAGTCAAAAAGTCAATAAAAAGTCAAGATTTCTAAGACGTAGAAAATTACTAAGTGTTTTTATACTTGATAAATTCATTACTTCATGACAATTTTTCACCAAGATGCAAGATGATTCAAGGAAAACTTTCAACATGAAAGTTGTAGATCTTAATGAATTCTAAAACTTTGTATTATAGGTTTAATGTCCAAAAAATTCTTATATTTGAAGATACAATCCCATGAAGTCATGACACTTTTCATAAAACACTTAGTGAAAATTTCAACAAGTTTAGGAAGATTTTTGACCTAACTTCTTGACCAATTTTCACCTAGTTTCAATTTGATTTTGTCAAAATGGTCAACATGAAGGTTTTAGAAAATGTTTCAAGCTTTCAAAAATGTACAAGAACTTGAATATATCATGTTTTATCTAAGAAAATCGAAGACAAGAAGTTGGGCATCCATTCTTGAATTACAAGCCATTTTCTTGATGAGCACTTGATCAAATCCCAAACTATGATGCACAATCTTGTTTTGTAGGCTTATAACTTGTAAATCACTGCATAATTAATTGTTTACACAATTGATTAAGGTATGATCCAAGTGATTGAGCCAATGTCCACATGGTTTTTCCATTTATGGCACAAAGGCACCATTGCCATTCTTGAAAAGTTGGTTTAATCATAAAGTCAACTTGTATTGAGCCTCTAACTTGTTCCCTCTACACACACTCAACATACAAATTCAGATAAACATGTTTAAATCTTCTAAGTACTCTATATAGCCTTGTACCATGCCTTGGAACAATGTTTGTCAAAGCTTGCTTCAAAAACAAGTCATGTAGCCATAACCCTACAACTTGCAAACCTGATGTTATCTTTCCCTCAAATCTTTTCCTATAAATAGAGGCATTATTTATAAACCAAGACACGAATTCACAGGCTTTGAAACTCCCTCAAACCAGAAATTTCTCTAAAAAAAATTGTTGTGTCATTTCTGACCTTGAACATCCATCTCACAATCCCCTCGTGTGTTTTCCATTTTCATCAATCACCGAGCTTCTAATACACATATAGAGACAATCCAAACACCCGCAACACAACTGTAACACCTCCATCACTATCCTCCATTTTCAAAAATAGTCACTTGCACATTGACTTCTCTAGAACAATCCAGACACTCTCAGCTCAAGTTAAGCATTACATTAGCTTCCTAGGAGTCCACTGAAGCTATTCAGATCATCACAATACTTCCAGTAGTGCTTAAACTCAAAACACAATTTCTATTTTCAAGGTGATCTTTCTGAACTTTCAAATCTTTATACAAGCATCATTTGTCTCTGATTTCAAAAGATAAAATGTAGACATCATAGCCCTGAAGCTAACCATGCCCTTAGATTTCATTTATATTGCCTGAGTGATGTGAATTTTAAGTTGGAACTTTCTAAAAAAATTAGGTCAGAATTTGGTACCAAGCAAAATTCGTGTTCATCTTTGATCCATAGCTTATGTTATTTACATATTTGAAATTATGATGAAATTCTTAACAAGTTTGATGTTCACACTTTTGAGAATGGTTGAGAAATGACCAAGTTTCATAATTCAAAAATCTAGAGCGAGGAAGAAGATGAAGTGCATTCAGAACTTGGTTTATTTTAAATTTATTTCAACATGTTTTATAACCGGATGAAACAGCCACCCCAGTGGAAGAGAGAGCGCGCTAAAGGCATTGGTGTGAAGGGACCTGGGTTCAAGCCCCAATGTCCCATTTTTCTTATTTTCCCATGTACTTTTCCTCTTTTCAACGCGCCTGGGCCTCCCTTGTTGGGCCTTTTTCTTTTAATTTTTTTGCTATCTCCTCACCCCCATTATTACTTACAACAACAAGCCCGTTTCCTTTTTTATTTTTCTGATTAAACATAAAAAGCTATGGTTGAGCCTAAATCAAAAATACATTTCCATCCCCTGTTTACTTTTCAAACATTACAGGCCCAACATTTAATAAAAATACACACATATATTTTTTTAATAATTAAATTAATACTTTTATTTTATTTTATTTTATTTTCACCTTATTTATTTTATGAATAAAAACACTAAAAATATTTTGACTGACTAATTTTTCTGTTAGGATTAAAATTAAACTAGATTTAGGTTTATTTAATTTTCTTTATTAAATTAGACTTAATTATATATTTAATTTCAATATAGACTTTAGGTTTGTTAATAATTAATTAACTTATTTTCTTGTAAATTACTTAGATTAATTAGGTTAATTAAAACCTTTTCTACCAAAACTCATAAAAATATTTTTCTTTTATGTTATCTTTATATTCTTGTACATTTTATTGTTATGCATTATTCAATTGAATTGTAATAGTAATTAGGACTTTATTGCTTTATATTCTCCATTTAAAAATTTGTATCCCCCATCCTCAAAAATAATGTAATAGCGTAGGACATTTAAATTCTGCAATTTATCACTTTCCATATTATTGCTAGTAATTAGGGTTTGTATGGCAAGACTAAAATCAAACATAGACCACCCTAATTCAAGATAAAATAATTGAATCAAAAAACACTTTGCACAGTTACACCTCTAGGGTAACCCATACTTGTTGCCTCAGATTAAATCAATCATGTCCCTCGAACGTGGGATGTTTTAGAAAAGACCCTCGATTAAAAGATCGTAGTCCCTCGATGACCCTTTAATGTTGCCTTCGGTAAACGATCTTAGTCCCTTACGATAAATTTCTAAGACATCTTACGAGTTTCCTTCTATGACTGTACGACGACCCACGCCCGTTCCTTCACATCCAATGATATGGTTTTTGCTAACTAATGGTAAGATAACACTATCTAAAGGAGGAGGAAAAGAACAAAGACTTTTTGAGTAGGTAGATTGCTCGTAATTGCTTGATCACAAACTAAAACAATCTTTACACCTCACACTTTCAAAACAATTTTCAAAACCAAAACTTTGTGTACATTCTCAATGATACGGGAATCATTGCAAAGTTTGACAAACTTAGGCGTTTTCAAAATATTTTCAAACTTATACAAAGACAAAGAATTTCAAAGTGATCAAGCAATTAAGAGACCGTAGATAACTACATATGAAAAGGGTTCTAACATCTTACCTTTTCATAACCTACCCCCTAACTCAATAAAATATCTCAAAAGGTCTTTCCTATTCTTTTCACCCTTTCCTTTATTGGATAAAAGAAAAGTCAGTGGCGATTCTTGCTATCCACAACATTTGCGGTAAAATACAAAACACCCAAGTCAGTTCTCCCACCGTATCACAAAAGGCAACTTACAAGAAAGAACCATTCATCATGAAAAAACCAAGCAAAACAAATTTTTTATGTCACTTATCCATCTAACTCTAGATTGTCAATTGTTCTTCAAGGAAAACATATTTCTGATAGTACTGATGAAAATCAAGATATTCACTATGAGACTCCTTGTTTAGCAACACGTGTACATCAATCATCTAAAGAAAACGATTAAGATGATGTGCATGCTATTCGTCGTGATCATGAAGAGGGCATATAAGAAAAATAGTAAGTAAATGGTTTATTTCTTTTGTTTCTTAATCATTTGTTTTAGTTTTGATGTAAAATTATAAAGTGTGTGCCATTTTGGGTTGGTATTTTTGTGTAATCAATGAATATTTCTGTTTCAAATTGAGGAATTGGCAAAATGTACAATGTCTCTATTTCAGGAATCTGAAAAATATGGTTCAGTATTCTATAATATGGTTCTGTAATTCAGGTGCAGACAACAGTAGAAAAATAATTAAATCTTAACCCCTCAGTTTCTAGAATAAACCGAGGTAAGAATATTGCTATGTTACCTCGGTTCTACAAAACACTGAATGCTAATATAGGCCGTTCCATTCAATTTTAAAATAATAAAAATGTTGATGATGGGAATCGAACCCATGTGCAGTTAAATTGTCCCCTCGGTGTTTTAATATCCTAGGTGATAAGAAGTAACCTTTTATGACGAATGTTGTACCCCAAAATTTTCCCTCTCTTTTCTTAAGGGGTTTCTCGCAAGGATTCTCAAAAATTTGAGACTTGCATGCAGGAGGTCCCTGTTTTGTGAATCAAAAAGGAAACCTTCAGAAGGAGATTGCCTTCTGAATCGAAGGAAGCTTTTAGAAGTTCATTTCCTTCTAAATCGAAGGAAAAATTCAGAAGGTAATTTCCTTCTGAATCGAAGGAAGCCAGTATGAAACCACTACCTTCTGAATCGAAGGACACCAACATGAGGCCCTTCCATTTTTGAATCGAAGGAGGCACAAAGGATGCTGTTTTCTTATGGATCGAATGAGGCATAAAGGATGCCATAGTCCAATCGAAGTAGTCTTGAAAGAGACTAAAGTCCAAATGAAGCAAGGGAAATTGAAAAAGGATTGAAGGAGACCAAAGTCCAATCGAAGCTTGTTGAATCTTCTTAAACCTGATGAGTTAGATTGGCGAGTCTGCCATTCGTAATTTGAAGGTGGAAGATGATTGAACACTAGAGTGCCCAGAAATTTGCACTCGATGATGTGGTGGTTGATTGTGTAGGGAATGGGCTTAAAGATGCCATTTGGGGAGTTGTCGGAGATGGGCTTACATATGCCATCCAAAGTGATTGTTGACAAAAATTAGACTAAGTCTAAGCTTGACTTCAACTAGAAAAGAATCAGAATAAATCTTTGATTGATTTAGACTGAACCAAAAGAAGTGTCTATCGGGACAGAATCAGGATAAACCATTGATCAATTTAAACTGAACTAGCGGAGGTCTTGAATATTCTTTAACTGGAAAAGAATCAGAATAAATCTTTGGAGCGATTTATCTGAAAGTGTCTACTGGAACAGAATCAGGATAAACCATTGATCAATTTAAACTGAACTAGCAGAGGTCTTGAATATTCTTTAACTGGAAAAGAATCAGAATAAATATTTGGAGTGATTTATCTGAACCATAGAAAGTGTCTACTGGAACGGAATCAGGATAAACCATTGATCAATTTAAACTGAACCAGCAGAGGTCTTGAATAATCTTTCACTGGAAAAGAAACAGAATAAATCTTTGGAGAAATTTATCTGAACCAGAGAAAGTGTCTACCAATATGAAATCAGGATAAACCATTGATTAATTTAAACTGAACCAGCAGAGGTCTGAAGGAAGTATTCTTCATGTAGATAGTCACGCCATCCTGTTTCGGGAATTGATCTACAATCAATTTGTTCACAAATAGTTGTCCTGTATTATTTCAGGTATTAATCTGGAACTTGCTTTTTATTGGCCGTAGAGATAGTTTTCTTGTCTGGTTTCAGGTATTAATCTCTAACCTTAGAAAGAAAGATAGTTTTTCTGGCTTGTTACAGGTATTAATCTTCAATATGCTCATGTAGATAGTTTTCCTGGCTAGTTACAGGTATTAATCTATAATCAGTCATTCGTAGATAGTTTTCCTATCTTGTTTCAGGTATTAATCTGGAACTTGTTTTTGTTGGTCGTAGAGATAGTTGTCCTGGCTGGTTTCAGGTATTAATCTCTGACCTCTGAAAATTGTTGACTATATTTTCCAAAAAGGACTTTTGTTGATTGACTTTTCCCTGCAAGGAAGAGGGTTAGTTGAATGCAGATTTATGCATGGCTTGATGATTTTCTCAAAATAAATGAGATTATGCTGTATGCATTTATCATGTATGTAAAATGATGCATGAAATGTGAAATGTTGTTGGAATGTAAATTTTTTTTGGAAAATAAATCCTTGACAAATGTTGGGAATTTTGGGAAGTTAAATCCTGGACTGCCGTTGGGGATGAAGAGTATGCCCCTCTCCAGACCTTGTTTTAGAATGTTTTCGCTGGGGATTCTCGTCTTGTTGTTTGAGGAGAACTTTTCTGGGGAATATTGATTTTTATTGAGAATAAAACTATGTGGGGAGTGTTGATTCCTGTTTGGAGAAAGGAATTCAGAATTTTTAGTTTTTTGTTTCTTTATTAGGGAGTTATCTCTTGATGGAAGAGAAAGGAAGTTAACAACTTGTTGGGGACAAAGAAGTTAATTGTTATCTAGTTGTCTCTCAGGCTTTGCCGCAACTCACTAGGGGTTGTAGAAAAGTCTACTGGGGAAGAGGGGTTGTGGTCCCTTGATTTGTAGTAGTTGGATAGGCGAACTCAAGCTGGGGAATCTGTAGTTTGTTTGGGAAATAAACCCTGTTGCCAATCTACTGGAGAGGTGTTTTCTTTAGGCAACACTCCTTGAGGATTCTTCTTGAGACCAACTCAGATGGGAAGAAGATTTTCCAAAGATTGAAACTCTGGCTGGTGATTGTCTGGATCCAATTTTATGGGGATATCCATGAATTCGGCCTTGATGGTTTTGGACCCTTGTCCGTGAAGATTATTCTGTGGGAATAACCTAATAGAGATGAATTTATGGAGACTTAAATTGGGGATCACTTTATGAAAAGGACTTTGTGGGAATTTTTCTTTTCTCCTAGTAGTAAGTGTTGTAGTACTTCCAGGAAATGCTTGTTTGACCGTACGTAAACCTTTGATGGGATTCGTGTTCAATGCCCCAAGTGTCTTAGATGTAGATCTTCCCCTGGTATATTCAGCATTTCTTGAAAGACTTCTTGGAATCTTGACTTGACTTCCCCTAAACAATATGGACAGTGACATGCAATGCCCCCATCTTATGGGAGAGTTTGCCATTTGGAAGCGTCATCCCATTTGAAGTGATTCTGTTCATTGAAAATTTTGTTCAACAGATAATCGTCGTGTGAATTTCTCCGCTGTCATACAATTAGCTATATGAAAACGGCGATATTCAAAGTAATGCAAAGTTTATGCTTGTCTTGAAGTTTTGAAAACGCGTTTAGAAGATAAAGTAATTTATGTAAGAATGTGAATTCAACTCAGGATTTAGAGTAAAGCCTTACAGGAGTCAGGATACCTTTTGTAATAGTATGTTTTCGAACTAACCCATGCTTCAATTAGGACTTTTGAAGGGTTGTATTGTGGTCTGGTTCTAGGTTTAAGAAACAAAGGATAAGGCTCAAAGTGTATTTGTATCTTCCCGTTCTTCGTGATGTTCTCCAGTCCTAAACTCAGTTAATTTATTGTTTGAATTCCACTTGAGTCTGAATGACGTTTTAGTGATGATTCGGATAAGTTAAGTTTGTCGGAAGGCAGTCATTTTTGAAACATTTTTCATGTTGTTGAGGATTTGTAGCGTCCTTCTTTTAATTTGTTATCCCGGATTTTTGTCTGACTATTCTTGTCTTGAGATTACAGTCAGCGGGATGCCCCAATTTTTTCCTTAAGTCTCCTTCGTAGGTTTTGACTTAGTGGGCTTTTCTTTTTTTGAGATAATGACCGCCTATGTGATAGGGAACCATCACTTTCTATTGATTCCAGAGGAATGTTTTTGATGTCATTCATTGTGTACGAAGTAAAAGCTTACGACTGAAGGCGCACTTGAATTAACTGAGAGACTAAACCCTGCCCCCGGTTTTGATTAAAGGTTTCAATTTGTGTGAAAAAGAAAACTCCTACTTCTTTGGCTCAAAGGGGTTGACTAGGGATTATTTTTCTTAAAACTCCAGTGTTTAGGGTTTGAAAGAAACGCCTGTACATTGAATATCATAAAGGGAGTAAAAGCACAATTTTAAGTATAGTGAAAATGAATTGATGAATTCAAGACAAACATATGCAATGCATTAATGGAAAAAAGTTTGACATTAATAGATAAGTGTTTGAACAACAAAAGAGATTACAATTGAAAATTCAAAATGAAAAGGAAACTCTCAATGATTTGGCATAGGAGCAGTGATCACGTTGGGAGTAGCAGATGGATCAAATTCAATCTCCTTGGCGTCAATCATGTCTTGAATCTTGATCTTCAGAGTCCAACAGTTGTTGGTGTCGTGTCCAAGACTATCAGAATGGTAGGCACATCTTACATTTGGATCGTACTTAGGATAGGAGGTATCGGGGTTTTAAGGAGGATCCTTTAGCGTAATCAGCTCTGCCTTCAGCAAACATTGTGATGCTTGAGACAAAGGCATATTAATCTTAGAGTATTGCTTTTCTTGGTACTTTACCCTACGCCTATTTCCCCGTCGTTGTTGAAAAGGAGTAGGATTAGAGATTAGGATTACCCACACGAGTTGGTCGTGGTTACTCTGTTCACGACCTTTTTGACCGTACACAACTTCAGACTCGTTCTTCCCATTGAAAGGTTGTTTCCCTGCACTTGAAGATATACCCCTTTGGATTTTATGACTTTTGATGCCAGCTTCAACTCTTTCTCCAGTCAGTATTAGCTCGGTGAACCCGACCGAGGAGCTTCCGATTAGGTGATTGAAGAAGGTCCCGTTAAAGTTCCCATAAAGATATCAATCAGCTCCCTGTCAGTTAAGGGTGGCTGCACTCTGCCTTCCAGGTCTCTCCATTTTTGAGCGTATTCTTTGAAGCCCTTATTGGAAAGCATGGTTATATTCTGCAACTACACATGAGTTGGTGCAAGATCAACGTTGTATTGGTACTGCTTGTAGAAAGCAGCAGCTAGATCTTCCCAAGTGTGAATGTGGGAACTCTCCAATTGATAGAACCAATCAAGTTGCGTCCCATCTAGGCTCTCTTAGAAGAAATGGACCCAGAGCTTCTGATCAATGATGTATGGTTGAATCTTGCGGACATAAGATCTCAAATGCATCTTAGGACAAGAGACCCCATCATATTTGGAAAAAGTAGGAATCTTGAATTTAGGTGGGATGAACACTCCAGAAACCAATCCCATTTCTTCAAAGTCCATACAAGGTACTCTTTGGATTTCCATGGCATTGAGACGATACCCCGATTGTTTGTACTTGTCGTCTGCAGGAGGATACTGTTCTTCAGCATAGTCAGTCTCTTCTTCATTATACCCCATGTTTTGATCCCCTTCTTTTATATGATTGTCTCCCTCAGTTGACAGAGTTGCGAATTCTAGAGTTCGCTTTGTTGGTCTTTTGAACCTCCTTTCCATATTCAGGACACTCATTGGCTTCTTTGTCTTTTTCTTCTTGTCTTTGAGAAGAAGAGTCTTCAAGTTCTCTTGCCCTTTAGCCAAAGTCAAGAACATCTGTTGGAATTGAGCATTTTGTGCTTGAAGATCCTTCAGTGTTTGTTCCATATCCATCTTACTGAAATAAACAGTAGGAAGATAAGGAAACCTGTGTCGGAGAAACCTGTCATGATATGATGCATGGTATGTGGATGCATGTTTTCAAGGATCCCGTGGGGTAAACACGAGAAGATGTTAGAAGTTGAATTTGATCAACAACCTTGATTAGAGAACTTCGTATTAGTGGATGTCCTTCCACGAGAATCAAGCTCACCGTGTCAAGTATGTCATAACCCTTGACTCTTGTTACCGTGCTTTGGTCTTTGACGGCATTTGATTAGAGGAGAATAAATCCTCTTGTCGCTTGATAAATGCCTGGTTCAACATGACCCTGCATCATAGGCCCTTGAGATCCTTGAAATGGTTATTGAAAATTCTATGGTATGATGTCATGTACAAGTATGCAAAGCAAGCAAGTTGTTATGTACAAATAGTCATATACACACAAAGCAGACAAGTCCTTAGGTTCAGCCTTGCATGAAGTTTGTAGGTAAGTACCCTCTTGAAGTTTAGTTGGCTCAACCTGTCCTAGTAATAGTAACCGGATTCTAGGGGATCTCAATATCATTGATCTTTCTTCATCGGGAATTGTTTCAGCGCAAGCCTCTTTATTGGCGACCGAAATATCCCGAAAGACCAATCTCAATGAGCGTAGCATCGAGCATCAACCAATCTTCAGTCAGAACCAAAGTCGACTATCTCACTACTTCCTAATGGCCAAGGATGAGTCAATCTAATGGTTCTACGGGT
The DNA here is from genome assembly GCA_948472305.1 of Vicia faba. Taxonomy (NCBI): domain Eukaryota; kingdom Viridiplantae; phylum Streptophyta; class Magnoliopsida; order Fabales; family Fabaceae; genus Vicia; species Vicia faba. Next base: position 1,037,709,488 of record OX451737.1, read on the forward strand.
CAATTAGTGCTTAATGACACTAAGGAAGCCTAATGTTATCCTTTAATGACTCAAAGAACATTAGTACAAGGAAAAGTATCACGCTAACGTAGCTATCACTTCATCCATATCGGTGTATGCCATACAGTTCCCATGATTTAATGCTACTTACCTAAAAGGTGCCTCAGATCTGGGTGTAGGATCTTTAACAATAACCTAAACAAGGACCCAAAAATGTAAAACAAGCAAGTCAAACAAAGAAATAAAGTAAATGTGATCTAGCCCTATGGTAACCCCACTTTTAAGTAAAATCCCCAATAGAGTCGCAAGTTTTGTAATACGGTGGGAGAACTTACTTGGTTGTTTTGCGTTTGATTGCAATTTTTGTGGATAGAAACAGTCGCCACGGACTTTTATTTTATCCAATAAGGAAAGGGTGAAAAGAACATGAAAGGCCTTTGAGATTATTTTCTTGAGTTCGGGGGGTAGGTTATGAAAAGGGAAGGTGTTAGCACCCTTTTCATCTGTAGTTATCTATGGGCTCTTAGTTGCTTGCTAGATCACTTGCTTTTGTTTTAAAATGTGCTTGTGGTGTGGGTTTGAAAGTATTTTGAAAACGTCTTTGTAATGATTCTCGTCTCTATAAGAATGCGTATGAAGTGTTGGTTTTGAAAATAGTTCAAAGAGATGTTTTTGGAAAATGTTTTTGAAAGTGATTTTGAAAAGTGTCTTTGTAATGATTCTCGTCTCTATAAGAATGCGTACAAAGAGATTTGTCTTTTGAAAATGTTTCAATTGATAGTGTTGGTGTGGCAAATTTTTTTGTTGTGAGCAAGCGAGCAACTATGATCAACCTACGTACTCAAAAGGTCTATGTTCTTTTCCTCCTCCTTTAGATGTTGCTATCTTACCATTGATTTGGTAAGATACCCCATCATTGGATGTGAAGGGACGGGCGTGGTTCGTTTGTATAGTCATAGAGGGTAACCTATGGGACATTTTAGAAATGTCGTATAGGGACTAGATCGTTTACCGAAGGAGACATCGAGGGTCATCGAGGGTGTGATACGGTGGGAGAACTGACTAGGGTTTTGCGTTTGTTTTCGCAAATGTTTCGGTTGAGCAAGAGTCGCCACCGACTTTTTATTTTATCCTAAGGAAAGGTTTAAAAAGCACAACAAAAACCTTTGAGATGTTTTCTTGGGTTCGGGGAGTAGATTATAGAAAGGGAAGGTATTAGCACCCTTTCTATCCATGGTTATCCATGGGCTCTTAGTTACTTGCTTAGATCAACTTGCCTTGATTTTCAATTGTTTGAAATGGTGCTTTGTGTGTGGGGTTTGAATATGTTTTGAAAAGAGGCCAATGTGGTGGCAACCTTTGTAATGATCCATGTTGGGATGTATACAAAGATGTATGTCTTTTGAAAAGTTTTCAATGTTTTTGAAAGTTGTTTTGAAAGTGTGTTGTGAGGTGTGTTTTTGAAAATAGGCAAGTGTTTTTGCAAGTTTGATTCAAGTAACTAAGAATTTGTCTACTACTAAATTTCTCAAAAATCTTTGCTATGTTTTAACCCTTTTAACAATTTTGTTCCACCATTGCATTTGGTGGACAATCTTGTGTTAGGATGTTAACGGGACGGGCGCGGGTCATCGTTTAGACCATGATTGCAATGGTGCCAAGTATCTTTGAGCAATTTTTCCTTTAGGGACTTGATCATTTTTTATGCAACTTTCGAAAGCGTCATCGAGGGACTATGATCATTTGATTGTTTTGTTTTTGCCAAAGATACCTAACATGCAATATGGCCCATTTTTTAAGGCAACAAGTGGAGTACCCTAGGGGTGCAAGTGTGATTTGTGTATTGATTTCATGCATTTGTCTTGTATTAGTTTAAACTATTTTTGGTTAATTTCGCATACAAAACCCTAATTCTAACATGGCATAATTAGAAAGCTTTTAAATGCAAAAAATAAAAGGTTCTAAGTTATTACAACACAATATATGAGATGGGGGGTACAAATGTTCAAATGGGGATATTTTAGCAAGAAATTAAACCTAAACTATTACATCCAAATTGAATTATACAAACTATTTAATATACAACAATTAAATAAAAATATAATAAATGTGCAAGAAGCAAAAAATGGTTTTTTATATGTATGAAAAAAAAGTATTTTTTTATGTGTCAAATAAACAAAAATAAAATTAATTAATTTTTGGTATTTTTATGCATTTAGGGTAAAACCCTAATTTTATAAATAAAAGGTATTTATTATATAATATTTATTAATTATGTACAAAAAATAAATAAAAGAAGGTATATTGTAAAAAAGTGATTTTTTAAGTCAAATATTAAAAAAATGAAAATGTATTATTTTTATGTTTTTAACCTAAATATACTAATAAATATATAAGTATTTACATTATTTATTAAATATATATTGTATGTAAAAAAATAATATATTTAATTTTATAAAAAAAGTATATTTTATGTAAAAAGTTTTCAAGAGATAATATAAAATAAAAAATCAGAAATAAAACATGTTTGTATTATTTTTTTTGTATTATAAAATAATAATATATTTAGGTTTACTTATATACAAAACTAAATAAAGCCTAATAAATACCAAAATAAATGCAAAAAATGTGGGAAAAATGATTTTTATATTTTTTTATACTTAAATAAAAATATGGAAATAAAATCAAAAGGAAAAAATGGAAAATGACAAGTAAAAATCAAAATGGGCCAGGGGGGTGCATGTGGAATACAGATGTTATGAAAAGTAAAACAACTCAGGCCCAGCCCATGGAAAGGTTGTCTTCAACCTTCAGACAAAATATTTGAAAAAACGCGCCTTCTCTTGCTTCAAACAGAACTCCTGATTCTTGGACTTTTAGCACAAACTCATAACATGAAAAATGTTAAGCATCAAACCACGATTCCATACATATAAAAAACTCAACTTAACTCTTAGAAATGAAAGAGAATTTCTCCATCCCTAATTCTTAACCTAAGTTTTTGTCAATGTTCAGATTCAAAATACTCTCAGCATATGCAATATAAATGGAAAAATAAAGATATGTATAGCTTCAGGGCCATGAATAGAACAATTTTCATTCATAAACCTAGAGCTAACTCTTCCTATATTGAGAGATAGAAGTCCATGAACTTACCTGTTTAGCTTGGATCGTATCTGACAATGGGGGCACTTTCAAGGCAAGGTGGGGATTGGTACAACTTGCTTGAAGTTCAGGGATGTTATTCCAACCTTTAGCTTGCTTTGAAACCAAGTGTATCAAGTTATGGCACTCAACCTGCAAAACAGAAAAAGTGAAAATGGAAAATGGTGTTAGGGGTGTTACAGGTCGTGTCCAATGCTTGGGACAGCTTCAGTGGGTGATAGGGAATGTATTTGCAAAGGTTTTAGCCAAAACGCACGAGGGGAAATATTTATGGAAGCTAAGTTGCAGGGATCCCTGTTTTTGTGCAATACAATGGTGTTTTGAGGTTTGATGAGGTTTGGACAGTGTTTTGCTCGTGCCTTAGCTCAGTGATGATGTTTGGAAGGTGTACAACAACTTTGTTTAAGCTTTTTTTGGCTGAAATGAGAGTTGGTTCTAGTTATGGCAAGTTACTTCCAACTTAAGCAAGAAAATGCAAGTTGGTTTTCTAGACCTGTACAGGCCCCTCAAGTATGCTGCACACTTGAGCCTTGATCAATGTGATGTCTCCATGAATCTTGTGTCCAAAGATATGCATTGTACCACTTGGATTGCAAATTTGACATAAAGTGCAACTTTACCAAAATGGATATATTGCTTTTTCTAATTAAGGCTTAATCTTGTATGCAATGCTTAAACACATAATGTAAGGCTTGAACATAAGGGGTTTGCATTAAATTTATGAGTGTGAATGAGATAAAGGACCTGTAATTCATCTTAGAACATGCTGAGTTCAAAAGTGCAAGGTTATGGACATGTAAATTGGCCATGAACAAAGTGAGTTTTGCCCATATTGCCAAATTCGATTCTCCCTAACCATGAGGTTGTTTGATGAGTTCTTGGATATTTTGGAAATCTTGGAATGTGTACTACAGTCCCTCTTTGTAATGCAAATTGAAATTCCAAGTGGAAGCATGTGAAAAGTTGCCATGAAGTTAGGCAAAAATCCTGCCTAAAATAGGTCAAAATTTCTCTAAGTTAAGAATGGTTTTGCACCCTTAATCTAAAAATTGTAACTTGAGCTACAAGCTTCTTTTGAGGAAACTTTGTGAATCAAAGTTGTAGATTTTGCAATGGACTACAACTTTCATGTTTTGAGTTTTCCTTGAATCCAAATGTATCTTGATGGAAAAGTGGGACAAAGTTAGGAAAAAATTAGGAATTTTCATAACTTAGAAAAATTCTAAGTTATGAAAATTCTTCATTTCAAACCCTAATTTGTGATTTTTGATTTCTTGGTGAACAAGTTTCACAATTTGGCATGTTTTGATGAAAAATGGATCTTGACACTTGATTTTGACCAAAAAGTCAAAGTTTGACTTTTCAGTATACAGTCAAAAATTGATCAATTGACTGGGAAATTCATCTACCAACCTTGTGCATTTGGGATCTTTTGAATTTGTTGAACATGTCAAGACAATTCCATTGGGTTCTTGAGTCCATACATGAGCTTGGTTTGCCATTGGTTAGGTCAAACAGTCAAAAATTTCCTTTGTGCAGTCAAAACCCTAAAAATGACCATTTTGCCCTTCTGGTGATCTGATCAAATTTCTTGTGGAATTATGATCCAAACTTGACCAAATGGTTCAAATGAGTTCATAATGTTGATGTGGGTCAAAAATCATGAGGTTTGACTGTCAATTGACCATAGTTGACTTTTTCCCCAATACAGCTGATTTCTAGGTCAACTGCCCAATTGACTGGGCAAAGTTTGGAATCAAGACTTGAAACTTGGTATGTATAAACTTGGGAGTCCAACATGAAGCATGAAATTCATCTTAGGCACTTTAGGTCAAAACATCTTTGTGCAAACTCAAACCCTAATTTGGGTCAACAGTGCAAGGAGGAGTCTTGAGCAGAGCAAACCCTAACTTGATCTTGAGCTCCAAGGTTCTTGTGATGAGAAAATGTTGAGGAAATGGGAGGGAAAATTTTGGGGTACAACAGTTTCCCCTGTTCAATCTTCTTGCACCTGAAGAGTTAGATTGGCAGGTTTGCCTTTCGCGTCTCGAAGGTAAAAGGAGATTGGACACTAGAGTGCCCTTAAATTTGCACTCATCAGAACAATGGATATGGGAATGGGATTAGAGATGCCATTTGAAGATGAGCTTAAAGATGCCATCTAGAAGGTTTGTTGAATTGTAGTGTGACGGGTCAGAAGAATGAGGATCAAAATGGTATCCGTGTCTGGAATGTATTTGAACTGCATCTAAGGACTGAGTTTGTATGAGCAAAAGAATGGCCTCCGTGTCTGGGGCGTATCTGAGCTGTAACTGTGTTTGAAGTGTAGAACGAATATCAGAATGAATGTCGTGTCTGGAGTGTATCTGTATTGTATCTGGGTAACATAGAAACATCTGTATGGAGCAACTGCGTGCTGGGGGCAAATTCTGAATGAGTGATAGAATGGCAACCAAGTTTGGAGCGTATCCAGACTGTATCTGAAGTTGAAAGTTGTATGAGTAGCAGAATGACTTTTGTGTTTGAAGGGTATCTTAAACTGTAACTAGGATTGAGATCCGTATGAGTAATAGAATGACTTATGTGTTTGAAGTGTATCTGAAACTGTAACTGGGATCTAGATAAATGACAGAATGACTTCCGTGTCTGGAGCGTATCTAGTCTGTATCTGATTGCTGTAGTCTGAATGAGTAGTAGAACAACCGTCGTGTCTGAGGTGTATCCATATTGTATCTGACTTGAGATTCTAAATGAGTAATAGAATGACCGCCGTGTCTGGGGTGTATCCATACTGTATCTGAATAATTGTTAATGATAGTCTTTTAATTCTATCCTGAAAAGGGTGAAATGTTAGCTAAAACACAAAGTTATGTTGCATGATATGTATGATGCAAAATATGTTATATCAATGTTTATGATATGAATGCAAATGAATGCATATGTAAGCTGAAGAGTTGTCTTTGCTGAGGATAGATGAATCTTGGAAACAAAGAATCTTGACTGCCGCCGGGGAAGACAAAAAAATTTGATTGCTGAGAAGGAGACATCCCTGCCGACTACTGCCGGAGAAACAGGGGCTTGGGTTGTATACCAATCTTCTGGAGATACTTGTGTTGAGGATATCTTCTCTGGAGAACATCTGATTATCCTGTGAGGCACTGAGGATGAGCCTTTACTCTGCGTGGGGAAAACAAGATCTTCAATTGTTGAGGGATCTTAGGGCCACTGCTGGAGAACTGGAATTCCTTGGCGACTTGCGGGGATGAGAATTCCTAAAGATCTCTACTGGGGAAGTTCAGAATCTGATAGACTCATGCTGGAGAGGCATGATTGAGAATTTTCAGTTTGGTTGTAGGTATCTCGGTGGGGAGAAATTTCACTGGCCTGGTTCAGCTGGGGATTGAGGGCAGGGAATCTTAGCTCCGCTGGGGATTGGATTTTCAGATTTTCAAGGCTCCACTGGGGATTCTGCAACTTAACTCTGAGGGGAGTCGAGTTCTGGAAGGCCCTCTGGCTGGGGAATTTGGAATTTAACTCTGGTGAGGATCTCTTCTGAAAGGGTATCAGGATATCCACTTGTATCTTCAACCTATCAGTAATCATCTTTCTTAATTCATAAGGAAATGATTATGTTCAAATGCACATACCTATTTACAAAACATTGGACGTTTCTCAAATAAAACATAAGTGCAAAAGAAAAGAGAAAAGGAAGACAACGCAAATTTCTGTATTTAGAAAAGTATTTGTATTAAATTTTTATAAGTATATTTGTACAGAGGAGACAGTCATCCTAGTAAGAGGATGCCATCATAAAAATTGAAAAATTTATACAAAAGAAAGATGGCTATGTGAAACAATTCCATGGGATTCCATTCTGCTATAGCCTCCACAACTCTGAATATCTGTCCATTCAATGCTTCGTCTGCCGATGACTGGGTTGATTAGAAGCTTGGATCCGGTCGATGAAGAGATTGTTGTTTAAAGTGATCCGACGAGACATAGTCATACGCTTTAATTCCCTAACTTTTGCCTGAATCGCCCTTTCGAGTTTTCGATCCACCGGGAAACCCCTTTTTGCCCAAGCCGCCCTTTCGGGTTTTCGATTTGCCGGGTGTACAGATTTTTTTTGTTTTATCCCTAATTTTTGCCTGAACCGCCCTTTTGGGTTTTCGGTCCACCGGGATGCCCATTTTTGCCCAAGCCGCCCTTTCGGGTTTTCGACTTGTCGGGTTATTTTATGCGTAGTATCTTTTAACTATGTCTGCGTTCGCAGGGTGCGGCAAATCATCGCCGTCCATGGTGGTCAGAATCATTGCACCACCAGAAAATATGCTCTTGATCACAAATGGTCCTTCGTATGTAGGGGTCCATTTTCCCCTGGGATCACTTTGCGGCAGGATAATCAGCTTGATTTCGAGATCTCCGACTTAATATATTTGACGTCTGACTTTCTTGTTGAAAGCCTTGATCACCCGGTTTTGATACGTTTGACCATGGCAGACAGTAGCGAGTCGCTTCTCGTCGATCAAATTGAGTTGATCACGTCGGGTCTGAATCTAATCATCTTCACTCAAACCAGAATCCTTCATAATCCTTAAAGAAGGAATCTGAACTTCCATAGGCAGGACAGCTTCCATGCCATATACCAAAGAAAATGGGGTTGCCCCGGTTGAAGTACGTGCCGTCATACGGTATCCATGCAGAGCAAACGGTAACATCTCATGCCAGTCCTTGTAAGTGACTGTCATTTTCTGAATGATCTTCTTAATGTTTTTGTTCGCAGCTTCAACAACACCGTTCATCTTCGGCCGTTAGGGAGATGAATTGTGATGATAAATCTTGAACTGTTCGCACAATGCGGTGATCATAGTATTATTCAGATTTGTACCGTTGTCCGTGATGATCCTGTCTAGAACACCATACCGGCATATGAGGTTTTGCTTGATGAAGCGGGAAACCACATTTTTAGTGACAGAGGCAAAAGAAGATGCTTCGACCCATTTGGTGAAGTAGTCGATGGCAACCAGGATGAAGCGATGTCCGTTGGAAGCCGTGGGCTTGATCTCTCCAATCATGTCAATGCCCCACATTGCGAATGGCCAAGAAGCTGTCAGCATGTTGGGAGGAACCTGAGGAATATGAATCTTGTCAGCGTAGACTTGACACTTGTGGCAAGTACGGGAGTGCTGGTGGCAATCTGCTTCCATGGTAGACCAGTAATAGCCTTCCCTTAGGATCTTTTTAGCCATAGTATGCCCGCTCAAATGGGTGCCAAATGTACCGCTGTGCATCTCTGTCATGATTAACTCCGCTTCAGCTTTGTCAACACATCGTAGTAGAACACAATCATGGTTGCGCTTATAGAGGATGCCATTGCTCAGGAAGAACTTGGCAGCAAATTTCCTTAGGAACTTTTTGTCATTTACGGAAGCTCCTTCGGGATATTCTCTAGTCTGGAGATACCTTTTGATTTCGTGAAACCAGGGTTGTTCCACTACTTCTTCGATATTAATCTCGTGACAATGCGCAGGTTCATCCATACGCTCGATGGTGATTTGGGGAGCCTCGTTATCCCAGTTGAGTTTAAACATAGAAGACATTGTTGCCAGCGCATCTGCTAGCTGATTCTCTTCTCGCGGGAAATGCTCGAAGGTAATTTGCTCGAAATGAAGCAACAATGTTAGGACATGTTCTTTTTATGGGATAAGATTAGGATGTTTGGTATCCCACTCTCCTTTGATTTGACTGATAACCAAAGCCGAGTCCCCAAATACGATCAAAGATTTGATCCCCAATTCTATAGCAGCCTTGAGACCAAAGATGCAAGCCTCATATTCCGCCATGTTGTTTGTGCAGCTGAAGCAGAGTCGAGCCGTGAAAGGAGTGTGACAACCTTCCGGAGAAATGAGTACCGCACCGATACCATTTCCAAGTGCATTTGAAGCCCCATCAAAGTACAGGGTCCATCAGGATCCCTTTTCGGGTCCGTCATACGGTCCGTTACCTTCAATGTTGTCCAAATTCATGATGTCCTCGTCTGGGAAATCAAATCTCATGGTTTGATAATCTTCGATAGCTTGATGAGCTAGATGATCAGCTAGTACACTCCCTTTTATAGCTTTTTGGGTGGTGTATTGGATGTCATACTCTGTTAGGATCATTTGCCATCTAGCTATTCTTCCAGATAAAGCAGGCTTTTCGAAGATATACTTGATAGGATCCATTTTGGAAATCAACAAGGTGGTATGAGTCAACATATACTGCCTTAGTCGGCGAGCAGCCCATACCAAAGCGCAGTAAGTTTTCTCGAGCAGTGAGTAGCGAGTCTCACAGTCGGTAAACTTTTTGCTAAGGTAATAAATAGCATGCTCTTTTCGACCAGACTCGTCATGCTGACCCAAAACACAACCCATTGAGTTATCCAAGACGGTCAGATACATGATCAATGGTCTTCCTTCGACGGGAGGCATCAGAATAGGAGGTTCTAGCAAATACTCCTTGATCTTATCAAAAGCAGCTTGGCAATCGTCGTTCCATTCGACTACCTGATCCTTCTTTAATAATTTGAAAATTGGCTCACAGGTAGAAGTCAGATGAGAGATGAATCTGGAAATATAGTTCAAGCGCCCCAAGAACCCTCTAACCTCCTTTTCAGTACGGGGAGCAGGCATCTCTTGTATTGCTTTCACTTTTTCTGGATCGACCTCAATGCCTTTGTTGCTGACAATAAACCCTAGAAGCTTACCAGACCTAACTCCAAAAGTACACTTACTTGGATTCAGCCTGAGTTTGTACTCTTTCAACCGGGAAAACAACTTTCTTAGATGTTCAAGGTGTTCCTCCTCTGTTTGTGACCGAGCTATCATATCGTCTACGTAAACTTCGATCTCATGATGTATCATATCATGAAACAAAGCTACCATGGCGCGTTGATAAGTTGCCCCTGCGTTCTTCAGTCCGAAGGACATCACCTTGTAAAAGAAGGTACCCCATTGTGTAACAAAGGTTGTTTTCTCCATGTCCTCGGGGGCCATTTTAATTTGATTGTAGCCCGAGAATCCATCCATGAAGGAAAACACTTTGTGCTGAGTTGTATTGTTGATCAAAATATCAATGTGCGGTAGCGGAAAATCATCTTTGGGGCTGGCCCTATTCAAATCCCGGTAGTCTACACACATCCTGACTTTGCCATCTTTTTTAGGAACTAGCACGATGTAAGCAACCCATTGTGGATAGGATGTAACATCCAGAAAGCCAGCGTTGAATTGTTTCATCACTTCTGCCTTATTCTTCTCAGACATATCGGGCCTCATTCGGCGGACCTTTATCTTTATCGGCGGACAATCCTCTCTTGTAGGGAGACGGTGAACCACGATGTCTGTGTCTAAACTCGGCATGTCTTCATAAGACCAGGCGAAGATTTCAACGTACTCATTTAACAGTTGTATCAGGCGCTCCTTGACACTTGGTTCCAGATTGGCACCCACTTGCACTTCCTTTCGGTCTTCCTCCGTTCCTAGGTTGACAGTTTCCAACGACTCTCCGTGAGGTAAGATGGACCTTTCCTCTTGCTATAGAAGTCTGGCTAGTTCCCCTGGTACTTCACAACCTTCGTCATCTTCATACTCGGCCTGATTGACCAGATCCTTAGAGTTATTGAAGGACATAGCAGAATAGTCACCCATAGAATCCAGAGTAGATGGGTACCTTCATTTGTGAGCGTGGGTGTGTGTAAGGGATAACCATCTTTAAACAAAAAATGCAAAAAGGAAGGAAAATGAACACAGCAGTTTATCGATGAAAAACATCCAATGAATCATTAAACATGGCATATGGATATGAAGATAATCAAAACCCTTACAAATGGACCTACATGCCCCGGTCAAGGCATGAGGTGAAAAAGTAGTGTACGGATTGTTCAAAAGAAAATATTACAGACCATAGGAAATGTTTGACAGATAATTACTGATTAATAAAAGTAATGGGGACAAAGTCCTTTGCCTCCCAGTTGCGTAGTCCCCCCTCGATGGTTAGGTAGATCCAATCTTCAATGTTGACCTCTTCGTCTTCACCTTCCAAGGCATTGATCCCATAAGGAGAGATCTTGATGGGTGCTCTTTCAACCTTTGAACGGCGCATGGCTTTCTGTCCTGCAGCAGTGAATCCTAAACCAAACTTGTCTGTTTTGTGAGGAATGTCCGGCAACTGCCCCCATGTTGAGCTCTTTCCTTCCTTCATTGCGGCCTTCGCGTCCTTTAGAGATGCCATCCTGGCCATCTGCTTTGGTACCTCAGCTACCACTTTTGCTACTTCCACCTCAGGAGAGACTTCCTCGAAGTGCTAGAATGGCGTCTCAATGAATTCACCTTCTACCTCTACATATCGGAAAGAGTTCAGGTGGCTGATCATATACTCCTCTTCGCCGTGGACGGTTACGATCTTTCCCTTGACAGGGTACTTCAGCATTTGATGTAGGGAAGAGGTGACTGCCCTAGCATTGTGTATCCATGGTCTCCCCAATAAGCAAGAGTATGACGGACGAATGTCCATCACATAGAAAGTTGAGGGGAAAACCTCTGTGCCAACCTTAATAGGAATGTCCACCTCCCCATGTACCATTCTCTTCGACCTGTCAAATGCTCTTACAATGATATTACTTGGCCTTAACTCCAAACCTTCACAGTCTAATCGGTCGAGGGCCTTCTTAGGCAGCATGTTCAGAGAATAACCAGTGTCGACTAGAACATGGGCCAGAGTAGTTCCTTGGCACTCTACTGACACATGTAACGCGTCGTTGTGTTTTCTTCCTTTTGAGGTTAGGTCAGCATCAGAGAAACCTAAACCATTGTCTGCTGTAAGACTGGCTACATAGTTTTGGAATTGGTCGGCAGAGGTTTCCTGGGGTACATGGGCTGTCTTCAGGAATTTTATCAATGCTTTGGCGTGCGCCTCTGAACAAAGTAGCAATGCTAACATGGAGATTTTCGAGGGGGTTTGCCCCAGTTGCTCTACCACGTCATAATCACTCTTTTTAATTATCTTCAAGATCTCCTCCATCTCTTTCTTAGAGGTTTCCGGGATGACCAAAGGTTGAGCCCTCGTCCTGACGAGCCCATCTTGGATCCCTTTACCCTTATCAGCAGAAGTTGGAGGGACAACAACAGGAACAGCAGCATCTTCAATCAATGGGGTTCTAGCGGAAAGTTTTATTGGTGCAGGAATATCTTCGGCGGCAGATGAGGGTCCAAAGATTGCCTTTGGGGGAGCAATCTCTGGAGAAAATATTCTCCCACTTCGCGTGATCTTGCTTGTGCCGGCAATGTTTCCAATGCTGGCATCTTCTTCATCGGAGCTTCCTTCGGTTACTTCAACTTGTTTAATGCCATGGTAGTAGATTTCTCCACCGTAATTCCATGGTATTGACTTTTCAAAACTGTAGGGGACAGGCCCTGGCATAGTTATCTTCAGAGGAACAGACTTTGTAGCAGATGTAATCTTAACAGGCTTTCTGACGGCCTTGGAACGATTGGCGTGAATGGTGATAATTGAGACATCTTCGGTAGGGGTTGGAATAGCAGAAACTTTTTCAAACAGAATTTGTTGACTGTCCATCAGGCCTTGGATGCCTTTCTTCAGTAACGGGCAATCAAATGGAAGAGAGTAACAACAGTAACAATCTTCTTTGCATCCCGGGAAAATCCCGGCCTTTAACAGATTTAACTTGATGGTTAACAGCGGAGTTATCAGGTCATTGACATCAGAAACATACAAATCTTCCTCAATAGCATGGACATTTCGACCGTGCTTCGGCATCGGAGCAGATATCACGTTTGGCTTCTCTGGAGCATCGAACTCAACCTCCTTCGCTTCTATCAAGTCTTGAATTTTATTTTTCAGCGCCCAACAATTATTTGTGTCATGTCCGACGCTATCGGAATGGTAGGCGCATTTGGCATTGGCATTGTAAGCTGGTGAGGTCGTATTCACATTTTTCGGTGCTTCTTTGATATTTGTGAGATTCAGCTTTAACAAGTGTGGAAGAACTTGCGCGGGCGTCATATTAATGCGGGTGAACTGTCGTGGTGGCCGTTCTCCCCATTGCTGTTTAGGTCTGGACGGGTTATTGCGAGGCTGATCATTTGGTGGATTTTGGATTATTACGGCCCCCACAGTCGGCCTGCGCTCACTTCTTCCTGCTCCCCTTTGAGAATACACAACAGCCGTTTCTTTCTTTGCTGGAAATGATTTCTTAGCAATTGTAGATGCAGAGGCATCCTTCTGAATCTTCCAATTCTTGATACCGGCTTCTACCCGCTCGCCAGTCAGAATTAATTCAGTAAACCCCGAGGAAGAGCTACCGATCAGATGATTAAAGAATGGACCAGACAGGGTCCCAAGGAACATATCAACACGTTATCTATCAGAGAGAGGTGGTTGCACCCTTCCAGCCAGATCGCGCCACTTTTGGGCATATTCCTTAAATCCCTCACCTGAGGCCATTCCCATACTCTGTAGCTGAGTACGGGTTGGTGCCAGGTCAGAATTGTACTGATATTGGCGATAAAAAGCAGCTGCAAGATCCTCCCAACTACGTATCTCCGACCTTTCCAGCTTGTAAAACCAGTCTAACTGAGTGGCAGACAGACTATCTTGAAAGAAATGTACCCAAAGGTTTCTATCAGATGTGTGAGGTTGGATTCTTCGGACATATGACCTTAGGTGCATTTTTGGGCAGGACAGCCCGTCATATCTTGCAAAAATAGGCACTTTGAACTTTGGGGGGATCACAACTCCGGCAATTAATCCCAAATCTTCAAAATCTAAGCCTGGAACTCTCTGCAGCTCCATAGCTGCTAAAAGGTCCTCCAAATTCTTGTACTTGTCATCAGCCAGCGGGTATTGTTATTCTGAGTAGTCTTCGTCTTCTTCAGCCTCTTCTTCCTCAGCTTCGGATTCGGAAGGTACCGCAGCCCCTTTTCCTTTACTGTTTTCTTCTTCGGATGCGGAAGGAAATTCAAGAACCCTTATGGCCTCACCCTCAAACCTTCTCCCCAGGGTAGCCACCCCGACTCTCTTTTTCTTCTTTTTTACTTGGTCTTTGTTCCCAAGCAGGGTTTTCAGATCCTCCTGACCCTTAGCTAAGGTCATCAAGAGTTGTTGAAACTGTGCGTTCTGAGACTGTAAGTCCTTGACCGTCTGTTCGAGATCCATCTTACTGAAATAAACAGCAGAAAGATAGGGAAACCTGGTGTGGAGACCTGCTTATGCACATGATGAATGGTATGCTTATGTACGCAATGCATTCAAGGATTTAGAAAGTTCAAAATTGTTGCAAACAAAAAGAATGCACGTCATATTAATAAGAAGAAATTTGTCAGTACATAAATGCCCCATGGGCCAAATATTACAAAACTTCTCAAGGTAAAAAGACGTTGCGCATCCTCTTTGGTGCGATGTAGGTGTTGAGGGTCTCTTCCTCATGGAGTCGGCGGGTAAGCTCCAAAACCTTCTTCTCACTGGCATAGAAGTTGGCTTCAAAAGTGTTCTGTTCCTCCTTGAGTTGGATCCAACTCTTCTGCATCTCCTCCCACGATGTAGGCATGTCAGGATATAGGATGGTGTAGGGAACCTCTCCTTCCTTAACGGGCTCTTTAATCACAGGGAGAACATGAGGATAAGGCATCATTAGACTCTGGGCCCGGGTTCGTACCCACTTGAGATGAGGCTCAAGAGGGATGGAGTTCTTGTGCCCCAGTGTCTTGTTGTCAACCTTATTAGGCATCCTCCAAGCTCTGATGAATCTTTGGCGAAGTCCTTGCGCATCGTTGTCGAAGTCAAAAACTAGGTCAGGAATCAACATGTCGTGAGGGCCATCCCTCCGTGCATATCCAAATTGTCTTAAGGCTAGACAAGGGTTGTAGGTAATGCCTCCTCTAATGCCAAGCAATGGAACATTAGGGAACTCCTCATAACGATCGATGATGATGACATTTTCTCTAGACCGAGAACACCAATGTACATCAGAGTGAGTAAGGGTCATCAACCGTTGTGACCACCTTAGGCCTTGGTCATTCTTCAAGACAGATTGTGGAAGGTGCGAAATAAACCACCTTGCAAGGAGAGGAGTACAGCACATGAGAACACCCCTCTTTCTCATTGTTCGTGTGTAAAATGAGTGAAGAATGTCCCCAAGCAATGTTCGTATTGGATTTCTGGATAAGAAGATTTTGACGGCGTTGACATCTACAAGTTGGTTAGGATTTGGGAACAAGACCAGCCCATAGATAAGGAGGGCCACAACTTCTTCAAAGGATTGTAGGTCCAATGAATTCCAACATTCTTGTGCCTTTTCAAACAAGAATTTTGCTAAAAAGCCTTTGACACCGCTTCTAGTTTCCCAATGCCCCTTGATGTCAGATGGTTGTAGATGTAGTGCTCGAGCAACATCTTCAGGCTTTGGTTCCTTTTCCGTACCTTTGAAAGGTAGTTGATTAAGGATAGGAATTCTCAGGAGTTGAGAAAATTCCTCCAAAGTGGGTACCAACTGGTAGTCGGGGAAAGTGAAACAGTGGTGAAGGGGGTCAAAGAACTGAAATAACACCTTTACCATGTCCTCTTCAATGTTGGTGCTGACTAAGCTGAGCAGTCTACCATGTCTTTCACTGAAGGGAGAGTTTTCCGGAATTCTTGATGTGAGCTCCTTAAGTTGAGGAGGGATTCTCACAAGATTGACTTGGATGCTTTTCCTGCGAGGAATTTCCATGACCTATAAAACAAGAACAAAGATGAAGATCTAAACCCTTGAAATGGTTAGTACATGCATATGATGCTTCATGATGTTTATGATGTATGCACACACATATGTACAAGCAAATCACACAAAACCCTAGTTTCAGGCTTGCATGGGGTTTCATAGGTAAGTACCCTCTTCAGTGTAGTTGGCTTAAAAACCTGTCCTATAAATAGTAACCGGGTTCTAAGGAGCTCAATATCACGGGATTGTTTTCATTGTTCATTGTTTTGGTTTAGCCACTTAACTAGCAACCAAAATATTCCAAGAAAACAACCCTCAATGAGTGTAGTATCGAGTATCTACCAACTTCAGACTGCACCAAAGCCGGTCATCTCACTACCCCTAGTGAAAGGCCAAGATGGTCAAGTAAGGTTCTAGGTCATTAATGCTTAGTGACATCACTCAGCGGCCCCGTACTCTCCTTGATTGAACTCAAGGGTTACCGGTACTCACAAATATGTCGCACTAATATAGCTATTGCTTCAACCGTGTTGGTATACCCCGCACAGTTTCCACAACGTATTACTATCTATGAATGTTTTCCCAAATCCGGGTGTAGGATTGCAAACCCAAACAAGAGAGCCAAGATGTAAAGCAATCAAAACAAACAATTAGCCATGCAAGAGGGTGATCTAAGCCCTAAGGTTACTCCACTTTTAAAAATGTCCCCAGCAGAGTCGCCAGTTCTGTGATACGGTGGGAGAACTGACTAGGGTTTTGCGTTTGTTTTCGCAAATGTTTCGGTTGAGCAAGAGTTGCCACCGACTTTTTATTTTATCCTAAGGAAAGGTTTAAAAAGCACAGCAAAAACCTTTGAGATGTTTTCTTGGGTTCAGGGAGTAGATTATAGAAAGGGAAGGTATTAGCACCCTTTCTATCCATGGTTATCCATGGGCTCTTAGTTACTTGCTTAGATCAACTTGCCTTGATTTTCAATTGTTTGAAATGGTGCTTTGTGTGTGGGGTTTGAAAATGTTTTGAAAAGAGGCCAATGTGGTGGCAACCTTTGTAATGATCCATGTTGGGATGTATACAAAGATGTATGTCTTTTGAAAAGTTTTCAATGTTTTTGAAAGTTGTTTTGAAAGTGTGTTGTGAGGTGTGTTTTTGAAAATAGGCAAGTGTTTTTGCAAGTTTGATTCAAGTAACTAAGAATTTGTCTACTCCTAAATTTCTCAAAAATCTTTGCTATGTTTTAACCCTTTTAACAATTTTGTTCCACCATTGCATTTGGTGGACAATCTTGTGTTAGGATGTTAACGGGACGGGCGCGGGTCATCGTTTAGACCATGATTGCAATGGTGCCAAGTATCTTTGGGCAATTTTTCCTTTAGGGACTTGATCATTTTTTAGGCAACTTTCGAAAGCGTCATCGAGGGACTATGATCATTTGATTTTTTTGTTTTTGCCAAAGATACCTAACATGCAATATGGCCCATTTTTAAAGGCAACAAGTGGAATACCCTAGGGGTGCAAGTGTGATTTGTGTATTGATTTCATGCATTTGTCTTGTATTAGTTTAAACTATTTTTGGTTAATTTCGCATACAAAACCCTAATTCTAACATGGCATAATTAGAAAGCTTTTAAATGCGAAAAATAAAAGGTCCTAAGTTATTACAACACAATATATGGGATGGGGGGTACAAATGTTCAAATGGGGATATTTTAGCAAGAAATTAAACCTAAACTATTACATCCAAATTGAATTATACAAACTATTTAATATACAACAATTAAATAAAAATATAATAAATGTGCAAGATGCAAAAAATGGTTTTTTATATGTATGAAAAAAAAGTATTTTTTTATGTGTCAAATAAACAAAAATAAAATTAATTAATTTTTGGTATTTTTATGCATTTAGGGTAAAACCCTAATTTTATAAATAAAAGGTATTTATTATATAATATTTATTAATTATGTACAAAAAATAAATAAAAGAAGGTATATTGTAAAAAAGTGATTTTTTAAGTCAAATATTAAAAAAATGAAAATGTATTATTTTTATGTTTTTAACCTAAATATACTAATAAATATATAAGTATTTACATTATTTATTAAATATATATTGTATGTACAAAAATAATATATTTAATATTATAAAAAAAAGTATATTTTATGTAAAATGTTTTCAAGAGATAATATAAAATAAAAAATCAGAAATAAAACATGTTTGTATTATTTTTTTTTTGTATTATAAAATAATAATATATTTAGGTTTACTTATATACAAAACTAAATAAAGCCTAATAAATACCAAAATAAATGCAAAAAATGTGGGAAAATGATTTTTATATTTTTTTTATACTTAAATAAAAATATGGAAATAAAATCAAAAGGAAAAAATGGAAAATGACAAGTAAAAATCAAAATGGGCCAGGGGGGTGCATGTGGAATACAAATGTTATGAAAAGTAAAACAACTCAGGCCCAGCCCATGGAAAGGTTGTCTTCAACCTTCAGACAAAATATTTGAAAAAACGCGCCTTCTCTTGCTTCAAACACAACTCCTGATTCTTGGACTTTTAGCACAAACTCATAACATGAAAAATGTTAAGCATCAAACCACGATTCCATACATATAAAAAACTCAACTTAACTCTCAGAAATGAGAGAGAATTTCTCCATCCCTAATTCTTAACCTAAGTTTTTGTCAATGTTCAGATTCAAAATACTCTCAGCATATGCAATATAAATGGAAAATGAAGATATGTATAGCTTCAGGGCCATGAATAGAACATTTTTCATTCATAAACCTAGAGATAACTCTTCCTATATTGAGAGATAGAAGTCCATGGACTTACATGTTTAGCTTGGATCGTATCTGACAATGGGGGCACTTTCAAGGCAAGGTGAGGATTGGTACAGCTTGCTTGAAGTTCAGGGATGCTATTCCAACCTTTAGCTTGCTTTGAAACCAAGTGTATCAAGCTATGGCACTCAACCTGCAAAACAGAAAAAGTGAAAATGGCAAATGGTGTTAGGGGTGTTACAGGTCGTGTCCAATGCTTGGGACAACTTCAGTGGGTGATAGGGAATGTATTTGCAAAGGTTTTAGCCAAAACGCACGAGGGGAAATGTTTATGGAAGCTAAGTTGCAGGGATCCCTGTTTTTGTGCAGTACAATGGTGTTTTGAGGTTTGATGAGGTTTGGACATTGTTTTGCTCGTGCCTTAGCTCAGTGATGATGTTTGGAAGGTGTACAACAACTTTGTTTAAGCTTTTTTTGGCTGAAATGAGAGTTGGTTCTAGTTATGCCAAGTTACTTCCAACTTAAGCAAGAAAATGCAAGTTGGTTTTCTAGACCTGTACAGGCCCCTCAAGTATGCTGCACACTTGAGCCTTGATCAGTGTGATATCTCCATGAATCTTGTGTCCAAAGATATGCATTGTACCACTTGGATTGCAAATTTGACATAAAGTGCAACTTTACCAAAATGGATATATTGCTTTTTCTAATTAAGGCTTAATCTTGTATGCAATGCTTAAACACATAATGTAACGCTTGAACACAAGGGGTTTGCATTAAATTTATGAGTGTGAATGAGATAAAGGACCTGTAATTCATCTTAGAACATGCTGAGTTCAAAAATGCAAGGTTATGGACATGTAAATTGGCCATGAACAAAGTGAGTTTTGCCCATATTGCCAAATTCGATTCTCCCTAACCATGAGGTTGTTTGATGAGTTCTTGGACATTTTGGAAATCTTGTAATGTGTACTACAATCCATCTTTGTAATGCAAATTGAAATTCCAAGTGGAAGCATGTGAAAAGTGGCCATGAAGTTAGGCAAAAATCCTGCCTAAAATAGGTCAAAATTTCTCTAAATTAAGAATGGTTTTGCACCCTTAATCCAAAAATTGTAACTTGAGCTACAAGCTTCTTTTGAGGAAACTTTGTGAATCAAACTTGTATATTTTGCAATGGACTACAACTTTCATGTTTTGAGTTTTCCTTGAATCCAAATGTATCTTGATGGAAAAGTGGGACAAAGTTAGGAAAAAATTAGGAATTTTCATAACTTAGAAAAATTCTAAGTTATGAAAATTCTTCATTTCAAACCCTAATTTGTGATTTTTGATTTCTTGGTGAACAAGTTTCACAATTTGGCATGTTTTGATGAAAAATGGATCTTGACACTTGATTTTGACCAAAAAGTCAAAGTTTGACTTTTCAGTATACAGTCAAAAATTGATCAATTGACTGGGAAATTCATCTGCCAACCTTGTGCATTTGGGATCTTTTGAATTTGTTGAACATGTAAAGACAATTCCATTTGGTTCTTGAGTCCATACATGAGCTTGGTTTGCCATTGGTTAGGTCAAACAGTCAAAAATTGCCTTTGTGCAGTCAAAACCCTAAAAATGACCATTTTGCCCTTCTGGTGATCTGATCAAATTTCTTGTGGAATTGTGATCCAAACTTGACCAAATGGTTCAAATGAGTTCATAATGTTGATGTGGGTCAAAAATCATGAGGTTTGACTGTCAATTGACCATAGTTGACTTTTTCCCCAATACAGCTGATTTCTAGGTCAACTGTCCAATTGACTGGGCAAAGTTTGGAATCAAGACTTGAAACTTGGTTTGGATAAACTTGGGAGTCCAACATGAAGCATGAAAGTCATCTTAGGCAATTTAGGTCAAAACATCTTTGTGCAAACTCAAACCCTAATTTGGGTCAACAGTGCAAGGAGGAGTCTTGAGCAGAGCAAACCCTAACTTGATCTTGAGCTCCAAGGTTCTTGTGATGAGAAAATGTTGAGGAAATGGGAGGGAAAATTTTGGGGTACAACAGAGGGACTACGATATTTTATCAAGGGTCTTTGCTAAAACACCCATATTCGAGGGATATGACTATTTTCTAAGGCAACAAGTGAGATTACCCTAGAGGTGCATGTGTGCAAAGTATGTTTGATTGCATGCATTTTGTCTTTGATTAGGGTTGTCTACTTGTTGGTTTTATCTTTCCATGCATCCTAATTACTAACATTTGTATAAATAAAAAAATGCAGAAAATAAATACCCTACACTATTACAACCATATTGAATAGAAAGAAAATGTAAAGAAAAAACAAAATAAAAGAAGGGGAAATAAGCCTTTCGATCCAGGCAGAATGCACCCTTCGATTCTGCTTTTCTGGGATTCTTTAGATTTGGGCCTAGCAGTCAGCGTGAGAGGAAGCCTTCGATTCATCCTTCTGGCTGCTTCTTTCAATTGGGCCTGGAAGTCAGTGTGAGAAGCAGCTTTTGATTCAACCTTTTGGCTGCTTCTTTTGATTGGGCCTGGCAGTCAGTGTGAGATGCAACTTTTTGATTCTCCCTTCTTGCTCCTTTGTTTGGACTGTGAAGAAGTAAGGTCCTGCAAAGCAGCATGAGTGTGTATTCTCTGTTCACGATCTCTTAGTCTTTCGTTTAGGACTGTGAAACAGTAAGGGGGCGAAGCCTGAGGCTTTGTTTCACACTAAACTTATTCTTTCGTTTGGGGCCTATACAGGTTAGTTCTACCATATATTTGGACAAGAAAAACAAACGAAAAAGGGCAGAAACAAAAAATGAACAAATGTCACGTACATGCTTGAAACGAAAGGAAATGACTATTCACATGTTATGCTAGAAACGAAAGGTTCAAGGTTAAGAGAACTTATCTTGCTTGAAGCTGGAATTTGTATGCTAGACCTTGAGTGGCTACCCTGAGTGTCCCTGAATTCGAAGGAAAGAAACAAGGGTAATGTTTCTAGTGTTGGGTTCGAAATAAGGAACCAAGTGTTGGGTTGGTGTTTCACTAGGTTCTGGATTCGAAGGGAAGAAACAAGTGTGTTGTTTCGTCTGATTATGGGTTTGAATGTATTATTAAGTATTTGAGAGTGTTTGATAGTTTGAGAGTTTGAGAGTTTGATAGTTTTATGAGTTTTCTCCATGCCCCAAAGACTTCTGGATGTGTTGTCCAGCCCCTTAGATGTGTCATGGAGCCTCTTATTTATAGATGATGTTGGCTGAGGTTTAGGAGGGAAAACAAAATAATTTGAAAAAATTGGATATATTATTTTTGTAGCTTTCGAGGGGCAGCATTCGCATGTCAAATTGGTGCAAATACAAGAGCAGTGTAGCAGGACTGTTGTGCAACAGTTTTGGAGCATTGTGGCCAGTGCATCAGGCTTGGACTTGCAACAAGAATCTTTGAATATTTCATGTTTTCGTTTTGACCTCATAGGTTCAACCTTCGACCAGACACCTCTTCATACAGAAATATTTATTTCCAATCAAAGTGTCTTTTGAATGGGCCCTTTTTGTGCATCCTTCGAAGGGGTCAGTTATGAGTGTCATAGCGCAAAAACTATGTGTGTCGAAACAAACTATTTCTAAGGGAGATACTGCATAGTCTTAATTGGCTTGAAAGTAGCCAATTATTTGTGGGCACCATTTCCTTGTGAATGCTAGCAATGGAGAAGCTTTTGCCTTGTGCATACTGGCCTGAAGGGAGTCCTGGCTTTTGTGAATAGAAGGAATCATGCAAAGAGCAAATGGCTCCTGAATAGAAGGAAAGCTGCAAGAGGCCATTGCCATGTGCACCAAAAGCCAACTTGTAAGGGGTCATTGGTGGATTCGAAGCTTGCATGCAGGAGGCCTAAATGCCCAAACGAGACTTGCATGCAGGAGGTCCCTATTTTGTAAATCAAAGGAAACCTTTAGAAGGTCATTGCCTTCTGAATCGAAGGAAGCTTTCAAAAGGTCATTTCCTTCTGAATCGAAGGAAGCCAGTATGAAGCCACTACCTTATGAATCAAAGGACACCAACAGGAAGCCCTTCCCTTTTTGAATCAAAGAAGGCACAAAGGATGCTATTGTCCTATGGATCGAAGGAGGCATTAAGGATGCCATAGTACAATCGAATCAGTCTTGAAAGAGACTAAAGTCCAAACGAAGAAAGGGAAATCGAAAAAGGCTTGAAGGATACCAAAGTCTAATTGAAGCCTTGTGAATCGAATTAAACTTGTTTTTCTTCAAAAAAATTATTTTACCTATTTTGCCCTTTTTTAACAATTTCCTCTTTAACTTGATGCTGGAAAATCCAATTGTACTTGTGCAAGCTTGAATTTTTGAAAATCCTTGTGAGAAATCCCTTGAGAAAAAGAGAGGGAAAATTTTGGGGTACAACAACAACCTTATTTACCTCGTTTCTGTTATTGACATCAAACGCATTTCGCTTCCAACGTTAGATGTGTTTTTTGTAGTAGTGGTAGTTTGAATGCGAAAGCCTCACTCTCGGTCTTGATGAGTTTTTACGAGTTTCTCACTGCAAAAATGCAAAAGAAATATGGGACATATGAACTACAAAGGTGAAAAGGGTAAGGTTTGGCACATTAACCCGTGAGTTTGAACTCTTTAAAATGAAACCTGAATGTGAACTCTGGGAAAAACATTTTCAAATGAGGAACTAGTAGTAAAAATTCTTAGATGCCTAAACGTTAACTGGAAACCCAAATTCACTATGATTTTTGAATATAAGGATTTAGCGACTAAGGACACACACACTGTTTTTGGAAAATTGCAGGAACACGAGATGGAACTAAAATACTTGAAGCTAACGAAAAAGTTGACAAGAAAAAGAAGAAAAGTATCACACTAAAATCCATAAGCATTAAAGATCCATCCAAAAGATAAAGAGTGTCAAAGTAAAAGTAATGAATTATTGGAATTCAGGTTTTGAAAATTCAAAAAATTCATAAAGCCTGAAAAAGAAACCTCAAGGCTCTAGAAGAAAAGTGAAGAAAGTTCCTCGTTCGTTCCTACATGTCATCAATGTAGAGAGAAAGGGCACATGTGACCAAAATTCCCTCAAAACCCGAGAAGAAACCATAATAAAAGAAAGTTCAAAAAATTCTAAAAGAGAGTATACATATCATGGAATAACAATGATATGTGTTGTACCCCAAAATTTGCCCTCCCATATTCTTCAAAGTTTTGACAAGCATCATCTCAATTTGCTCAAGTCTACTCAAGGGTTGCACAGTTCAAACACCCTCCTAAGCCAGTCAAAATTAGGGTTTTGGTTCCTTCAAGGAAGTTGAGGTTTCCAAGGGCTCAATCAAGTCACATATGCCTATAAACATTGTCAAGCATCTACATGCCAAGTTTCAAGGCTCACAAGGTCAAGTTGCACAGTCAAAAAACCCTAATTGCTTCACAATCAACTATAGGGGCAAAATGGTCATTTGGCAGTCAAAAGTCAAAATTTTTGGTCAACATCTTATTTTGAAGCCACAATCATCATTTGGTCAAGTCTTGACCATGATTCCACAAGAATGGCTCAAAAATCATCAAGATGCAAAAGTTTCTATTTTTGGACAGTTGAAAAGTCAACTGTAACTTGACCAAGGCATAACTTTTTCATGGTTCATCAGGAAAATCCCATACAATGCTCATTTTGAAGGGGAGGACATTTCCTACAACTCATCTTCACATTCCAAGTCCAAGAAATGCTCTCACAAAAAGTTACCAATTTCAACATTATAGGTCATTTTCAAAAGTCAACAAAAAGGCACTTTAAGTCAAAGACCATAAATTGAGATTGGTAAATTCAAATGACATGGGACCAAAGTAATTGGTTAGAGGACTTCAAGACCTTTCCAAAATGTCCAAGAACATGTTCATATGATCAAAATTAAGCAAGATATGCATTGGAGAAGTTGGGAAATTTTTGTGAAATGACAAAAGTCAACTATCCTTGAAACTTCAATTTTTGACAAAAGGGCCCACTTTTTTCCACTTGATTCATCCTTGTCATGCCACCCACGTGTCCCATGATTTATTTCAAGATTAAAAATTAATTTTTCTATTTTTATTTAATTTTATTGATTTAATTCATTTTAAATCCATAAAATTCATATAAAAATCAAAAAAATTAATTAAGGGATATCTTGTGGCTTGAATGGCTTTGATACATCATAATCCACCTACCAATTTCGTGTAAGGTCCATTTTAAGCATAAAATTCAAATTTGGACAAAAATGGCAAGTTTCTTTAATGGTGGTTATGGAAAAATCTCAAACATCATTGCATTGGTTTTAAGGCTCCTAAAGTCACTTGATTACATTCATAGACATATATGCAAGCCTCTCATACCTAAAGCACGACCTAGAAACCTCTGAAACAGCATAACCAATTTCCAAAATTCCAAAGAAAAGTCACAAACTGAAATCCATATTCCAGCATAATTCAAACCTTTCTTTTGATCCAAACACATTCCCAGCATTGCCAGGAACCTATTGCAATCATAAACAAGTCCTAACACTCAAGAACTCGTGCTACACAGTCATACGGTTCACCTTCTTTTTTCAAAATCACAATCATTAATTCATGCGTTTTTAACATTTTTCATTGATTGTATTATGTTCACAGGACCCATACGAATCTTTCTATATAATTTAATTTGATTATTATGCTCTAAAATGAAAAGCACCATGGACGGATGCTAGGGTTTCAAAGCTTTTGAATTAGGGTTTCTCACATAGTGTAAAATTAGACCTCAAGACATATATGGTCAAACTCGTCAGGACAAGACGAATCCATTGATACAATCGCGCCTTTTTTATGTTATCCCTAACTCTATTCGCTATTTTCTGTCGTTGTAGTTAGTGGGGGTTAAAAACCCCCGCTATCTTGTTTCTATTTTGCAGGTAAAACGAAGACGATGATGAGGTGTCCATGCCTGGCTGGTTGATTTAAATAGGCGCGCGCTTTTTCTTTGGTCCAGCATATGACATGTTTACTTGATATAATATTTGTTTCTCATTTTATTTACAAATGCGCATGAGTGGTGTAGTGGTTGGCAACGTGTTTGGTAATCTTTGGGACCTGGGTTCAATCCCCAGGTCCCCCTAACGCGTTATATTATTTTTCTTCTCACACGTGCTTGCAGCGTTCCAAAAGAAGGAATATCATACACCTCATCCAGGAAGGCGCCAAGTGGCCTCAGAAGCAGATCCAAGGGCCAGAAAATGATGAGCACCATGCTCAGGAGTCAACACACGCGCAGGCAACCTCCAAAGTCAATCAAAGCTGGCTTCTTGATGGGCCTCAATTCCATATACACCCTCCAATCTGGCCCAAAACCCCCCTTGGGTTTGCAATTTTTATTTTATCATTTTTATATTTTGTTTGTCTCATTTGATTTTTTTCCTTTTATTAGCTATTGACATAATTAATTTATTTTCTATAAAAAAATCAAAAAGAACTAATATTATTATTATTATTAATTTCATTTTATTTTTGTAAATAAATACTAATAAATTGAATTAGCTTTAATTAGGCAACTTTAACTTTTTTTCTTAATAACTAAAATAAATTTAGAATTAGGTTTTTATTACTATTAATTTTATTTCCTTTTATTTTATTTCATTAAAAACATAAAAATACAAAATCATTTTTCTTTTAATAAATTAATTAATTAGTTTAATCATTAGTTTTAATTTCATTTAATCACCAAAAAAGGACAAAAAAATTCAAGTCTTTTTTTAAAAGGGTCAAAACCCTTAAGACGTTCCCGATTTAATTCTTTCGCGCGCATTTATTTTATTTTGATTATTTATGTAACTGTCTCCAGCTATGTAATAGTTAATTAGGAATTTTACCGCTTTATTTAAATTTCTCGTACTTATTTACCAAAACGGGTTTTTGTTTTTGGCGATGTATAGACCCGCGCCTTATAATAGCATAGAATTTACATTTCCGCAATTTATTTTCCGCACTCCTAACTGTTAATTATGCCTGCAAGAATGTATGTAAATATAATTAATCCGTAGCTCACAAATAACATGTACAAAGACAATTAACTGAAAAATAACACACAAAGCACATGCCACTCCTAGGGTACGCTTCACTCGTTGCCTCGAAACGTGGTCATCAAGTATAGGGTGTCTTAGAGGTCGCCCTTCTCTCCAAAAGATCCAGTTGCCTCGAAACGGTTGACTCGGATACAAAGGATCTAGGACATTATGGTTACTTCTAAGGTGTCCTACCATTGCTTCGGTGACCACACATGTCCCTAATAATCGAATTGACCCGAACACCTCCAACGATGGTGCTACCTACCTCTCAATGGTGGGATGGCACTATCTAAAGGACTCTTACACAGCCTAATTCCTTAGAGTAGGTAGATTCTCATGGGTACTTGCTCTTTCTCAAAACAAACAAAAATACTTTTCACACCTCACACTTTCTAAAAGTTTTCAAACAAATTTTTCATACACTCTTGAGGACAGATACAAGAGTTACTTAGAAATTTTTCAAACGAAACTTTTTTCAAAACCCACACACACTTGAAAAGCAAACAATTTTTGAAAACATAAGAGCAAGTACCTAAGAGCCCATGGATAACCATGGATAGAAAGGGTGCTAACACCTTCCCTTTCTATAAATCTACCTCCCGAACCGAGAAACATTCTCAAATAAGGAATTTTGATGTGCTTTTGTCCTTCCCATGTTGGAGAATATAAAAGACGGTGGCGACTCTTGCTTACCGCGACATTTCGCGAACCAGCTAAAAAACAGTCAGTTCTATTTCCACCGGTCACAATATGGAATCTTCATATAACAAAGAAGTAAACCTCTATCTCACAGAAAATAATCAAGACGATGAGGTAACCTCTCACTTTTCTTATTAATATTTATTTCACATTTGTAAAAAGCTAACAAAAGAAACGATTAAATTGGAAAAAATCATCTCTACCTCCAAAGACATTATCTCGTCTCTTGAATTGAAAGATATAAACATGTTGGAAGAAATAGAAAGTCTTAGAGAGACAATATGATCTAATTCAAAACTTTTTCTCATCACATAAATCCTTAGACGAATATATACACTGTGATCAATGTGAATTTTTGAAAAATAAAATTAATGATCTTCAAAACATATTTGATAAATTCACTAAACGGACAAACAACTTAAATATTTTGTTAGGTAACCAAAGGGTATCTTACAGTAAGGTTGGCCTTGGTTATAAGCCTATGAACAATAGTAAAAGTTTTACAATATTTGTAATACTTAACAAAAATATAAATGCAAAATCCTAAAATGAGATTACTGCAATAAAGATGACCATATTGCCATGTTTTATTTTATCAAAATAAATCATGAGAGTAAAGAAGGACATCCTCCTTCATACTTTTATAAAGAGAATTGTGAAATTAAAAAGACAAATATATATGCACAAAACATGTACTCTACTAACATCAAAGAATCCAAAAAAAATTGGATACCAAAGGTAGAAAAGTCAAATTGTGATATAGATGATGATACCGACAATTTCTCTTCAAACTACACAACTGAAGAAATAAATATGTTTTATTGCTCCTAGAAGGAAAGAAATTTATTACCAAAATAACAAGACAAAATAATTGAATATTTGATTTTTTTTGGCCTTTAGTTGTTCGAATTAATTAAAGCCTTATTGCATAAGTTACTTAATATTAAGTAAGTTGTGTGACAAATGTAATAAAGTATGTTTAATTCCACTATATGCATGGTCTTTAAAAATATTAACTCTTTTAAAACATCTTTTTTCAAAAGACCGTGACTATGGAAGAATTCATACATATTACCTATGGTGAACTCACCCCTAGTAGATAGAAGTATATGTTGTTAATTTTGTAGGCATCCCTTAAAGAACATCCTTGAAAGATGAAAGTAAAGGGAAATAAAAGTATCAAAGACAAGAGAAAGTTGAAATTCTAAATGAGAGATTCAAGTTAAAGAAGTCAACTTAAGAAAATCAATGTTTATCTTAAGAGTGGAGGATCATTAAGAACCATCCCATTCAGAATGTTACTGGAGATATTTATAAGGGAATTGAATCTCAATAATCCCTTAGCAAGGTATGTAACCATATAGATTTTGTTTCATAAATTTATCCAAAAGAAATTGATGAAGATATCCTCAAATAATATTAGTCTCTTGCTATACAAGAAATGTTAAATCAATTTGAAAGAAATAATACTTGGGATCTCATTCCCAAAGCTACTTGAGTGATTGGAAACTTAGTGGATATTTGGCAACAATGTTGATGTGTTTTAGAAATTTCTTGAGAAATAAAACAAGACTCGTTACAAAAGATTACAATCAATAAAAAAGCTAAAACCTCAGTGAAACTTATGCTCTTGTAACTAGATTAGAAGTTATAATGAAGTTATTATCCTTCTCGTGTATCATGAATTTCAAATGGATGTATAAAGTCCCTTTGTAAATATTTACATCCAAGAGGAGGTATTTGTTAAACCACCTCTAGATTTTATCAACCTAATTTTTCCAAAACATGTTTCAAGCTTAAGAAATCACTACATGGGTTGAAACAAGCTACTAGAGTATGTTATGACTGTTTAAGTAAATTCTTGCTTGAAAACAAGTTCCAAAGAGGGCAACTTGATAAAGCTCGTCTCAAAAATAAAATTGAGCATGACATATTGTTATTTCAAATTTATTTTGATAATATCATATTCCGTGCTACTAATGAATTCTTGTGAAAGAATTTTTTGAGACTATGCAAAATGAGTTCAAAATATCAATGATGTGAAAGCTCAAATACTTTCTAGGACTTCAAATCAATCAAACTAATAATGAAAACTTCATCAACTAAGCTAAATATTATATAAAACTATTACAATTTTTTGATATGGAGAATTATAAAGTAATAGCAACCCCAATGTCTGCCTCATGAAACCTTGACAAACACAGAGATGGGAAACCAGTTGAAGAAAGCAAGTACTGAGGTATGATAGGATATTTTCTCTATCAAACTACATCTCGTCCTAATATAATGGTTGTTATATGTATGTGTGCATGATTTCAAGTATCGCTGAAAGAATCAAATCCTAGTGCGGTCAAACGCATTACGAGATATCTCTCTGACACATAACACATGTGTTTATGGTACCCCAAAGGAGAGGATTGTGACTTAGTTGGATACTCCAACTCCGATTTTGCTGGGTGTAGATTGGATAGGAAAAGTACAAGCAGTACATGCCAGCTACTTGGTAACTCGCTTGTCTCATGGCAGAACAAAAAACAAACAAGTGTCATGCTATCCACAACTTAGGAAAAATACATTGTTGTAGGTAGGTGTTGAGCTCACCTTATTTGGTTGAAAAACATCCCATTGACTATAATGTAAATATTGGAGTTGTCCCTATAATATGTGACAACACTAGTGCCATAAACCTAAAAAACAAGACACTTTACTCTCAGGCTAAACACATTGAAGTTAAGCGCCAATTTATTAGAGACCATGTTGAAAAAGGGGGATGCGTACTTGATTTTGTAACTTCATCTAATAGAATCACATATATTTTTTAAAAACCCCTTCTTAAAGAAAACTTCTTTTTCATAATAACTAAATTAGAAATATCAAATGAATCATGCATAGACTAAAAACCGCCTACATGTTTTATACCATGTTAAAAATGTTGATCGATGTGTGATCACGACTTTGAGAGTCTGTCGGGTGTAGTGACTGCAGGTGCATAGTCTAATCACATAGTTTTAAAAGATATCTAACCCACAAGGATTGATGGTTAAACTATTGTTATCTGGGGTCACTGTGTAAAGCTAAGGCTAATTATAAAACTAGGATGTTGGGGTTTAAACAGGAACTAACTAAGATCTAATAATTGATAACGAGACATCGGTATGTAATTTGTCGACTTTAGGGATTCAATAAGTCATTGACATAATTTTAAGTATTAAAACATTGATTTAGTGGAAACTATTAATTTAAAAATCCATGTCTCACACTTTCGTTCTATCGATTCAGGCCATATTATTAAACTCAAATGAGCGCTCTCGCTGTGTCATTTAAAATTTAAAAGTATTTTTTGAAAACAAATAGAGTCCAATTAATTTTAAAGCTCTCTTGCTGTATTTAAAATTAATGTTCAATCACCACTATCTGGTTAAAATCTCAAACTCTCGCTTTGTTGATTTTACCCTTAGTCTATCTTTTACTCACGTAACAAAACAATTTAATATCCAATTAGAAATCAAAACCAGAAAAGTCTTTTTGTAAAATAATTATGCCAATTAATTTCCGAACCTCTTCAATTTGGGACCTTACATACCGGTATCGGGGAAGTTAGCCAAACATAATTTTATTGCGTAATAACATAAAATAAAAACATGAATACAATAACATAGTCATTGTGATTGGTGGAAATAGAACTGACTGTTTAAAGCTGGATCGCGTATGTCGCGGTAACCAAGAGTCGCCACCGTCTTTTATGTTCTCCAACATGGGAAGGACAAAAGCACAACAAAATTCCTTATTTGAGAATGTTTCTCGGTTCGGGAGGTAGATTTATAGAAAGGGAAGGTGTTAGCACCCTTTCTATCCATGGTTATCCATGGGCTCTTAGGTACTTGCTCTTATGTTTTCAAAAATTGTTTGCTTTTCAAGTGTGTGTGGGTTTTGAAAAAAGTTTCGTTTGAAAAATTTCTAAGTAACTCTTGTATCTGTCCTCAAGAGTGTATGAAAAATTTGTTTGAAAACTTTTAGAAAGTGTGAGGTGTGAAAAGTATTTTTGTTTTTTTTTAGAAAGAGCAAGTACCCATGATAATCTACCTACTCTAAGGAATTAGGCTGTGTAAGAGTCCTTTAGATAGTGCCATCCCACCATTGAGAGGTAGGTAGAACCATCGTTGGAGGTGTTCGGGTCAATTCGATTATTAGGGACATGTGTGGTCACCGAAGCAATAGTAGGACGCCTTAGAAGTAACCCTAGTGTCCTAGATCCTTTTTATCCGAGGCAACCATTTCGAGGCAACTGGATCTTAGACAGGAGGGCGACCTCTAAAACACCCTATACTTGACGACCACATTCGTGGCAACCAATGAGGCGTACCCTAAGAGTGGCATGTGCTTGTGTGTTTTTTCAGTTAATGTTTATCTTTGATCAGGCATTTGTGAGCTACGAGTTGTTTTTAATTGTCATACAGTCTTGCAGGCATAATTAACAGTTAAGAGTGCGGAAAATTAAAGTGCGGAAATGTAAATTCTATGCTATTATAAGGCGCGGGTCTATACATCGCCAAAAACAAAAACCCGTTTTGGAAAAGTGCGAGAAAATAAAGAAATAAAGCGATAAAACCTAATTAACTATTACATTCCGGAAACAGTTACATAAATAATCAAAAATAAGAATTAAAATGTGAAAGAAAATAAAATCAGGACGTCCTAGGGTTTTTGACCCTTTTGAGAAAATATGAGTGAAATTGGTCCTTTTTGCAATTAATCAAATATATAACCTAAACCTAATTAATTAATTAATTATTTACAAGAAAAAATGTTTTTTATGTTTTTTAATGTTTTTTAATGAAAATAAAAAGAAAGGGTAATTAAAAGATCAAGAAAACCCTAGTTCTAAGTTTATTTTATTTATTTATGAAAAAAGATTGAATTTAAACCTATTAAACTAATTAATTTATTCACATTTTTTATTTACAAAAATAATAGTTAATAGTAAAAATAATAAATAATAAAAATATTTACAATTTTTTATCTCTGAATTTATGATGAAAAATTAGTTTGTTGGTTAATAATAATAATTAATAATGATTAAAAGAATTAAAAAAGAGAAAGAAAATAAAAAGGAAAATAAACCAGGGGGGTTTGAAGGCCCAGATGGAGGTGAATTTGTTGAATCTGGCCCATTAAGCACAAAGCCATGTTTGACTTCCTTGAATCGTCCAGATATGCATTGACTCCTGAGTACCATGGTCTTCATTCTTTGACCATTGGATTGAGGGTTGTGGACACTTGGCTAGCTGATGCGTGAGGACGTATGATGGAATGCATTGAATGGCCTGTATAGAATTACATAAGAAAAAATAATATTGAGTTTTGAGGGGACCTGTGAATCGAACCCAGGTCCCATTGATTGCCAGACACGTCCTCCTCCACTGAGCCAAGTGCATGCTTTTGTTAATATACTGATCAATAAATAATATATTAAGAAACCAAACAATTATGCCATAAAGCAAAAGCGCGCGCATATTATTTGAATCATCCAGTCACATGTTTCCAGCACGTCATCTTCTTCGCTGGCCTGCAAGAAGAACAAACAAATAGCGGGGGTTTTAAACCCCCACAAAACAAAACTGCCAATAATAGCGATTAGGTCTACATGTAATATAAAAAGGGCGCGATGGTTGGGTTGAATTCGTCTGGCCTTGACGAATTCAACCATAGGCGTCATGTGGTCCAATTTTTCTCATGTTGTAAAGCCCCAATTGAGAGCTTCGAAAACCCTAGATTTCAACAATGGTGGTTTACGCTTCAGGGTGCTATAATGCAATTCAATCACACTAATGGCTTCGTATGAGTCCTGTAAACATGACACAATTAATAAAAGATGTTAAAAATGCATGAATCGATGGTTATGATTTTGAAAAAAAATGGTAAATTGTATGATGGTGTAGAACGATTCTTTGAGTGTTAGAGCTTGTTCTTGATTTCTATGCGTTCCAGAGTATCCCAGCAAGGTGTTGGAATCAAGAAAAAGGTTTGAATTGGCCTGGAAGTGAGAATTCAGTTTTCAAGTTTCCTTCAATTTTTAGAATTTGGTTTATGGTGTTGCAACAGCTTTTGCACGTCCAAGGCTTTAGGT
Organism: Vicia faba; assembly: GCA_948472305.1. Taxonomy (NCBI): domain Eukaryota; kingdom Viridiplantae; phylum Streptophyta; class Magnoliopsida; order Fabales; family Fabaceae; genus Vicia; species Vicia faba. The sequence goes on from OX451737.1 coordinate 1,037,743,103, forward strand.
TTGACTTCAGCATATATAGTACAATAGAATTAGGGTAAATCTTGCACAAGAAATCCTTTGAATTCATGTTTTCAATATTTGATTTCAATCAAATCTTTTTTGCATATTTTTGATTGATAAAGCTTGCCAATCATGGAGATTTTGATGTCCTTGATGTGTACACGAATTTCCAGCTTGCCCTAAGTGTATTTGCATCACAAAAAGATTTGAAACCATATCTTTTGAATTTTCCTACAATTAAAATCAATTAAATGAATTAATATTAATAAAAATTCAATTAATTAATTAAAAATAAGAAAATAAATCAATTTAAGCTTAGTGGGTCGTGCATAGGCCTTGGGCAATGTTTCAAGAAAGAATTCGAGGCCCATTAGCAAAAATGAGGTGTTTTAGGCAAAGTTGACTTTTGCAAATTCCCAAAAATTTCCCAACTTCTCCAATGCATATCTTGCTCAATTTTGAAGCTATGAACATGTTCTTGGACATTTTGGAAAGGTCTTGAAGTCCTCTAACCAATGCCTTTGGTCCCATGTCATTTTGATTTACCAATATCAAGTTATGGTCTTTGACTTAGAGTGCCTTTTTGTTGACTTTTGAAAATGACCTATAATGTAGAAATTGATAACTTTTTGTGAGAGCATTTCTTGGACTTGGAATGTGAAGATGAGTTGTAGGAAATGTCATCCCCTTCAAAATGAGCATTGTATGGGATTTTTCTGATGAACCATGAAAAAGTTATGCATTGGTCAAGTTACAGTTGACTTTTCAGTTGTCCCAAAATAGAAACTTTTGGCATTTTGATGATTTCTGAGCCATGCTTGTGGAATCATGATCAAGACTTGATCAAATGATGATTGTGGCTTCAAAATAAGATGTTGACCAAAAATTTTGACTTTTGACTATAAAATGACCATTTTACCCCTACAGTTGACTGTGGAGCAAATAAGGCTTTTGACTGTGCAACTTGACCTTGTGAGCCTTGAAACTTGACATGTGGATGCTTGAAAATGGATATAGGCATATGAGACTTGATTGAGCCCTTGAAAACCTCAACTTCCTTGCAAGAACCAAAACCCTAATTTGACTGGCTTAGGAGGGTGTTTGAACTGTGCAACCCTTGAGTAGACTTGAGCCACTTGGAAGATGACTCTTGATAAATCTTGAAGAATATGGGAGGGCAAATTTTGGGGTACAACAGTTTCCCCTGTTCAATCTTCTTAGATCTGAGGAGTTAGATTGGCGGGCGTTCCTTTCGTGATCCGAGGGTGGAAGATGATTGAACACTAGAGTGCCCAGAAATTTGCACTCGCATAATAGAGTATCAGCAACGTGATGTCGAGAATGGGCTTACAGATGCCATTTGGAAAGATGGTGAATAGGGGGATGGGCTTATAGATGCCATCTGGAGATGTGACAGAACCTCGTCGGGAATGGGCTTATAGATGCCATTTGGAAATGTCGATCGCGTAAGAGATTCCTTAGCGAGAACTTGCGTACCTGAGAAAGAAAGATAATTACCTGGCCTGTTACAGGGGTTGATCTTCAAACTCTTCATGCAGATATGCCCTGGCTAGATACAGGTGTCGAATCTACAATCAATTGCTCACGGATATGCCCTGGCTAGATACAGGAATCGAATCTGAAATTCTTTGTCTACAGATATGCCCTGGCTGGATACAGGAATCGAATCTCTAAACTCTTCATGCAGACATGCCCTGGCTGGATACTGGAATCGAATCTACAATCAGTTACTCACAGACATGCCCTGGCTAGATACAGGAATCGAATCTGGAATTGGTCGTCTACAAATATGCCCTGGCTGGATACAGGTATCGAATCTCTAAACTCTTCATGCAGACATGCCCTGGCTGGATACAGGAATCAAATCTACAATCAGTTACTCACAGACATGCCCTGGCTAGATACAGGAATCGAATCTAGAATTGGTCGTCTACAGATATGCCCTGGCTGGATACAGGTATCGAATCTCTAAACTCTTCATGCAGACATGCCCTGGCCGGATACAGGAATCGAATCTACAATCAGTTACTCACAGATATGCCCTGGCTAGATACAGGAATCGAATCTGGAATTGGTCGTCTACAGATATGCTCTGGCTGGATACAGGTATCGAATCTCTAAACTCTTCATGCAGACATGCCCTGGCTGGATACAGGAATCGAATCTACAATCAGTTACTCACAGACATGCCCTGGCTAGATACAGGAATCGAATCTGGAATTGGTCGTCTACAGATATGCCCTGGCTAGATACAGGTATCGAATCTCTAAACTCTTCATGCAGACATGCCCTGGCTGGATACAGGAATCGAATCTACAATCAGTTACTCACAGACATACCCTGGCTAGATACAGGAATCGAATCTGGAATTCTTCGTCTACAGATATGCCCTGGCTGGATACAGGTATCGAATCTCTAAACTCTTCATGCAGACATGCCCTGGCTGGATACAGGAATCGAATCTACAATCAGTTACTCACAGATATGCCCTGGCTAGATACAAGAATCGAATCTGGAATTGCGACAGTTGATAGTAATCATCTTTGGATTGACCTTTTCCCTGAAAAGGCAAAACATCAGTTGTATGCAATGTCATGATGTATGAAATGCATGATGTCATGATGTTCTCAAGAATAAATGAGATAGTGTCGTATGCACTTTATCATGTATGTAAGCAGGATGTATAAAATGTGAAATGTTTATGAATGTATTTTCGTCTAGGAAAATAAATCCTTGACGAATGCCGAGAACTTGAATCCTGGGCTGACGTTTGAAGAGTAGCGTTCTTCGTTTCCGCTGGGGATGATGGTTGCAAGAATAAACCAGTAGGACAAGATGACTCCGTTGGGGAATAAACTTGATGAAGAGATTGCTCTGCGGGGAATTACTTTGTGGGGAGAGATACTTTGCTGAGGTTTGATGATACCTCCGTTGGGGATACCATTTATAATTTATGTTGGGGAGTTAGATGAACTCCGCTGGGGAATGGGAAGAACTTCTGGGGATACTCGACTTCCTTAAGGCTGACAGTAGGCTAACTCTGCTTGGGGAGAGTATCGCTGACTTGCTGGAGATACTGTGCCTTTTCGGGGCTAATGGGAGACCAACTCTGCTCGGGGGAGAGTGTTGCTGAATCTTGTCTTACTCTGCGGGGAGTGGAGGTATCTTGGTTACATTCTTCAGTCGAACCTACCTTGGTACCTTGGTGGACAGAGCAACTAGACCACTTAGACAACTCATTATTGCACCTGTTTCCGATGTCACCTGCAATTAATCCTTTGTTTTGCATGCAAATATTTATGAGTTAGCAATTAATGTCAAATGCATATATCAAAAATGAACATCGGACGTTCTTCGCAAGACAAAACAGAAAAAGGAAAAACAATTGGCAATTTGTATGGGAGAGTGAATTTGTATTGATTTTTGAATTCGCCTGTAAATAGGCGTTTATGTACAAGAGGTTGACGTCCTAGTAAGAGAATGTCGCCGAACAACAAAGTTTATACAATTCGTGAAAACAAAACAGCTATGTGAAAAGAATAATCCCACTGGGTTCCAACTCTGCTATCGCCTTTATGTCTTCAAGCGTCTCGTCATTTTGCTGCTCAGTTGAAGATGAAGTTGATTGATCGATGTCGTCTGAACCTGATAGTTGATACCGGATTCTGGATGCAAGGTGATCCAATGAGACATAGTATTATGCTTTATCCCTAACTTTTGCCTGGACCGCCCTTTCGGGTTTTCAGTCCACCGGGATACCCATTTTTGCCCAAGCCGCCTTTTCAGGTTTTCGACTTGCCGGGTGTACAGATCTTTTTCATTTCATCCCTTATTTTTGCCCGAACCCTTTTGGTTCGCCGGGAAGCCCTTATTTTTTTCCTAGGTGTGTCAACCTAGCGGGTCTTTTATTCATGCGTAGTATCTTTTTACTATGTCTGCATTGGCGAGGTGAGGAAGGTCGTCACCGTCCATGGTAGTTAGAATCATAGCCCCTCCTGAGAAGATATGTTTAACCACAAATGGCCCTTCGTACGTAGGGGTCCATTTTCCCTTGGGATCACTTTGAGGAAGAATGATGCGCTTGATTACCAGGTCTCCGACTTGATACTCTTGTGGTCTGACTTTCTTGTTAAATGCCATGATCATCCGTTTTTGGTACGTTTGACCATGACAACTAGCAGTGAGTCTCTTTTCGTCGATCAGGTTTAATTGATCAAGCCGGGTCTGGATCCAGTCATCTTCGCTCAAACCTGCATCCTTCATTATCCGGAGAGAGGGTATCTGGACTTCAATAGGCAAGACTGCCTCCATGCCATAGACCAAGGAAAAGGGTGTTGCCCCTGTTGACGTCCTTGCTGAGGTACGGTACCCATGAAGAGCAAACGGTAACATTTCGTGCCAATCTTTGTAGGTCACTGTCATCTTCTGCACAATCTTCTTGATATTCTTATTTGCCGCTTCGCCAGCCCCATTCATCTTCGGCCGGTAGGGAGAAGAGTTGTGGTGCTGTATCTTGAATTGCTCGCAGAGCTCAGTGATCATCTTGTTGTTAAGATTGGTACCATTGTCCGTAATGATCCTTTCCGGGACACCGTATCGGCATATCAGGTTGTGCCGAATGAATCGTGCCACGACGTTCTTGGTTACCGTAGCATAGGAAGCTGCTTCAACCCACTTTGTAAAGTAATTAATCGCTACCAGGATGAAGCGATGCCCGTTAGATGCCGTAGGTATGATCTCGCCGATCATATCAATCCCCCACATTGCAAAAGGCCAAGGTGTTGTCAAGACGTTCAGCGGAGCCGGAGGAATGTGCACCTTATCAGCATAGATCTGGCATTTGTGACATGTCCGAGAATGTTGGTAACAGTCAGCTTCCATTGTGGACCAGAAATATCCTGCCCGAAGGATTTTCTTTGCCATAGTATGTCCACTGGAATGTGTTCCGAAGGTACCTTCATGTAGCTCTGCCATGATCCTTTCTGCTTCAGTCTTATCCACACAACGCAGTAAGGTTGAATCATGGTTTCTCTTGTAGAGAATGCCGTTGCTGAGGAAGAACTTTGCTGCGAACCTTCTCAGAAACTTTTTGTCGTTGACAGATGCACCCTCGGGGTATTCTTGAGCTTCCAAGTACCTCTTCACTTCATGATACCAAGGTTTTTCAGTTACCTCTTCAGCCTCAAGATCACAGCAATATGCAGGTTCATCCAATTTCCAGATAATGATCCGGGGAGCTTCGTTATCCCATTTGACTTTGAACATAGAAGACATCGTAGCCAACGCGTCCGCCAACTGGTTCTCCTCTCTTAGGAAGTGTTCAAAAGTTATCTCCGTGAAATGGGGGATCAATGTCAGCACACACTCTTTGTAAGGAATAAGATTTGGGTGTTTCGTATCCCACTCGCCTTTGATCTGATTGATCACGAGAGCGGAATCTCCGAAGACACTCAGAAACTTGATCCTTAAGTCAATTGCAGCTTGAAGACCCATGATACATGCCTCATACTCTGCCATGTTGTTGGTGCAGTTGAAACATAGCCGGGCAGTGAGCGGAGTATGAGTGCCTTTTGGGGATATGATCACAGCGCCAATACCTTTACCCAAAGCGTTTGAGGCTCCGTCAAAGTGCATAGACCATCGGGATCCTTCCTCAGGTCCTTCATCCGGTCCAGGTACTTCACAATCAGTCACTACCATGATATCCTCGTCTGGAAATTCAAAGTTCATAGATTGGTAGTCATCCACTGCCTGGTGTGCCAAATGGTCTGCTAACACACTTCCCTTGATTGCTTTCTGAGTCGTGTACTGGATGTCATATTCTGTCAAGATCATCTGCCATCTTGCTATTCTTCAGGACAGAGCAGGCTTTTCGAATATGTACTTGATCGGATCCATTTTTGAAATCAAGAGAGTAGTGTGAGTCAACATATACTGTCTCAGCCGGCGAGCTGCCCATACCAAAGCGCAGCAAGTTTTCTCGAGCAGTGAGTATCGGGTCTCACAGTCGGTAAACTTTTTGCTAAGGTAATAAATAGCGTGCTCTTTTCGGTCAGACTCGTCATGCTGCCCCAGCACACACCCCATTGAACTGTCAAGTACCGTCAAGTATAAGATTAGAGGTCTCCCTTCAACCAGTGGCATAAGGATGGGTGGTTCTTGGAGATACTCTTTGATTCTTTCGAAAGCGGCCTGACATTCATCGTTCCAACGTACCACTTGATCTTTCTTCAGTAGCTTGAAGATTGGTTCACAGGTAGCAGTTGGGTGCGAGATGAATCAGGCAATGTAATTCAAACGTCCTAGAAAGCCTCTGACTTCTTTCTCTGTCTTGGGAGTTGGCATCTCTTGTATGGCTTTCACCTTGGCAGGGTCCACTTGAATACCTTTGTCACTCACGACGAAACCAAGCAATTTTCCAGATCTAACCCCAAAGGTGCATTTGTTCGGGTTCAACCTCAGCTTGTACAACTTCAGACGGTCAAACAACTTCTGTAGATGGTCAAGGTGTTCCTCCTTAGTTTGGGACGTTGCAATCATATCGTTGACGTATACTTATATCTCATGATGGATCATGTCATGAAACAAAGCAACCATGGCACGTTGGTAGGTTGCCCCAGCATTTTTCAACCCAAAAGGCATGACCTTGTAGCAAAAGGTGCCCCACTGAGTAACAAAAGTGGTCTTCTCCATATCCTCAGGAGCCATCTTGATTTGATTATATCCGGAGAACCCGTCCATGAAGGAGAAAACCTTATGCTGAGCAGTGTTGTTAACCAGAACGTCGATGTGAGGCAGAGGGAAATCATCCTTAGGGCTCGCCCTGTTCAAATCCCTGTAATCAACACACATTCGGACCTTACCATCTTTCTTCGGCACTGGAACCACGTTGGCAACCCACTGAGGGTAAGAAGTCACTGCTAAAAACCCGGCATCAAATTGCTTCATAACCTCGACTTTGATTTTCTCGGACATCTCTGGACGCATACGGCGGACCTTCTGTTTTACCGGAGGGCATTCTTCCTTGGTAGGCAGGTGATGAACCACAATGTCGGTATCCAACCCAGGCATGTCTTCGTAAGACCAGGCAAAGATTTCCACGTAGTCATGCAGCATATGAATCAACCGTTGTTTCACACTGAGCTCCAGATTGGCACCAATCTTGACTTCCTTTCTGTCTGTCTCAGTACCTAGATTTACCGTTTCCACTGGCTCTTCATGTGGTTGAATGGCCCTCTCCTCCTGGAGTAACAGTCTTGCAAGTTCTCCAGTCACTTCACAATCATCTTCACCTTCGTCTTCGGCTAAGTTGATCGGATTTTCGAAGTCATAACTGGCAGTAGCAGAGTCGTTACCAGTGAGATCCAGAGTGGATTGGAACCTGTATAAGTGAGTGTGTGTAAATATAGCTGTTTTGAAATATATAAAGAAAGAAAGAAAGGGAGCGCAAGATTTGAAATGCGAAAAACGTCCAATGCTTTTATTCATGATATATGGAAATGACAAGTAATAAGCCCTCACAAATGAAGCCACGGTGCCCCGGGTAAGACGCCGGGCCATAAAGTTTCAAGTTATTGTTCGTTACAAATTTAAAACAAAGGAGTTCATTACTGAGTGACAAAAGTAATAGGTGTGTAGTCTTTGGCAGTCCAGTTGCTTAGTCCACCGTCGGTCGTTGGATAGATCCAACGATTGAATTCAGATTCCTCCACATCGTCTTTAATAGCATTTACTCCCGGGTTGGTGATGAACACAGGAGGTCTTCCAATCCTTGCCTTACGCACAACCTTCTGAGCTTCTGCAGTGAAACCAAAACCAAACTTGTCAGTCTTTGGAGTAAAATCAGGAAGTCGGCCCCAGTTTGCACATTTACCCTTCTCAATCACAGCCCGGCCATCCTTTAAGGAAGCCATCTTCAGAGGAGAATTATCTTCAGTCACAGTCTCTGCTGACGCCAATGTCTGAGGCACCTCTTTAAAATGTTGAAAGGGGGTCTCAATGAACTCCCCATCCATCTCTATGTACCGGAACGAGTTAAGGTGGATGACCATGTATTCTTCCTCCCCCTGCACTATAACAATCTTCCCTCTGACCGGGTACTTAAGCTTCTGATGCAAAGTTGAGGTCACAGCTCCAGCCTTGTGGATCCAAGGACGACCCAGCAAACAAGAATAGGATGGACGAATGTCCATCACATAGAAAGTTGAATCAAAAACTTGAGAACCAACCCTGATTGGAATGTCAACTTCACCATGTACCATCCTTTTGGACCCGTCAAAGGCCCGGACAATAATGTTACTTGGCTTGAGCTCTAAACCCTCACAATCCAGCCTGTCTAGAGCTTTCTTGGGTAATACATTTAATGAGGAACCGGTGTCAACCAACACATGGGCAAGAGTAGTGCCCCTGCATTCAATGGAGACATGCAGGGCGTCATTATGGTTCTTTCCCTTGGCAGTCAGATCGGCGTCAGAGAAACCCAACCCATTATCGGCAGTCAAGTTGGCCATGCAATCGGTAAATTGATCAGCAGACGTTTCTTGTGGCACATGGGCCGTCTTCAGGAAGGAGATCAGAGCCTTGGCATGGGCCTCTGAACACAACAACAGTGATAGCATAGAGATCTTAGAGGGGGTGTGCCCCAGCTGCTCAACTACATTGAAATCACTCTTCTTAATGATCTTGAGGATCTTTTCCATCTCTTGCTGGGAAGCTTCAACAGTGGTTGTCGGCGGCGCCTCCGTCCGGGCAGGCATATCAGTAGCAATCCCTTTGCCTCGAGCGTCAGATGACTCGGCAACAGGGGTATAAACAGGAACTTGATTAGGAAGGGAACCAGGCACACTGGCAGGTGTGATGATAAGAGGTCTCTGAATTGTTGGAGGTGCAATATCTGGTGAGAAGAGCCTACCACTGCGAGTAACCTTGGAAGGCCCGGTGATGTTGGTGACGCTGGTACTGGTATCAAACTCTTGCTTTACTCCGAGCACATAAACATCTGCCCCATAGTGCCACGGGACAGCTTTGTCAGACTTATAGGGGAGGGGCCCCGGAACAGTAATGATGATAGGTGCAACATACATAATTTTGACAGGCTTCTTTGAGGGAGCCTTAGGAGAGTTATTGAAAATAGTGACAATTGAAACTTCTTCAATAGGGACAGCAGGAACAACAATTTTCTTGAACAAGATCTCTTTGCTATCCATCAGGTTTTGGACGCCTGACTTCAGCAAAGGACAACCAGTAGGTGAAACAGCACAAAGAAGGAAACCTTCACTACATCCCGGAAATAAACCGGCTAGTAACAGGTTCCTCTTGACGGTCAACAACGGAGTAACAATCTCATCCACGGAGGCCACATACAGGTCTTCTTCCACAGCATTCACCCCATGCTGGGGCATGGGAGTAGTCACAACATTGGGCCTTTCGGGCGCCTCGAACTGTATTTCCTTAGCATCAATAAGGTCTTGAACCTTATTCCTCAGAGCCCAGCAATCATCAGTAGTATGCCCCGGGCTATCAGAGTGATAAGTGCAGCGGGCGTTGGGGTTGTATTTTGGAGAGGTTGTATTCACTACCTTCGGGGCTTCCTTGATAGTTACCAGATTGGTTGACAATAGTTGCGGCAAGATCTGAGACAAGGTCATACTAAGCCGAGTGTACTCCCTTCTGGGTCTCTCACCCCTTGGTTGCCTATATTGCTGAGGAGAAGCAGCAGGCTTAGAAATTACCACCGTGTTGACAGCTTGGCGGTGTTCCGGTTTGTTCTGTTTCCTCGAACCATAAACAACACTAGATTCCTTCTTGAAAGGATTCTTTTCAGAACTTAAGGATGCACCCTTCTGTATCTTCCCCGACTTAATACCAGCTTCTATCCTTTCTCCGGTTAAGATCAGGTCTGTGAACCCAGCAGAAGAATTACCAATCAGGTGGTTAAAGAATGGACCAAACAGGGTCCCCAAGAACATGTCCACAAGTTCACGGTCAGTCAACGGTGGCTGCACCCTGCCAGCCAAGTCTCTCCACTTTTGCGCGTACTCCTTAAAACCTTCACCCGATCCTAGCGACATACCCTGGAGTTGGGTACGTGTAGGAGCGAGGTCGGCATTGTACTGATACTGCTTATAAAATGCAATAGCCAAGTCCTCCCAGTTTCGAATACTGGCTCCATCCAGCTGATAGAACCACTCGAGTTGAGCCCCTGAAAGGCTATCCTGGAAGAAATGGATCCATAAGTTCTTGTCTGCAGTGTAAGGTTGGATCTTCCTCACATAAGATCTGAGATGCAGCTTAGGGCAGGAAGCCTCGTCATACTTCGCAAAAGAGGGTGCCTTGAACTTGTGTGGTATCACCACCCCAGAAGATAGACCTAGATCCCCAAAATCCAACCCAGGCACCTGTTGAATCTCCATGGCACTCAGACGGTCCTCTAGTTGCTTGTACCTGTCTTCAGCGGGAGGGTACTGCTCATCATTGAAATCTGTCTCGTTGTCGGAGACCACAGGACTAGGAGCCCTTCCCCCTTGGGGACTATCTTTCCCTACAGAGGAAGCAGCTTGATCAGCCTCATTTTGTAGTGTATTACCAAACCTCCGTCCAGTGTTGAACAATACAGTTCTCTTCTTCTTCTTCTTCACTAGCAGAGCCTTCAATTCCTCTTGACCTTGGGCTAAGCTCATGACCAGCTCTTGAAACTGGGCGTTCTGGGCCTGGAGGGCCTTGATAGCTTGTTCATTGGATGATTCAGGATTCATGATGACTGCTGAAATAAACAGCGAAGAAGATTAAGCAACCTGTAAAAAAGAGTACCTGTTATGCACATGATGCATGATATGCTATTTATGCAATGCATTCAAGGGTTCGAAAGTTCAAATTCGTTGTAGACAAAAAAGGAACACACGTTATATTAAGAAATAATCTGTTCAGTACATCAGGGCCTCATGGGCAAAGCATTACAAAATAATTAATCCCAAAAGACATTGCGCATCCTCTTTGGAGCGATGTAAGTGTTGAGAGTCTTTTCCTCGTGAAGCAGGCGGGTGAGCTCCAAGACCTTCTTCTCACTGGCATGTAGACTGGTTTCCAAAGAATTCCGTTCTTCCTTTAGTTGGATCCAGCTCTTTTGTATTTCTTCCCAAGATGTTGGCATGTCAGGATGTTGAATGGTGTAGGGGACCTCTCCTTCCAAAACTGGCTCTTTGATCACGGGGAGAACATAAGGGTATGACATCACAAGCTTCTGGGAGCGGGCTCGTACCCACTTGAGATAAGGCTCCAAGGGGATGGAGTTCTTGTGCACCAGTGTCTTGCTATCTACCCTGTTGGGCATCCTCCAAGCTCTGATAAATCTCTGGCGAAGTCCTTGTGCATCGTTGTCGAAGTCAAAAACTATGTCAGGAATCAACATGTCATGAGGGCCATCCCTCCGAGCATATCCAAACTGTTTCAAGGCCAGACATGGGTTGTAAGTAATGCCTCCTCTGATTCCAAGTAAAGGAACATTAGGGAACTCTCCGCAACGATCAATGATAGTGACATTTTCTCTGGACCGAGAACACCAATGTATATCAGCATGTGTAAGAGTCATTAACCGTTGTGACCATCTCAAACCCCGCTCGTTCTTCAAAACTGATTGCGGAAGGTGCGAAATAAACCACCTTGCCAGGAGAGGAGTGCAGCACATGAGAACACCTCTTTTTTTCATGGTTCGAGTGTAACATGAATGGAGGATGTCCCCAAGCAACGTAGGTATAGGATTCCTGGATATGAAGATCTTGACAGCATTGATATCTATAAACTGATCTGGATTCGGGAACAACACCAACCCATAGACAAGGAGTGCCACAACTTCTTCAAAGGCTTGTAGGTCAAGGGAATTCCAACATTCTTGGGCCTTCTCAAATAGGAACTTTGCCAAAAATCCTTTGATACCACTTCTAACTTCCCAATGTCCCTTGATGTCAGATGGTTGTAGGCGTAATGCTTTAGCAACCTCTTCAAGTTTTGGCTCCTTTTCTGTACCGTTGTAGGGTAGTTGACTAAGGATAGGAATCTTCAGAAGCTGAGAAAACTTTTCCAAGGTAGGCACCAATTGATAATCCGGGAAAGTAAAACAGTGGTGCAAAGGGTCAAAGAACTGGAACAACACTTTCACCATATCCTCTTCAATGTTGGTATTGACCAAGCTGATGAGTCTACCATGCCTTTCACTGAAGGACGAGTTCTCAGGAATCCTGGATGTAAGCTCCTTAAGCTGAGGAGGGACCCTTACAAGGTTGATCTGAATTGTCTTTCTGCGGATAGTTTCCATGTCCTACAAAACAAGAACAAAGATGAAGATTCGAACCCCTGAAGTGGTTAGTGGATGCATATGATGCGGTATGATGTTATGATGTTATGATAAAAACAACCACAAGTATACACAAAGGCAAACATGATAAGGCACACAAGTCACACAAGACAGCCCTTAGAGTTTAGGCCAGCATGAAGTTTGGGGTACTACCCTCTTGAAATTGGTGGGCTCAAAACCTGTCCTATCAAAAGTAACCGGGTTCTAAGGATCTCAATATCATTGGGTTGTTTTCTGTGTTCATCGTTTTGATTTAGCCACTGGACCGGCGATCAAAATATTCCAAGAAAACAACCCTCAATGAGTGTAGTATCGAGTATCAACCAACTTCGGGCTGCACCAAAGTCAGTCATCTCACTACCCCTAAAGAGGCCAGGATGGTCAAATAAGGTCCCTAAGGTCAGTTGATGCTTCACGACACCACGCGGCGGCCCCGTACTCTCCTTGACTTGACTCAAGGGTTACCGGTACTCACCAAAGTGCCACATCAACGTAGCAACTTCTTCAACCGTGTCGGTATACCCCGCACAGTTCCCTCACAGTTTGTTGCTACCTAAAAGGTATCCCCAGATCCGGGTTAGGATCTATAGAACTCCCAAAACAGGCCCACAATATTAAAGCAATCAAAACAGGCAATTGAAAACATAAGTATGATCTAATCCTAAGGTACAACTCACTTTTATAAGATCCCCAGCAGAGTCGCCAGTTCTGTGATCGGTGGAAATAGAACTGACTGTTTAAAGCCGGATCGCGTACGTCGCGGTAAGCAAGAGTCGCCATCATCTTTTATGTTCTCCAACATGGAAAGGACAAAAGCACAGTAAAATTCCTTCTTTGAGATTTCTCTCGGTTCGGGAGGTAGATTTATAGAAAGGGAAGGTGTTAGCACCCTTTCTATCCATGGTTATCCATGGGCTCTTAGGTACTTGCTCTTATGTTTTCAAAAGATGTTTGCTTTTCAAACGTGAGTGGGTTTTGAAAAAGTTTCGTTTGAAAAATTTCTAAGTGACTCTTGTATCTGTCCTCAAGAGCGTATGAAAAATTTGTTTGAAAACTTTTGGAAGTGTCAGTGTGAAAAGATGTTTTTGTTTGTTTTTGAAAAGAGCAAGTACCCACGAGATCTACCTACTCTAAGGAATTAGGCTGTGTAAGAGTCCTTAAGATAGTGCCATCCCACCATTGAGAGGTAGGTAGCACCGTCGTTGGAAGTATTCGGGTCAATTTGATTATAGGGACAGTGTGGTCACCGAAGCAATAGTAGGACGCCTTAGAAGTAACCCTAGTGTCCTAGATCCTTTTTATCCGAGGCAACCGTTTCGAGGCAACTGGATCTTAGACAGGAGGGCGACCTCTAAAACACCCTATACTTGACGACCATGTTCGAGGCAACCAGTGAGGCGTACCCTAAGAGTGGCATGTGCTTGTGTGTTTTTTCATTTAATGTTTATCTTTGATCAGGCATTTGTGAGCTACGAGTTGTTTTTAATTGTCATACAGTCTTGCAGGCATAATTAACAGTTAAGAGTGCGGAAAATTAAAGTGTGGAAATGTAAATTCTACACTATTACAAGGCGCGGGTCTATACATCGCCAAAAACAAAAACCCGTTTTGGAAAAGTGCGAGAAAATAAAGAAATAAAGTGATAAAACCTAATTAACTATTACATTCCGGAAACAGTTACATAAATAATCAAAAATAAGAATTAAAATGTGAAAGAAAATAAAATAAGGACGTCCTAGGGTTTTTGACCCTTTTGAGAAAATATGAGTGAAATTGGTCCTTTTTGCAATTAATCAAATATATAACCTAAACCTAATTAATTAATTAATTATTTACAAGAAAAAATGTTTTTTATGTTTTTTAATGTTTTTTAATGAAAATAAAAAGAAAGGGTAATTAAAAGATCAAGAAAACCCTAGTTCTAAGTTTATTTTATTTATTTATGAAAAAAGATTGAATTTAAACCTATTAAACTAATTAATTTATTCACATTTTTTATTTACAAAAATAATAGTTAATAGTAAAAATAATAAATAATAAAAATATTTACAATTTTTGATCTCTGAATTTATGATGAAAAATTAGTTTGTTGGTTAATAATAATGATTAAAAGAATTAAAAAAGAGAAAGAAAATAAAAAGGAAAATAAACCAGGGGCGGTTTGAAGGCCCAGATGGAGGTGAATTTGTTGAATCTGGCCCATTAAGCACAAAGCCATGTTTGACTTCCTTGAATCGTCCAGATATGCATTGACTCCTAAGTACCATGGTCTTCATTCTTTGACCATTGGATTGAGGGTTGTGGACACTTGGCTAGCTGATGCGTGAGGACGTATGATGGAATGCATTGAATGGCCTGTATAGAATTACATAAGAAAAAATAATATTGAGTTTTGAGGGGACCTGGGAATCGAACCCAGGTCCCATTGATTGCCAAACACGTCCTCCTCCACTGAGCCAAGCGCATGCTTTTGTTAATATACTGATCAATAAATAATATATTAAGAAACCAAACAATTATGCCATAAAGCAAAAGCGCGCGCATATTATTTGAATCATCCAGTCACATGTTGCCAGCACGTCATCTTCTTCGCTGGCCTGCAAGAAGAACAAACAAATAGTGGGGGTTTTAAACCCCCACAAAACAAAACTGCCAATAATAGCGATTAGGTCTACATGTAATATAAAAAGGGCGCGATGGTTGGGTTGAATTCGTCTGGCCTTGACGAATTCAACCATAGGCGTCATGTGATCCAATTTTTCTCATGCTGTAAAGCCCCAATTGAGAGCTTCGAAAACCCTAGATTTCAACAATGGTGGTTTACGCTTCAGGGTGCTGTAATGCAATTCAATCACACTAATAGCTTCGTATGAGTCCTGTAAACATAACACAATCAATAAAAGATGTTAAAAATGCATGAATCGATGGTTATGATTTTGAAAAAAAATGGTAAACCGTATGATGGTGTAGAACGATTCTTTGAGTGTTAGAGCTCGTTCTTGATTGCTATGCGTTCCAGAGTATCCCAGCAAGGTGTTGGAATCAAGAAAAAGGTTTGAATTGGCCTGGAAGTGAGAATTCAGTTTTCAAATTTCCTTCAATTTTTAGAATTTGGTTTATGGTGTTGCAGCAGCTTTTACACGTCCAAGGTTTTAGGTTTGACTTCAGCATATATAGTACAATAGAATTAGGGTAAATCTTGCACAAGAAATCCTTTGAATTCATGTTTTCACTATTTGATTTCAATCAAATCTTTTTTGCATATTTTTGATTGATAAAGCTTGCCAATCATGGAGATTTTGGTGTCCTTGATGTGTACACGAATTACCAGCTTGCCCTAAGTGTATTTGCATCACAAAAAGATTTGAAACCATATCTTTTGAATTTTCCTACAATTAAAATCAATTAAATGAATTAATATTAATAAAAATTCAATTAATTAATTAAAAATAAGAAAATAAATCAATTTAAGCTTAATGGGTCGTGGATAGGCCTTGGGAAATGTTTCAAGAAAGAATTTGAGGCCCATTAGCAAAAATGAGGTGTTTTAGGCAAAGTTGACTTTTGCAAATTCCCAAAAATTTCCCAACTTCTCCAATGCATATCTTGCTCAATTTTGAAGCTATGAACATGTTCTTGGACATTTTGGAAAGGTCTTGAAGTCCTCTAACCAATGCCTTTGGTCCCATGTCATTTTTATTTACCAATCTCAAGTTATAGTCTTTAACTTAGAGTGCCTTTTTGTTGACTTTTGAAAATGACCTATAATGTAGAAATTGATAACTTTTTGTGAGAGCATTTCTTGGACTTGGAATGTGAAGATGAGTTGTAGGAAATGTCATCCCTTCAAAATTAGAATTGGATGGTATTTTTCTGATGAACCATGAAAAAGTTATGCATTGGTCAAGTTACAGTTGACTTTTCAACTGTCCCAAAATAGAAACTTTTGGCATTTTGATGATTTCTGAGCCATGCTTGTGGAATCATGATCAAGACTTGATAAAATGATGATTGTGGCTTCAAAATAAGATGTTGACCAAAAATTTTGACTTTTGACTGTAAAATGACCATTTTACCCCTACAGTTGATTGTGGAGCAAATAAGGCTTTTGACTGTGCAACTTGACCTTGTGAGCCTTGAAACTTGACATGTGGATGCTTGACAATGGATATAGGCATATGAGACTTGATTTAGCCCTTGAAAACCTCAACTTCCTTGCAAGAACCAAAACCCTAATTTGACTGGCTTAGGAGGGTGTTTGAACTGTGCAACCCTTGAGTAGACTTGAGTCACTTGGAAGATGACTCTTGATAAATCTTGAAGAATATGGGAGGGAAAATTTTGGGGTACAACAGTCATGGTAAAAATAAATATACTATATTTAAAATTGAAACCTGGAATAAAACACTGAAGAATATAGTGCAGTAAGCTATCCTCCACAAGTCGGCATGATTAGCCCCGGAACAAAATATCTTGTAGATTATAAATAAGCCTAAACAAAATTCTGGAAGCTAGAAGGAAACTAATGGTGCAATATTCCTTTGAATAAATATTGCTTTAATGGTGATGGTTTTCTTTGCTTACGTAATTCCAAACGTAATTGAAAAAAAAATCAAAAACTGTAAAACTGGAATAAAATATAACAATGTTCAGTATGCAGAAAATAAAACTGAAGCAGGTGTGCGAGCATGAGCGTGAGTCTCCATGTTTTGGTAATTGTCCTCCTTTTACATATTCCATATTCTGAGCAAAAATAGGGATAGTCCTTGATTTTCGTTCTTCATGCATGGAGAAGAATCAGAAAGATGTGCGTTCATGGAGAGAGTATCGCAACTAAAGATATATGACTTGTGACGAGTGTCATGCATTGTGGCGTGGGGCACACACTTTTCCATTGCGTGCCCATCGGGACAAGAAGTGTGCCGAGGGGCACACTTTTGGACTTTGTGACGGGCGGCATACGCCTGTGATGGGCGGCATGGCCTTCTGATACAGAACCTCTGCATGTTTGCTGCTAAAGTGCCATTTATTCTTCATTTCTCCAACATTTTTCTTCCTTTTCTCATATATGTTTTGCAGAAACTAAATACCTAAAATATGATGCAAATACTACAAATAGAGATATAATGTGACATAATAAACGAAGAATCATAAGCTTTATCTATATAAATCGGGTAGAATATGCTATGACTTTTTGTGTTATCAAACTCCCCTAAGCTTGAATCTTTGCTTGTCCTCAAGCAATATAGTCAGTATGGAAATCAATAGAGTCAAGTTAATTGCAAATACATGATGAAATTTGAATCGTAAGAGGCTGTGCCAAAGTTTTTGAGGAAACATAAGCTCAACATCACACAAAAGATACAGTAATAACACTAAACTCCCCCCCGCCCCATTATGCAGACCAATTCCAGTCATGCCATTATAACTCAACCTAATTCTTTTTGCTAAATTTCACCCATTTTCATTCTAGTGCAATAACATTAAGCCCTTTATCTTTACACGCACATAGTAGGGTAGCCGGTTAGTGAATATGATCCTTTTTAAGCACGAGGTTATGGAACATATGTGGTAACCTCCTTTAATTCACCCAAATGCAAGTTGCGGGGGATCGAACCGTAGTCCGCCCTACCAAGTTCAATACCAGACACCTCTGAACTAACCGACAATGGGTTTCTATGTAATATTGTGTAGGTTCTGCATCTGTTGGATTAAGTGACCGGGTGAGATTGAAGGGTGAGAAAACACTTAGAAGGGGGGTTGAATAAGTTTTTCCTTTTTCTCGCGCAATAATAATGGAAGGACACATGTATTTTTATTCTAGTTCGTTGAAAACTCAAACTACTCCATTCCACCCGCCAAGGTGATTTTGCCTCTCTCAACAAGGACTTAATACACTATAATCAAAACTGATTACAAATGCACAACCAAACTGTTGTGACTAACAATACAATGCACAAGCCAACTACGAGTGACTAACACCTCTAAGACTCAACTAGTCCTAGCCCTCTTGAGAAATCTGACCCAACTGGTCTCTCAAGGAACAATTACAATGAAAAACCAAATTGTTGTGACTAACACCTCTAAGAGTCAACTAGTCCTAGCCCTCTTGAGAAATCTGACCCAACTGGTCTCTCAAGGAACAATTACAATGATTATATCTTAACAGTAGTGAATCAGAATACTTCTAATAAGCTATATCACAAACTGTGATTTATCACTAAGATTTTTTCCCAGTACTTAAGAATTACCCATTGTATATACAAAGAGTTTACAAGTATGACAATAGTGAGCTTCAGTATCTTTTCGTGGATCAGTAAACTTGCTTTGAATCAAATGGTCTTCTATATGTAGCTTCATGTTTTAACCGTTACTGCCTTGAAGAGAGTGTATGCATTAATGATGCATGTTAGCTTAGCCTTTATGTTTCCAAAGCTCTCGTGCGTAGTACCACTTGAGTGCGTTAACCGTCTTAACATTAAATGATCAACGGTAGTGTCAGAGCTTGTCTCTGGAAGTTTAAGAGTTTGCTTGCAGCGTTGCAACATCAAAGTTTTCTTTAAATTTTCTTCTATCATAGTTTGCTTTAACTTTTCTTCTATCAGAGTTTTCTTTAACTTTTCTTCTATCAGAGTTTTCTTTAACTTGAATTATCAGATATTTCTTTCAGCGTGCTTATTTCAAATCTTTTCTTCAGCTAGCTTTATCAGAGGTTGCTTAAGATTACTTTTTATCCGAGTTTGCCTTGGAGTGCTTCCTTCAGAGTTTGCTTCAGACTGGCGTAGAATGGTCTTTCACTTTTGATAATGCTTGAGTCAGAACATCATCTGAATTAGAAAACATGCACATCAGAGTATAAAATATATTATACAAAATTTATTTTATTGTTATCATCAAAACTCTAAGATATGATTAGAACCAAACTTTGTTCTAACAATCTTCCCCTTTTTGATGATGACAAAACAATTCAGATTTTGATTTAAATTTTTTTGTATAAGAGTGAGAATCTCACCCTGAGATTGATAATCTCCTCCCGAGATAAATATTTCTTCTTCTGAAATAAATAATAAAAAAACTTAAATTCATAAGAGAAACTTCCTGATATTATTCTTCAGAGCTTTGGGACATTTTTCTTTCAGAGCTTCTTTAAGAGCTCCTGATCTTTTCTTCAGAGTTTCTTTAGCAGATCTTTACCAGATGATGTTTTGAGCTTAGTCTTTCAGAGTCTTGAGGTACCTGCATATCTCTTAAACAGGAAAAAAAAACTTTGTATTTTATTAGGAATGTTTGAGACTTAGTCCCATAACTGCTATCATGGATCAGATCAAAATCACATTTTCTCCCCCTTTTTGTCATAATCAAAAAGCAAAAAAAATTAAAGAGAATCAAATGATTTTTATATAGAAGATGTCAAAAGACAGAAGTACAAAACAAAAAAAATAGAAAATTGGAAAAAATAAAACTAAGATTGACGAGAGACAAGAAAAAATAAAAAAGGAATTTTGTGAAGTATTTATAGCTTATGAAAAAGAATTTTAAAGTAATAAAACAGTTAAAGAATTTAGAACGATTGAATTAAAAAATAATCATTTCAAGAAATTTATGAGATTTGACATTGAGGGGATGCGTGAGAATTGATCAAATATGAACAGTTACCTAGGAACGACGTCTCAATAGCAGTGCATGTATGCGTAACCTTTCAGAGTTGAAACACGCATTCAACTTCTAAGGATAGCGCGTGACAACTTATTTTAATGTAATGAACTTCTGAACCATTTTTGTAATGAAACGTTAGACACATTTCAGAATATTATATATGGTTTCTAAAGTAACACCTCTTCTAACTTCTAAAGAGTTGTTAATCACAATATTCATTTTAGAACATTCTGAAAACATATATAGAAAGAAAAAAATTTCATTCAGGAGAAAATTCCATACTGATGTTTTTCAGAATGAATTTAAATTTATCTTCAGAAATGGGTTTAGTAAAAATATCATCCCATTGATGGTCTGTGTCTACAAAGTTTAAACTTCAAATTCCTTTCTGAATATAGTCCCTTATGAAATGATGTTTAATTTCTATATGTTTTGCCTTAGAATGTAAGATAGGATTTTTTGAAAGACAGATAGCAAAGGTATTATCACAGAAGATAGGAATCTCACTTTCATAGAGATGATGATCTTCTAGCTGGCTCTTCATCCAGATCATCTGAGTGCTATATCCAGCAGCAGATATATATTCTGCTTCAGTTGTTGATAGTGAAATACTGGCTTGCTTCTTGCTATACCATGATATAATGTTATCACCCAGAAACTGACAGCTTCCATAGGTGCTTTTTCGTTCTATTCTATCTCCAGCAAAGTCAGCATCACCATAACCTACTAGTTTAAACACTTTGGATCTTCGGTAACATAATCCAAGGTTAGTAGTACCTTTCAGATACCTCAGAATTCGCTTAACAACAGTTAAGTCAGATTCTCTAGGATCTGATTGGAATCTTGCACATAAACATAAACTGAATAATATATCTTGTCTAGATTCAGTTAGATAGAGAAGAGATCCAATCATACCTCTGTAGAGTTTCTGATCTACCTTCTTACTTACCTCATCTTTTCCCAAAATGCATGTAGGATGCATTGGTGTCTTTGCTTCTTTACTTTCTGATAGCTGGAATTTCTTTAGGAGTTCTTTAACATACTTTGTTTGATGTATGTAAGTACCTTCTGGAGTATGATTTATTTGAATTCCCAGAAAGAATTTTAGTTCTCCCATCATGCTCATCTCAAATTTAGCCTGCATAGACTCAGCAAATTCTCTTCCAAGAGAGACATTAGAAGTTCCAAAAATAATATCATCTACATATATTTGACAAATTAAAATGTCATTTTTAAATGTTTTTCTGAATAATGTAGTGTCTACTTTTCCTCTGGTAAAATTCTTTTCTAAAAGAAAGTTACTTAGACGTTCATACCAAGCTCTAGGAGCTTGTTTCAGACCATACAGAGACTTTTTCAATTTAAAAACATGTTCTAGATATTTTGAGTCATCAAAACCCGGAGGTTGGTGGACATAAACTTCTTCTTCTATGTAACCATTTAAAAATTCACTTTTAACGTCCATTTGATATACTGAGATGTTGTGTTGAACAACAAAAGAAATTAATAATCTAATTGATTCTAACCTAGCGACTGGGGAAAAAGTTTCGTTATAATCAATTCCTTCTTGTTGACTATAAACTTGTGCAACCAGTAGTGCCTTGTTCCTGACAACCTCTCCTTGCTCATTTAACTTGTTTCTGAATACCCATTTTGTTCCTATGATATTGAATCCTTTAGGTTTTGGAACTAGATCCCACACATCATTTCTAGAAAATTGATTTAGTTCTTCTTGCATAGCTAAGATCCAATCATTGTCTTGCAGAGCTTCCTCTATTGAGGTTGGCTCAATTAGGGAGACCAATCCAAACAATGATTCTTCATTGTTTCTGAAAGAAGATCTTGTTCTGATGGGATCTTCTTTCTTTCCAATAATCACATTTTCTGGATGTGCTGATGTGTTTCTGGGGAATCTATTCTGTGAGGTTTGTTCACAAATTCTTAGATTTTCCAGAGCATTTGCAATAGAAGGATCTTTTGAGTTGTCCTTTGCTTCTGACTCTTCAGAGTTTGTAAGATGATCTTTTGTACCTGCAGGATTTTCATTTTGCTTTGGCTTTTGCTGGCCAAGCTTATCATCAAATCTGACTTTGATTGATTCTTCAACAATCAGAGTTTCTGTATTGTATACCCTATAGCCTTTTGAGCGTTCAGAATATCCAAGCAGAAAACACTTTTGTGCCTTAGAATCAAACTTGTTCAGATTATCTTTAGTATTCAGAATATAACAAGTACATCAAAAGGGATGAAAATATGAAATGTTGGGTTTTCTATTTTTCCATAATTCATAAGGAGTATTTTCAAGAATAGGTCTTATAGAGACTCTATTTTGAATATAACATGCTATGTTCACTGCTTCTGCCCAGAAGTGTTTAGGCATATTGGTTTCATTAATCATGGTTCTGGACATTTCTTGCAAAGTTATATTCTTTCATTCTACAACTCCATTTAGTTGGGAAGTTCTAGTACAAGAGAAATCACGAGAAATGCCATTTTCTTTAAACAACTTTTCAAAATATAGGTTTTCAAATTCTCCTCCATGATCACTTCTAACTTTTATGATTCTAAACTCTTTTTCATTTTGCACTTGGATGCGGAAGTCGAAGAACATAGAATGTGACTCATCCTTGTGTTTTAAAAACTTAACCGATTTCCATTTGTTGTAGTCATCAACAATGACCAATCCATACTTCTTGCCTCTGATGGATGCAGTTTTAACTGGTCCAAACAGATCAATGTGAAGAAGTTTCAACGGTCTAGAGGAAGAAACGCCATTTTTTGACTTAAACGAAGGTTTTGAAAATTTTCCTTTCTGACATGCTTCACACAGAGCTTCTGAGTTGAACTTCAGATTAGGAAGTCCCCTGACCAGATTGAGTTTGTTAATTTAAGATATTCTTCTCATGCTAACATGTCCCAATCTTCTATGCCAGACCCATTGCTCATCGCTAATAGACATAAAGCATTTTACATTCTGAGTTATAAGGTCAGAAAAATCAATTTTATAGATGTTGTTCTTTCTCTTGCCAGTAAAAAGGATTGTTCCATCTTTTTCACTAACAACTCTACAAGATTTTTGATTAAAGGTTATGTCATAACCGTTGTCACTTAATTGACTTATGGACAATAATTTATGCGCTAATCCTTCTACCAACACAACATTAGTTATAGAAGGAAGGTTACCGTTTCCAATGGTTCCAAAACCAATAATCTTTCCTTTCTGATTTCCTCCAAATTTGACATCTCCTCCAGATTTAAGTTCCAGACTTTGGAACATAGACTTTATTCCCGTCATATGTCATGAGCATCTAGAGTCTAGGTATCATGACTGGTGTTTCAACTGTGTTGTTAAGGACATCTGCAACATATATTAGTTTCTCCTTAGGTACCCATATCTTTTTGGGTCCTTTTTGGTTAGAATTTCTAAAGTTCTGTTTGAACTTTGATTTAGCATAAAAAATTTGAGAGTGAGATGTGTATTTGATATCATGTGTGTGCCCAAAACTAAATTGTTTGTCCAGTGGTTTATATGTGATAACCATTTCCTTAACAGGTTTAGGTTTATATGTTTCTTTCCCTTTGGGAGTTTCATATCCAATTCCTCTTCTGTTATTTCCACTAACACCATAGATCATTGAATCCATTTTGTTTCTATCTATGCTTTTAGCAAGAAATGTTTGAAAACTAGAGTCATATTCTTTAAGAATATTTCTTGAACTTGAAGCAGAATCTGAAATAGAAATCTTTTGAACTTTTTGAACTTCCTCTTTGTGTTTAAAATTGTTTTCTTTAAGTTCATAGTTTTCTGTTTCAAGTTTCTCAAAATCAGATGCAAGATTCTTTTTGAGTTTCTTGTATTTGATTTTGAGTTGACTGTAGTTTTCAAGAAGTTCTGATAAGCTTTCTACAAGTTCAACTCTAGAGAATTCAGAGAATACCTCTTTTGATTCTGAATCAGAGTCTGAGTTATCGTCATCTGTTGTGGTAGCCATAAACGCTAGGTTAGCATGCTTATCTTCTGAGTCAGAATCAGCTTCAGAAGATTCTGAATCATCCCAGGTGGCCATCATGCCTTTCTTTCTTCCAAACCTTTTCTTTGGTATTTCTCTTTGTAGCTTAGGACAATCACTTATGTAGTGTCCTGGTTCTTTACATTCATAGTAGACTATATCTCTTCTGCTTGACTTCTTATGTCCAGAAGATTCTGGATCATCTTCTGACCTCTTGTAGTTTCTGAACTTCTTTTGTCTGTGCTTCCACATCTGGTTGATCCTTCTGGAGAGCAGAGATAACTCATATTCTTCTGATGCAGAGTCTTCAGAGTTTCCTTCTTCTTCCTGAAAAGCGTTAATTTCACATTTTTTAATAGATTTAAGGGCGACAGACTTACCTTTCTTCTGAGGCTCATGTTCATCAAGTTCTATCTCGTGACTTCTTAATGCACTGATAAGTTCTTCAAGAGATACATCATTCAAATCTTTTGACACTTTGAATGCAGTAACCATAGGTGCCCATCTTCTGGGTAAACTTCTGATAAGTATCCTTTGTTCAAAACTCTCAAGCCAGTGGTCAGAGTTTGGAATCTTGAGAACATAGCTTCAATGGACTCATTTTCTTCCATTTTAAAGGCTTCATACTTCTGGATGAGAGCCAGAGCTTTTGTCTCTTTTACTTGAGCATTGCCTTCATGAGTCATTTTCAGAGACTCAAACATGTCATGTGTTGCATCTCTGTTGGTGATTTTCTCATATTCCGTTTTAGAGATAGCATTCAGAAAGATATTTTTGGATCCGTGGTGATTTTTGAAATCTAATTTCTGTTGTTTATCCATGTTCTTTCTGTCAATCTTGTTTCCGTCTTTGTCTTCTGGATGTGTGTAACCATCTAGGACCATATCACATAAATTAGCATCATGACCTAGAAAGAAACTTTCTAGTCTATCCTTCCAGTATTCAAAGTCTTCTCCATCAAACACAGGAGGTTTGGTGCATTTGTTGTTTTTTTGTTCAGTTGCCATAGTGTTTTCCTTCTGGATCTTTTTTTGACATTGTTAGGTGTTTTCATCCAGAACTAGAGCTCTGATACCAATTGAAGGGTGAGAAAACACTTATAAGGGGGGGGGGGGGGGGGGGGGTTGAATAAGTTTTTCCTTTTTCTCGCGCAATAATAATGGAAGGACACATGTATTTTTATCCTGGTTCGTTTGAAACTCAAACTACTCCAGTCCACCCGCCAAGGTGATTTCGCCTCTCTCAACGAGGACTTAATCCACTATAGTCAAAACTGATTACAAATGCACAACCAAACTGTTGTGACTAACAATACAATGCATAAGCCAACTGCAAGTGACTAACACCTCTAAGACTCAAATAGTCCTAGCCCTCTTGAGAAATCTGACCCAACTAGTCTCTCAAGGAACAATTACAATGATTATCTCTTAATAGTAGTGAATCAGAATGCTTCTAATAAGCTATATCACAAACTGTGATTTATCACTAAGATTTTTGCCCAGTACTTAAAAATTAACCACTGTATATACAAAGAGTTTACAAGTATGACAATAGTGAGCTTCAATATCTTTTTGTGGATCAGTAACCTTGCTTTGAAACAAATGGTCTTCTATATATAGCTTCAAGTTTTGACCGTTACTTCCTTGAAGAGAGTTTATGCATTAATGATACGTGTTAGCTTAGCCTTTATGTTTCCAATGATCTCGTGCGTAGTACCACTTGAGTTCGTTAGCTGTATTAGCATTAAATGATCAATGGTACTGTCAGAGCTTGTCTCTGGAAGTTTAAGAGTTTGCTTGCAACGTTGCAACATCAAAGTTTTCTTTAACTTTTCTTCTATCAGAGTTTACTTTAACATTTCTTCTATCAGAGTTTGCTTTAACTTTTCTTCTATCATAGTTTGATTTAACTTGCATTATCAGATATTGCTTTCAGCGTGCTTCTTTCAAAACTTTGCTTCAGCTAGCTATATCAGAGGTTGCTTAAGATTACTTTTTATCAGAGTATTCCTTGGAGTGCTTCCTTCAGAGTTTGCTTCAGACTTGCGTAGAATGATGTTTGACTTTTGAGAATGCTTAAGTCAGAAGATCACCTGAATTAGAAAACATGCACATCAGAGTACAAAATATATTATACAAAATTTATTTTATTGTTATCATCAAGATTCTAAGACATGATTAGAACCAAACTTTGTTCTAATAAGGGTCACCTAACTTAATTGGTGCATTTCCTATTTTCTAATAGTAGAGCATCTAACTTTTAAATACTTCAGATCATTCACTTATATTCATCGACTCCCTACGTAGTTTGTGTTTAAGATGGTGCTAACTGATAAATAAACTACCCGGGGTTACTTTAAAACTAAAGCTTAAGGTATCGGTATAAAGGATACTGAAATCGATCTAGCGTAATTTGGGGATTTAGTGTGTTACGAAGGTATCCATCGTGTTTCTGTTTTACTCAAAGTTTCTAATATATATTAAAGTGAGCAACCCGTATACTCTTCGAATGCGTCACGTTATGCAAGTAACGAACAAAGTTTTTGTTATGGCTCAAGAAAGTTGGGAAATTAGATAATAGCGGAAAAGTTTTGCATATAAGAACTCGAAAGTACATAGATGTTTTTCTAATTACTGGAAATACAAGCGGGAATGAAAAATCTACTTAGAAAGCGGTAAAGTGTTTCCTAACTAACTCCCCTAAGCTTGAACCATGAAGTTTCCCAATGCTTATAAACAAAGAGGAAACGGGAAGAGAAGAAAATTCGATCTACTCTTTCTCATTGTCACGTCCTCTTCCTCGCCCTCGTGCTCGTCCACGTCCATCCCGTTCAACCGAAGGATGAGGCATACCCACATGGTACAAATATTCTTGAAAATCATCCATGCGTACAATTAAAGCTGCCATTTCCTCAGTCATTCTTGCAGCCAGGCGATCATTCCTTTCGTCATACTCTTGCTGCTGAGTTTGTATAGCTAGCATGAGTTGCATCATTACATTTTGATTATTATGCATAGCTTTCCCCCTCTCATCTTGTTGCATGATGGTAGCCATAATGTTATCATTGGAGGCCGATACTCTTTTGTGTCTTCTTCTGGTTCTCGTGGACGTGCTTGCCATGTTTTTAGAAGGAGCTTGCATTGTAGGTTGTTGTTCAGCGTCTCCTTCCTCCATTTCTTGCTCCATCTCATCAGCCTGGGCATTACCTTGGTTGTTTTACACATTATTCCCAGGTCCGGGAGCAATAAGATCATAAAGCCACTTTTCCATGTTTGTTACATCGGAGAGTGCAATGTTGGGAAAAATGACACTAGGAACTACTCTGTTACGCACCATGAGGTTATACCTTCCATCTCCTCTGACCTTAATCAAGTGTCTAGCCCGACAGTTGTCAATGTCAATAAATGTGGGGGGTAGTGGAGGCATATTTACAAGCTTGTCTTTGAGTAGCACGATTTTACAAAAAAGATATTATCATGGCTAGACGGCCACACCACAACATCTTGTTGATTAACAATAGGAGAGAACCCTGCCAGAACATTATGCAACTCCAGATATTCTAACATACATGCATCATCAAGTGGATCCTTATTAGCATAAATTATATAAGTTCCAATCCCACTTCTGACAATCCCATTCCCCCGTGTCCTATATGCATATCCTTTTAAAACTGCATGCATTAAATAGAATTGGAAATTGAGCTGCCAGATTGGAACTCCCTATACATGATGAATTCATAACATGCTTTTGTGAATTGTACTTCCATGATGTGGTGTTGTTGGATGTATGCAAATATGTTATTATTTGTTGCTATATAGTTGTACTGCTATTGCTGCTTGTTGAGCAAGTGTTTTTGCGTGGTGGCTAGTAATGGCATGTCATATTGATGGATGTAGATATCAATGTGTATTGTGTTGCATGATTGTGTCGCATGCATTTCATGTTGAGGACTTAGTCCTGTTGTTGTTGTTGGCTCTAATCCTAGATGGCGTGGATAGGAAGCGAGGTGAATATAAATATTCACGTTGTTGTTATTGGCTCTGATCTTAGATAGTATGGATCGGGAGCAAAGTTAACCAAATTGTTCATGATATTGGTGGCTCAGGTCCTAGATGGTGTGGATTCAGGAGCGATATTGGTACCACATACATAAAGTCAGTATTGTATCCCATTGCATGCCTTGTTGTTAGCATTAAGATGTTGTGTGTGGTTGTTTATGTTTGTCAAATGTTGCTTATGACATGAAGGTGTGAGATGTGGATAGAATAATTATGCATGATATATTTTTGTATACTTATTATTATACTTTCTTTTATATTATTGTGATATCTCACCCATTCTGTTTGAATGTTACCCCTTCAGTCTTGTTTTAGAGTCGGCATTGTGCTCTGATACATAACACCGGGTTGAGGGATAAATGCTTGTTATGTTTTCATTATTTTGGTGATTGTCGTGGAGTATTATAAACTCCTGGATAATTTGATTTATGCTTCATGTTGAATTGAAGATTGTTTTGAATAACAAACATGAATTAATTTCTGCTGCTTACCAAAGTTGATTCTTAAGGCTATGGTAATTGTGTTTATCTGAAAGGTGTTATGTATCCCTTTTATTACTTTGAGCAAATTATGAATTGTTTTGAGAAAGTGTAGCATCCTAAGTGTATTTTGAAGAAAAATAAAACTTACTGTAATTTTATATTATTAATCGTCGGGGAATTTAGGGTGTTACACAAACCCCCTCTGATTTTTCTCTGCACCCTTCTTCTCAGAATCCCCCATCCACAAAAACTTTTAATGCAATGAAATAATCTCATGTAACACTTTGATAGGAACTTTGAAAATAGTTGATACACTGGTATGCTAGCTAATACAAATTTAATTAAGACAACTCTGCCTCCAACTGAGAGTAATATGCCCTTCCATGATGATAACTTAGCTTTCATTATTGACATTGTAGGGTTCCAAAACTCACATCTTCTTGGATTTCCCCTACTGTTATCCCCAGAAATTTAAAAGGCAAATTTTTCACTTTATAGTAAAGGAATTGAGATGCAGCCTGCAAGAATTAGTTGCTTATGCCAACCCCATACAACTTGCTCTTACTCATATTTATTCTCAATCTGGAAACTAATTCAAACTCTCTTAATATTGATTTTATTACACATAAGTTAGGCCAACTCCCCTCTCCCACCAGCCGTGTGTCATCAACAAATTGAAGTAAGTTATAAAATACACTATCATTCAACTCAAAACCCCTGAATAGTCTTTAAATCCACAACATGTTTAACCATAATAGAGATACCCTTAGGCACAATTTAGAATATGGATGGAGATAGAGGATCTCCCTGTCTTAAACCTCTACAAACTTTGAATTATTGAATAGCACTCCCATTGACTAGAATTGACATCTTGTAAATACACCAACTTTCATCCACAACATATTTTTCAAAAAATTTCAATCCACCCACTTGTAAACTTAGGCAAAATCAACTTTCAATAATAAACACTCATTATTCTCCCTCTTAGCAAAATCTACAATTTCATTAACCACTAGCACGCCATCAAGACTCTGTCTACCTGAAATAATCGCAGTTTAGTTGCTAGAAATCAGGTTTCCGATTACCCTTCTAAGTCTTGCTGCCAATATTTTTTATACCATTTTATTTAATTAACATTTTTCGAAAACATAAAAACAAAAGAGGCAAATAGTGGTCCCCTTGTTCCTTATCTTGTTTCCCCTTTAATTTCTTTCACATTTTTATATGCTACTTACAAATTCAGAATTGTTTTCCTGAGTGGTAACTACTGTGTGAATAGCATTAATTTCACCCCAATCACGTGTCCAAATTGAATTATTGGATTGCTCTATTTAAAATTCAAAAACCAATATAAAGAAACATATCCTCTTTGAAAAACTTGATGCTGCCAACAAGTGTGAATTCTCGCACACAGTCGTAGCATTATTGTGGCAAAAAATACTTTTAAATTTCTCTAAGAACTCTCTCTCTCTCTCTCAAACAGTTTGTTTTATAGAGAATCCATTCGCATATCTAATTTAAGGCCAGTTTGTTTTATTTTATTTTAAATAATTTTTATAACGTTATATAATTTTAAGTAAAAAAAATTTATAAAAATTTATATATGAAAATTATATAAAAATTATAAAAAAATGTAGTTTGAATAATTATTTTTAAAATATTATTTTAAGTATATTATAATTTTATTGAATTTTTTTTAAAATCAAAATTTAAAAAAATCT
>OX451737.1:1038373499-1038748484 GCA_948472305.1 Vicia faba
AGGAACCACTTTGAAAGCTTGGCATGGTGTTTCTATGAACTCACCATCCATCTCTACATACTTGAATGAATTTAGGTGGCTAACCATGAATTCTTCTTCACCACAAACAGTAACAATCTTTCCTTTGACTGGATATTTCAATTTTTGGTGAAGGGTGGACGTCACTACTCCTGCCCCATGTATCCAAGGGCGTCCAAGTAAACAAGAGTAAGGGGACGGATGTCCATCACGTAGAAAGTAGAATTGAAAACCTGTGAACCAAATTTAATAGGGAGATCCACTTCTCCTAGTACCATCCTCTTGGATCCATCAAAATCCCTCATAACTATGTCACTCGGCTTTAACACCAAATCGTCGTAATCCAACCAATCTAAGGCACCTTTAGGTAAGACATTTAGAGAGGACCTTGTATCCACCGAGACATGGGCCAGAGTAGTTCCTTTACATTCAATAGAGACATACAAATCCTTGTTATGATTATTTCCAATTGGTGTCAAGTCAGCATCAGAGATCCCTAATCCATTGTCGGCAGTTCGACTCGCCACACAGTTTTCAAATTGATTGGTTGTGGTCTTTTGAGGAACATACGTGTAATACCGTGGGAGAACTGACTTGGGATGTTTTTGCATTTGATCTCAATTGTTGCAGTTAGCAAGAGTCACCACCGACTATTCTTTTATTCAAAAGGAAAGATGGAAAAGAACAGGAAAGGTGTTATCACCCTTTTCATCCATAGTTATCTACGGGCTCTTAGTTGCTTGCTAGATCACTTGATTTTGTTTAAAAATGTGCTTTTGTGGTGGTTTTTTGAAAGTATTTTTGAAAAGGCGCCTTCGTTTAAGCAAACTTTGTAATGGTTCTCGTTTCGTAAGAACGTATACAAAATGTTGGACTTTTGAAAATATTTCATGTTTTGAAAGTGTTTAAATGTTTATTTTGAAATTGAGAAAGCAACTAAGAACGTTTCTACCTACTTAAAAGTATTTGTTCATTTCTTCCCTCCTTTGATATTGCTATCTTACCATTAATTGGTAAGAAGCCTTATCTTTGGATGTAAAGGGACGGACGTGGGTCATCGTATGGTCATGATAATGTTGGCTCCTAAATTCGACACCCTTGTTTTATTAATATAAGTCATTAAAGCTGAAGGATGGTTTCGACCAGCTGGGTATGTCGAAATGCTCGTCAGAAGATGGCAATATACTTAGAGAATTTCTTCTAAGTAGGAATCTTGTTGCCTTCGACGTCGAAGGTGCTTCTCGATGAAGTTGTTCGATTGTTCAGAGTGGAACGGTTTGAGATTCAAACGTTTGGAGGGAAAACGGTTCCCAGCGGTTACCAAGTGCAACGTGCCAAGATCTGGAGCGTCGAACGCTGTGAACGTGCCAAGTGGAGTCATCTCGAAGCAGTGTAACTGCCCGACGGTTACTTGGGATGTGTTTAGTATAAATATTAGTAGTTCACGTAGTTTTTCGCGTGTGTTCACAATTATATACAAGTTACTCATATAGATTCGAGTACCCAGCGTGAGAGAAAGAATTGTTGAGAATGTATGTGTGAAACACCAATTTAATTAATCAAAGTCATTTATTTTCCAGAAACTTTACTTGCTTTCTTCTTTACTTTTCCAGTCGAAGCCTTCATTTTAAGCCTTCCTTTTATTCTATCAAGCAATTTACATAAAGCTTCTTTATTTTCTTGTCATTTAACCATTATCAAACTTAGTCAAAACCCCAAAATCAACTATGTCTTAGGATCAATCTGATCGATCCTGCGAGTCACCAAATAAGTAACCTTTTGGAGGATCAGCGGTTGTTTACCAATTCCCACAGTAAACAAATTGGCACACCTGGTGGGACCTTGTGTTGATTTTGAAGTTTAACCTTTTCATACAAAATATCATCTTTTTCGAGAAGTATTGCATGTTATTGAGAAGTGGTAGAATATACACTAACAATACCAATACTGCCAGAAGAAGAGAAGCAATGGCAAATCCGCCAAACAATAATGAAATCCCACAAACGAATATGGGAACAACGGTTATCCCAACCGTAAGTGAAGCGATAACTGCTGGTTCAGCACCTGCAGTAACGGTCACAACGACGGAGCCATTACCTCCGTTCACTGGCCCCAGAGTGCCTTTGGGAACTCCCCCACCAAGGGGAAATCTAGGCACCAGGCCTTATGCTCCCCCAGGATTTATGACAGGCGGTCAAAATCGAGAACCACTCTATGGCATGCCAACTTCTGAATTGGCTAGCCTGACGAACGCTGCGTCCACTTTTTTAGACCCTTTAGTGAGTGCCTCTTCGCCACTCCAAGGCTCTGGAGTAGGTATGGCGAACAGAAATAGGACCCAACTCTTAGGAGGAACGTCCCAAGTAGCACATGGCCTTACAAATGCCTCGACAGTAGTCTTGAGGCAACAAATGGACGAAAGCAACCATGATATGGTTCAAATGTTGGCACAAACTTTAAGTACAGTGCTGAATCCTCTAATACAAAACACCACCCAGTCGAATCAGCAGATGACGGTGCAAATGATGCGTTTGGCTGATTTCTTTGGGGTACCCCAACCTATTCGACAGCCCCAAAGGGCGCAAATAAGGGGAAACCAAGGTATACTCTTAGAGGAAGAAACCACTATCAACCAAGTCCAGCAGCCTGTCGAAGAAAACCTTAGGGCACGATTGGAGCAGCCTGTCGAAGAACCTAGGGTTATAGCCCCAGAGGTAAGGTTAGTTAACAGAAACCAAAATGCTGACGAAGTAGTTCAGCATATCCAATACCAGAATATGGGTTTGGAAAATAATCTGGCAGCCATGATCGAAAGAATCATGACGCAGAATGGGATGAACATGATCCCCACTGTCAGAATACGTGTTACAAACAGACTTACCTCCTAGATGTAAAGTCCCTAAGTTCACTAAATTCTCTGGGGACACGACAGAATCTATTGTCGAACATGTGGCGAGATACTTGATCGAAGCAGGAGATATTTCAAACAACGAAAACCTGAGGATTAAGTACTTCCCAAGTTCTTTAACAAAGAACGCATTTACTTGGTTTACAACTCTCCCCCCCAATTCGATCCATCATTGGACCCAGTTGGAGAGATTGTTCCATGAGCAATTCTACATGGGACAAACCAAGATAAGCCTGAAAGAATTGGCCAGTGTAAAGAGACGTTTAACTGAACCTATAGACGAATATCTGAATAGGTTTAGGTTGCTCAAAGCAAGATGCTTTACACAAGTGCCAGAACATGAGTTAGTCGAAATAGCCACAGGCGGTTTAGATTATTCCATTAGGAAGAAGTTAGACACTCAATACCTGAGAGACATGGCCCAATTGGCCGATAGAGTTCGACAGGTAGAACGCCTCAAAGCTGAGAAAGCCAAGGCAACGAAAACTCATAAAAGAGAGAGGATAGCGTATGTCGAGATGGATGACGAAGATCCTGAAACCTTCGACGAAACTATAACCGTCGAAGAAGGCGAGGTCGATTTAGCATAACTAAAACAAGGTCCGCCATACTCTTGCAAACTCTTAGTCCCCTCAAGTGGAAAAAATCCCACGGGTCCAGAAAGGACCAACGATAGGTTCCCCAAAAAGACTTATAGTTTTGATATTACAAAATGTGATGAAATCTTTGACTTGCTTGTAAAAGATGGCCAAATGATAGTACCCCCAGGGGTAAAAGTGCCTCCTCTTGATCAAAGAAAGAAGTGAGGCTTTTGTAAATATCATAATTTTATGGGCCATAAAACGTCTCAATGTTTTCTTTTCAGGAATCTTGTGCAAGATGCTATCGAAGAAGGGAGGTTGAAGTTTGCTGACAAGACCCCCATGACCGTGGACTCTAACCCGTTGCAGGTTGAAGCCCATTATGCTTAACCTTCAGAGGTGAACGTGATCGAGGCATCCAGAAGCCAGTCGAAGAGGCCAGGAATCACAATGGTCGAAGTCTCAAAGGACCATATCAACATGCCAATCTTTGGCAGTTTTTCTGGGAATCTATCCAGAAAGACAATTGAAGCGGTCCAAAAGGCGGTCGAAAGCCCAAAGCTGGAGACAGTTGGAGCCCAAAAATCTAGAACAAAACCCAGTTCTCACTTGGCTGCAGTTCAAGGCCAGACAGAGGGCTTGGAGATTCAGATGAAGCAGTTGACTCTTGCCACCAAAGATACCATGAATGTCAACATGGTCGAAGTCTCTGAACCAAAAGCATCAGAGGAGGCCATGAGGCAAGAACAAGCCAACAAAACTGCTTTCCCTCGGGAAAATGAAAATCTGGCAGATTTCCTACAAAGATGCCAGAAAAAGAAGTCAGAAGTGATGCTGTGTCCTCGATGCAGTTCAATCTTCGACAAAAAAGCTGCTGAACATAATCAAGGTGTAAGAGCAGCAAATAGAAAAAGGGAGAGTGTTGATACTCGACATGACCCCAGAAGAACCTCCCAAAGGGGTTCAAATCAAGAAAAGAGGCCACTGACTTTCAGGCCTCCAACTAATGTTCCAGTTGATACGTGGTACAAAACATCTGGTCGAAAGAGGCCAAGCGAGGAAAGATGGCACTCCTTCGAAGTGCCAAGAGGTTCATCTTTTATACATAAGAAAGAGCCTCATGTTGCTACCCCTAAAGTGACACAGGTATCAAGCAACTACAAAGGCAAGAATCCCATGTCTCGATCTCAATGGAGGAGATACCAGAGGCGACGAAAAGCTGAGAGGGAAGCTGCTAATGAACCAAAGGCAGAAACCATTTCAAATGTTCCTCATAGAAAGCAGAGGAAGCCTCTGGAAAGAGAACCAGTAACCAATAGGCTAGTCTGGCCTAACCAGGGTGAAGTCGATAACGAGGATGGCTCTGAGTCTGATGACACTTTAGATATCATGGTGAACATAGTCTCAGTTTTGCCCAGAGAGTTCAACCGCCAGGTGGAGGTCGAAACAAGTGACTGGGAAGTTGAACAAGAAATGGCCAAGCATAGGCCAGTGTGCTATTTCGTCATGGATAATGGCGCTACTGAAGAGCAGAATGGGTTCTTCGAACCTCCTACAGAGGCGATGAAAAATCACCTTAAGCCTTTATTTATAAGGGCTAAACTCGAAGAAACCACAGTAAATAAGATCTTGGTGGACTGTGGGGCAACCATCAACATCATCCCTCACTTTATGCTAAGAAAAATAGGCAAAAGTGATGAGAACATCAAGCCTCACAACATGGTCTTGTCGAATTATGAAGGCGGAATAGGGACCACTATGGGTGTGATCCAACTGGACATCAAGGTGGGATTTATCCTTCGACCAACTATGTTTATGGTCATATCGGCCAAACCTAACTATAATCTTTTGTTGGGCCGTGAATGGATTCATGGTGTTGGAGCTGTACCATCATCAATGCACCAGAGGTTGCTACTATGGCGTCCTGATGGAATGGTCGAAAACATAGAAGCGGATCAAAGCTATTACCTGGGCGAAGTAAATCACCTAGGGCTGGCAGACTTCGACAAAAATCTGGCCCACATTGGGCCATGCCCAACACCTGACTTCGACTTGGCGCCAGCGCCAAATACTTTTTGTTCCCTATACCTGCACCCTGAGATGGTTTTCAATGGGACAGAGAAGACTTGTCCCACATTGACTTTAGTGGGTTAACTGATATCCAACCAACTGGTTGGGGAAGTGAATTCAGTGACAATCACTGAGTCACAATCATTGCAGCGAATTTCGGCTTACGTAGCAGAAACAAAGATGATAACGGCTCTCGAAGCCGAAGTAAAATATATGGCCACACAGGCCAATGATCAACAGTTATCTTCTGCAGGTCCTGGAAAGGACTTCGATCCAGAACCTCCTGATATCATGCCAGAAGGGATGCAGGAACAAAGGCTCGACGCCATCTACGACGACGAGCCTTTGGGATTCGAAAAGGACCCCTTAGCGAATAACATCAAGATGCTAGCGCAGGATCCTTTAGAAGAAATCAACTTGGGCGAAGGGTTAGAGAAAAAGCCAACTTACATTAGCGCAAAAATTGACCCAGAACTCAGGTTGGAAGTAATCCATTTGTTAAAAGAGTTCAAGGATTATTTTGCATGGGATTACGACGAGATGCCTGGTCTCAACAGAGGATTGGTAGAACTTCAGTTTCCAATCAAACCTGGGAAGAAGCCAATCAAGCAAAATCCAAGACGCTTCGCTCCAAACATACTGTCGAAGATCAAAACGGAAGTCGAAAGACTGCTGAAGTGCAAATTCATACGCGTTACGAGGTATGTCGAATGGATTGCAAACATTGTGCCAGTGATTAAGAAAAATGGTACATTGAGGGTGTGCATAGATTTCAGAGATTTGAATGCTGCTACACCCAAAGATGAATACCATATGCCTGTGGCGGAAATGCTAGTCGATTCTGCCGCTGGCTACGAGTACCTGAGTATGCTCGATGGTTATTCAGGATATAATCAAATATTCATTGCTGAAGAAGATGTGTCGAAAACAGCCTTTCGATGCCCCGGGGCTTTAGGCACTTACGAATGGGTAGTGATGCCATTTGGCCTAAAGAACGATGGGGCAACATATCAGCGAGCGATGAATTCCATCTTCCATGATTTTATTAACACCTTTATGCAAGTATATATTGATGACATTGTTATAAAATCTGTTTCCAGGAAGAACCATATAGACCACCTTCGACAATCATTCGAAAGAATGAGAGAACATGGTCTGAAGATGAACCCTTTGAAGTGTGCATTCTGTGTAAAAGCTGGAGATTTCTTGGGCTTCGTCGTCCACAAGAAAGGAATCGAAATCAATCAGAACAAGACGAAGGCAATTCTGGAAGCGAAAGCGCCAGCGAACAAAAAGAAACTGCAATCTCTGTTAAGCAAGATAAATTTCTTAGGGAGATTCATATCTAACCTAAGTGGGAAAGCTCAAGCTTTTTCACCCTTACTTCGATTGAACAAAGAGGGATTCGAATGGGGGCAAGAGCAACAAGAAGCCTTCGACAAAATCAAAGGGTACCTCACAAAGCCACCTATTTTGGTGCCTCCTTGTAGCAACAGGAGTATGAGATTGTACATAGCTGCATCCGACAAAACTTTGGGAAGCATGTTAGCCCAAGAAGATGAAAATGGAGTCGAAAGACCCATTTACTATCTTAGTAGAGTTTTGAAAGATGCAGAAACTAGATATAGCGAAGTTGAAAAGTTGTGTCTATGTCTGTATTTCTCTTGTACAAAGCTCAAACAATATATAAAACCAGTTGATGTGTATGTTTCGTCTTATTTTGATGTTTTCAAGTACATGTTGTCGAAACCCATCTTGCACAGTCGAATTGGCAAGTGGGCACTAGCATTAACTGAATACTCCTTGACCTTTATGCCTCTTAAGGCAGTGAAAGGACAAGTGGTGGCAGAATTTATAGTCGACCACTCAATTCAAGTTGAGAGTATTAATTATATGGAGATAGAGCCTTGGAAATTCTACTTCGATGGTTCCAGCCATAAAGATGGAACAGGAGTAGGAGTCTTGATTATTTCTCCAGAAAAAATTCCAACAACATTCAAGTACAAGATATCAGGTTCTTGTTCGAACAATGAGGCTGAGTATGAAGCTCTAATTACTGGCCTTGAGATATTGTTGGAATTGGGGGCAACTCGAGTCGAAATAATGGGAGACTCAGAGTTAGTCATTAAGCAAGTCACAAAAGAATATAAATGCATAAGAGAAAATCTCATTATGTATTTTGTGATAGCAAATCGTTTATTGAAAAAAATTGAAATGGTCAACATTCGACACATACCCAGATTGGAAAATCAAATAGCCAACGATTTGGCACAAATTGCATCTGGGTACAAAATTTCAAAAACGAGATTACAAAGAGCAATCGAGGTTCGAGAAAAGATAAAAGCAACTTGTCTGTCACCAACAGGCTTGGAATCGACAAGACTAGGGTATGCTGATCAAAGGAACTTCGAAATTTCGTTCATAGACAATTTGTCAAAGCAAGATTGGAGGAAACCCATTGTGGATTATCTACAAAATCCAGCAGCTTCGACAGAACGAAAAACAAAATATAGGGCGTTGAGTTACGTACTCATGGGTAATGAGTTATTTAAAAAGACGCCTGAAGGGGTATTGCTAAAGTGCTTAAGTGAAACTGAAGCATACATAGCCCTTTCGACTACGTACGCTGGAGCATGTGGGGCTCACCAAGTAGGCCATAAGATGAAATGGTTGTTGTTTCGACAAGGACTATACTGGCCCACCATGTTGAAAGATTGTGTCGAGTTCGCCAAGGGTTTCCAAGAATGTCAAGTCCATACATGCATCCAGCATGTACCAGCAAGCGAACTTCACTCGATAGTGAAACCTTGGCCCTTTAGAGGATGGGCGTTGGACCTTATTGGAGAGATTCGACCAGCATCATCAAAGAGCCAGAAGTATATATTGGTAGGCATTGATTATTTTACTAAGTGGATCGAAGCTATTCCTTTAGTCAATGAAGACCAAGAAAATGTCATTGAATTTATTCAAAAGAACATTATCTTTAGATTTGGAATCCCTGAAACTATAACTACTGATCAAGGATCAGTTTTCACCGGTCGAAAGATGCAGGAAATAGGCTTTAAACTCCTAACATCGACGCCTTATTATGCACAGGCAAACGGTCAAGTCGAAGCGGCGAACAAAGTAGTGATTGGCTTGATAAAAAAGCATGTTGGGAAGAAGCCAAAAAACTGGCATAAGACGTTAGACCAGATCTTGTGGGCCTATCGAACGTCCCCAAAAGAAGCCATAGGTACAACACCATATAGGCTAACTTTTGGTCATGACGCAGTGTTGCCAGCGGAAATTTGTCTTCAATCTGCAAGGGTTCAGAGACACCATGATATCCCCTCTGAAGTTTATTGGGATATGATGTTAGACGAACTAGTGGATTTAGACGAAGAAAGACTGCGCGCTCTCGACTTACTAAGGCTTCAGAAGAAAAGAGTGGAAGACTCTTACAATAAAAAATTGAAACCTAAGGCATTCTCGCCTGGAGAATTAGTTTGGAAGGTGATTCTTCCCATGGAACGAAGGGATCGAAGCATGGGAAAATGGTCACCCAAATGGGAAGGACCATTCAAAATTATCCAAACTTTTTCTGGTGGAGCTTATGAAGTCGAAGAGTTGGGTGAAGATAAAAGACTCTTGAGAGTAAATGGCAAATATTTGAAAAAGTATAAACCTATGCTCCAAGAGATGAAAATAAATAGCAAGTAATGACTAAATTAACCATAAATAAGCCAAAATGGAAAATTTTATAAATTAGCCAAAATGGCGATATTGTCAAATACATATTACAATACATGGTTAAAGGGCTGAGTCAATCAGAAGGGGATAGAATCTTTGAGTCGAAGGTACTTCGCCTGCTGCAACTCCAGTCTTTTGTTGCACAAGGCATTCGCCTGAGCAAGCTTGGCAATTTGGTCATCGAAGGCTTGGGCTTTCTCAGCAAACTCTAGGCCTTGTGTGATTTCAGCTTGGCTTTCTGTGTCTGAAACCGTCGAGAGAAGCTCCTCCTTGCGCTTAGTATTAGCGTTCATCTTGGCTTCCAGCTCTTTGATTTGCGCCTTTATGGAGGCATTGTCTCGATCTATGGCATCAATTTCTTCTTGCTTAGACGCCTTTTGCTTCGACAACTCTGCAATTAGAGAAGTCGTCTCTGCTACAGCAGTCCAGGCAGAAGAACTTTTTCCATATAACGCTTCGAGCTGGCTGTTGAAGCCCCTCTGTCGTCGATAGTCTGCTGAGACTTGATCAACAATGGAGTATAACTCCATGATAAAGCTCGAAACCTCTGGAGTCACAGCTAGCAAGTCTACTGCATTCAAAACAGCTCCCAAACACGACGGAGCAGTGGGATCCCCCTCCAAAGCCTTCATCAAATCTTTCTTGAAGAACTGAGCCTTGACCTTCGTCAAAGCCTCATCGAGAGGAGA
The DNA here is from genome assembly GCA_948472305.1 of Vicia faba. Lineage (NCBI taxonomy): Eukaryota > Viridiplantae > Streptophyta > Magnoliopsida > Fabales > Fabaceae > Vicia > Vicia faba. The sequence goes on from OX451737.1 coordinate 1,038,383,498, forward strand.
AGTCTCAATGGACTTCCCCGATTGAGTAGAAGCCTCCTGACTAATATCAGATGAACTTCCCTTGCTCTCGATAATGGCATTCATATAGCCAATGGGATCAGTTTGCTTCAAGAGTGCTAAGTCTTCTTTGGACCTATGCTTTGTCGAGGTGGTAACCTTTGCAGCAGCGTTGTCTTGGGGTTGAAGTTGTTGAGTAGCGTTTGCATCGACGTGACTATCTTCGACTTGAACTTCAGCAGTGCCGGCATCAGCGTGGTCCCCTTCATCATGTTGTTCCTCCGACAGATCGACCACTTGAATCTCCTTTGGCTGTTGTTCTTTTGTTTCAGCATTGGCTTCATCGTTCGCCAATTCCTTCTCTTGTGGCCTACTGAGTTCAGCAGAGTCTAGTGTTTCAGAAGTCTTTGGCGCTGAGCTTTCAGTGGTTTCCTGAAAAAAGAAGAAGAAGAATCTTCTAGGTTAGAAAGAGACACAATCAAACGTGAGCATCGACACCTGAGTTAAAAAAGGTCAAAGAAATTACTTGCAGAGGAACTTTAGCCCCAGGGCTGGAATTGTCGCTTTCGACGGGTTTATTGAGCAAAACATTTAGTTCCTCCTCCGTTGGCTCTTCAATAATTACTGGAGGTGGCCTGGGTTTTCTCCCAGCAACCTTTATTCTGATTGTGGGTCGAGTCTCAGGAGAAGGAACATCTTTCTTCATTTTTCGCCTTTTAAGAGGAGCAGGGGGAGAGTCGTCTTCTTCGTCACTCCCAGATTCGACCGTCAGTGCAGGTCATTTCTTGGGTGAAGGTGCCTAAAAACCAATTGGAGTTCGATTTAGATGCTACATCGAAAGTCAGACTGTTAAAACCAGAAGAAAATAATAAAAGTCTGGTTACCGGTGCTGAAGGTTTTTTCGAAGGACCTTCTCCCTGATGGCTTGTTGTAGTTTTCGCCGGTGCTATAGTTTTCGCCGGTGGTGGAGGTTTTGTCAAGGGACCTCCTCCCTGATGGCCTTATGCAGCTTTCTTGGCTGCAGGCTTTCGAACAACTGAAAGAAGACAAGTTATAATTAACAGGTTACCAGTCGAAATGGAAAGACAAAATAATTTGGAAGAGTGAACTTGCATTTCTTTATTTTGTCCAAGACTAGAACAAAAGACTTCTGAAGTTCATCCACAAAGTCTTTCTCGTCGAAGAACTCTTCAGCGTAGTAACTCTTCCACCAGTCTTCGAAGGATGGTGAACAGAGAAAGTTAAGTTGATAGTCGAACAGTGAAAGGACTGTTCGACCAGCATACCTGCCGATATGCTTGGTGGCACCATCTTCAGTATAGTCGTTGCAAAAATATAACATGGATTTCTCCCTAGGAAAAATAGGAGAAGGAAGTGTTTGAATTATACCAAACTGTCGAGAGACCAAGTTTGGTTGATATGCGATCAAGCTCAAGTGAGTCTTGGAGCTTTTAAAGCGCAGTGGCATTATTCTAGGTGTGAGAAATGCTTCCCACATTATTGTGTGTTCTTCGACCTGAGGGTCACCTGACGACTTGGGGTGGGGCCTGGTGAACCATTCTGGACCAACCTTTCGTCGAGCAAAGGGAGCCATGGTCGAAGCAAATTCTTTACTTCTGGCAAACATCAAGACGAAGTTTGCAAAAGTCTGTTGAAGCTCCAGCCCATCTTCAATCAGGGTCAGTAGAGCTAATCTGGTGCCTTCGATGCGCCTATTTGCTATCTCCGGAGCTTACTCATTTATTTGAGTCTTCTGAGGTAAGAAAGACTCGAAAGTGGCATTGAGCCACAGCTGAAGTAGCCAAAAAGGTCCTGCAAGCAGCAGACTGGCTCTATTCTCGATGATCTTCAACAGAGTCGCTTCGCTGCTGATCGACTCGTACAGATTCGCCAAGATTAATTCTGCCAAACAAATATTTTGGCCATGGTGGAGTTGGGTGGCGAGGGTGACCATCTTCTTTGTCATCTATAAAGACTTTGTGCAGAAAACAAAGCGTGACAGCCATAGGGCTAGAAATGCGATATGCTCTACATCTGACACAGTGGTTGTCGACCTATCATGGTAATGGTTGATATAGGTGGTATAGGTGGGTTTCGTAGCTGAGAATCCAATCTGATCCTCCGACATTTCCTCTGGGTCGAAATAATACCCAGTGGGTCGAAGGCCAGTGATGGCAGCCACGTCGAAAAGCGTGGGTGTTAGCATTCCACAAGGAAGGTGGAAAGTGAAATGAGTGTAATCCCAGAAAAGCAAGGAGGCTATCAGCATCTCAGAGGAGTAGTTGAGACCCGTCTTCGACAGCATAACTAGGTCGTATATCCCCAGGTCCTTCCAGATCGAAGTCTGGCTTTTTTCCATTTTTTCTAGCCAAGCACTGTAGTCAGGAGTGAGGCTAGGGCTAGACCTGAAAGCCCTAACACCCCTATTGAAGAAGCGAAGATCTATCTTCTCCTTAGCGGGATCTTTGTTGTCCTCTGCATCTTTTTTAGAGCACCCAACAGGTTTGAGCTTTTCAAGCACTGGAAAGAAGCTTTTGATCTTCATGGCTTCATCGATGCACGGGGTTAGCGGGCCAGACATGGCGAAGATTTGGTTGGAGTATCCAACCGGAATCATTAGTTGGTGTGAATAAGCTTCACGCTCAGCAGTTTCTAGGGGTTCAGGAACCCTTCGTTGGCCTATAGGGGTAACTATGGGGACAGTTGAGAAGATCTTGGGTTTAGAATTTCTGGAAGGGATGTTAGAACTAGGAGCGGTAGAGGAACCTGAGGCCATTGTTGAGTTAAGGTTGAAGATGAAGTGAAGAACAAGGTGTTTGCAAGTTTGCAGAGATTTTGTGTTCAACAAGGAAGTTTGAAGGCAGGATAGCGTGAAAAAGTCCTACAATGGGTACTTGGCGCTATTTATAGTGGTTGGGAAATCCCCAAATTCGAGGCCATTTAATGTTGCAGAAGATAGTGGGACATGTGGCGTTTCCCCGTTGATATAGCCGTTCTGCAGAAATGAAAAGGTGCAGCGTGCGCCCTCGTTTTTGGGAAAGTGTCATGATGACAATTTGTGAAAAGACATTGGGCACGCTGCACGCCGTACTGAGGTGACGTCTTAGGTACGGATGAAATGATGGTTTTTTCTTGGGATTGTCAGTGGTTGGTAGAAGACAAAAAGTGCACAGTTTAATTTGTGGCTAAGAATGAAAAGACAGGTGTCGAATGGAATCTCAAAGAATGCCTTTTTCTTTTCAGCGTCGAAATAAGTCATTCTTGGGGGGCAATTTGTTGGCTCCTAAATTAGACACCCTTGTTTTATTAATATAAGTCATTAAAGCTGAAGGATGGTTTCGACCAGCTGGGTATGTCGAAATGCTCGTCAGAAGATGGCAATATACTTAGAGAATTTCTTCTAAGTAGGAATCTTGTTGCCTTCGACGTCGAAGGTGCTTCTCGACGAAGTTGTTCGATTGTTCAGAGTGGAACGGTTTGAGATTCAAACGTTTGGAGGGAAAACGGTTCCCAGCGGTTACCAAGTGCAACGTGCCAAGATCTGGAGCGTCGAACGCTGTGAACGTGCCAAGTGGAGTCATCTCGAAGCAGTGTAACTGCCCGACATTTACTTGGGATGTGTTTAGTATAAATATTAGTAGTTCACGCAGTTTTTCGCGTGTGTTCACAATTATATACAAGTTACTCATATAGATTCGAGTACCCAGCGTGAGAGAAAGAATTGTTGAGAATGTATGTGTGAAACACCACTTTAATTAATCAAAGTCATTTATTTTCCAGAAACTTTACTTGCTTTCTCCTTTACTTTTCCAGTCGAAGCCTTCATTTTAAGCCTTCATTTTATTCTATCAAGAAATTTACATAAAGCTTCTTTATTTTCTTATCATTTAACCATTATCAAACTTAGTCAAAACCCCAAAATCAACCATGTCTTAGGATCAATCTGATCGATCCTGCGAGTCACCAAATAAGTAACCTTTTGGAGGATCAGCGGTTGTTTACCAATTCCCATGGTAAACAGATAACAATGTTGTAAGATATCTTAGCATTTCTCTTTGAGGGACTAAGATCATTTGAAAGGAAACCTTTGTAGCGTCATCGAGGGACTTATGATCTTGTATTTTTTATTTGTTTTTGCTAAGACATCCCACATGCATAACATGACCATTTTTTAGGCAACAAGTGGGGTTAACCGTAAGGGTGCATGTGTGAATAGTATGTTTGATTTGAATGCATTTAATCTTTGATTAGGGTTATCTACTTATTGATTTTATCTTTTCATACAAATCCTAATTACTAGCATTTATATGAAAGCGATAAATTGCGGAAAGTAAAATTACTACGCTATTACATCACTAGGGGGACGGGGTATACAAATTTACAAATGGGGATTGCAAGAAATTAAACTTAATTATCTATTACAACCATATTGAATATTGTACAAGAAATGAAAATATAATCTACAAAGATATAAATGGAAAAGAAATGGATTTTTGTTTGGTTTTTGAGGAAAGGGTTTAGTTTTGACCTAATTAACTAAAAGAAAATAATTAATTAAACTTAAACTAATTAAGAAAAGAAATGAAGTTAGAAAGTATTTTTTAGGATTTTTTAGAAAAGGTTTTAAGTTTTAATAAAAATAGTATGGAGATTAATTAATTAAATGAAACCTAAATTCTAAGTTAATTTTAAATAAAAAGAAAATAACTAACCCTAAATCTAATTATTAGTTTATTAAGAAAAAGAATTAAATTTGTTTAAGAAAATATTTTTGTCTTTTTGTTTTTTAGAGGAATAAAATACAAGTGAATATAAATATATTAGATATATAAATAAATAAACTATTTTTTGGATTTTTATTAATAAAAATAATAATAATGATAATAATAATAATAATAATAATAAAAATAATAAATAAAAATAAAATATGAAAATAAAAGTTAGGGGGTTTGAAATGCAATATGGGAGTTTGTTTGAAAAAACAGTTTTTGTTTGAGTTTGGCCCATTAATGCTTTTTTTCTTTCTAATCAGAAGAAAAAAATAAAATAAAAGGTTGGGCCTATGTTGTGCAGTGAAGTGAGGGTGTGGAGAAGCAAAAAGTTAAAGGCCTAGCATACTAAGCCCAAGCGCTGGTTGTTTGTAACAAAAAAAGAAAGAAAATGTTGGAAAATATAGCAAAAGGCAGCGTTGGGACTTGAACCCATGACCTTGACCATAAACGCGCGTTGCCTTTATCACTGGGGTGGTTGTACATCCGTTAATTTAATTGAAACAATAAATACATAATACAAAACAAGTTCCATAAATGAACTTCATCTTTAACCTCCAGCCATGGTTCCTGTAACTCACTCATTTCACATCCATTCACAAAACTTCCAACATCAAACTTGTTAGAAATTTTATCAAGATTTTGAATATGTAAATAACTGAAACTAACTCTCAAAGATGAGCATGAATTTCTAAAAGTACCAAATCCTGACCTAACTTTTTTCAGAGATTCAAACCTAAAATTCTCTAAGCTCAACCAATATAAATGAAAATTATGGACATGTACAGCTTCAGGGCAATAATATCTACATTTTATCTTCACAAATCGAAATCAAATGATGCTTGTATGAAGAGATAGAAGTTTAGAAAAAAATACCTCAAAACTAGAAATCGTGAAAAGAGTTTGAGATGCTTTCAAGGAGTTGTGAAGATCAGGTTAGCTTTCTCAAGTTCTCGGGAAGCTAATGCAATGCTCACTTGATGCTGGGAGTGCTTGAATCGTGCTAGAGAAGTCAAGATGCAAGATCTGTTTTTTGGTTATGGAAGTTGATGAAGTTGGTGTCACAAGTTAGAACATAGTTTGATTCTACAACCCTTAGTTAGAGTTTTGATGACAACAAATACAAAGAACAAATAACAAATACAAAGAACAAATATGCACCCTAAAAATTATGTTTTGTGTATGCAGAAGTTCTGACCAAAGCAGCATCAAAAGATAAGCCATAAGAGCTACACGCTGAAGCAATCAGAACACGCGCTGAAGATTGATTACCAGAACATGCGCTTAAGAAAAGTAAACTCTGATTCTGAATAAGAACATGTCAATCCAAGTCATTAATATTCTGAAGCGTCAGCAGCAGGAAAGGATGTAAGATTCTGAAGCGTTACTGATCATTCAAGACAACATCAATTCCAATGGCTTCTTTCAGACAGGAACTTCTCCAAATGGAAAGTGAGTTAATGACATTAAACACGCTTAATGATCAACATAAATCTATTGCCTATATAAACAAACTTAGTGTTCAAAATCGTTGACGATTTGCCAGATACCATTCACGAGAATTCAAAAAGCTGCAAGCAATATTCATCATCTTTCTAAGCTATAATTTTGTGTAAATTATCACAGTTGTGATTACAGCTTTTGTAACGAAAAACAACAACAACACATTCTTGTATAATTATTTTGAAACAGTGTTCCTTGAGATTAATCGGATTGTGGTTGTACTCAAGAAGACTTTAACAGTTGTTGAAGTAGTGATTGTAATCCTTTTGTGATCAGTGAATTAAGACCTCGTTGGAGAGAGGCGAAATCACCTTGACGGATTGACTGGAGTAGTTTGAGATCAAATGAACCAGGATAAAAATATTGTGTCATTGTGCTTTTGATTTCAAGTTTTTAATTCAACCCCCCTTCTTGTGTTTTTCAAATCTTCAATTGGCATCAGAGCACCTGGTTCTGAGCTTAAACACTTAACTGTGTCAGTACAAGATCCAAGCTTCAGAAAAACACTATGGTGGGACCAAGCCAAAACATCAGCAATGACTACCATGAAGACAAGGACAAATTCAGTGGCAAACCTCCAGTCTTTGATGGAGAAAACTTTGACTACTGGAAAGACAGAATTGAGAGTTTCTTTTTGGCCCATGATGCTGATCTGTGGGACATGGTGACTAATGGATACACGCACCCAGTGGATGGATGTGGTCAGAGGATAGACAGAAAAATGATGTCTGACCAGCAAAAGCGTGAGTTCATAAACCACCACAAGGCCAGAACAATACTCCTCAGTGCCATCTCATACTCAGAATATGAGAAAATATCAAACATAGAGATTGACAAGAACATATTTGACTCTCTGAGAATGACGCATGAAGGAAACATTCAAGTCAAAGAAACCAAGGCCCTTGCGCTTATTCAGAATTATGAGGCATTCAAGATGGAAGATAGTGAATCAATAGAAACTACGTTTTCAAGATTCCAACTCCTTGTTGCTGGACTGGAGGTTCTTGACAAAGGGTATTCTATTGTTGATCACTTTAAGAAGATCATCAGAAGTCTTCCCAAGCAATGGAGGCCAATGGTCACAGCACTTAAGCTAGCCAAAGATCTCAATAAAATATCTTTTGAGGAACTTGCCAGCTCCCTCAGAAGTCACGAGATAGAGCTAGAAGAAGATGAGCCTCAAAAGCAAGGTAAGCTACTAGCTTTAAAATCTAACAGAAAATATGACTCTAAGGTTTTGCAGGCTGTGGAAGAAACTTCTGATGGATCCTCATCAGAAGAAGATGAATTGTCTCTCCTCTTCAGAAGGGTGAACCAACTGTGGAAGCAGAGACAAAGGAAATTTAGAAATCCTAGAAGATCAGAGAATCAGAATAAATCCTCCTCCAGATACAGAAAGTCGGAGTCTTCGTTTGGACACAGAAGATCTAAAGGTTCTTCAGGATACAGAAAGCCAAACAACAAGGACATCATTTGCTATGAGTGTAACGAGCAAGGGCACTATAAAAGTGACTTCCCAAGGCTTCAGAAGGAGAAGCCCAAAAAGAAGTTCTTCAAGGAAAAGAATAAAAGCCTCATGGCTACATGGGATGATTCTGACACCTCTGAAGGTGACTCAGAATCAGATGATGAAAGAGCAAACATAGCTCTCATGGAAAACATATCAGAAGACAGTGAAGCTTCTGGTTCAGACTCGGAATCAGACACTGAAGAGGTATTTCCTGATTTTACCATAAATTTTACTAAGGTTGAACTTGCAGAAAGCCTAAATGAAATTATGGAAAGGTATCAACAAATCAGAGTCAAACTCAGGAACTTGATAAGGGATCTTGCCTCTGACTCTGAAAAGTATGAGAGTCTCAGATTGGATAACTCTGAGTTAAAAGAGAAAATTTCAAAATTAGAAAATGATTTGCAAAACTCTCAGAAGGAAACAATCTTAGAGACTCCCAGTAATGTTGATGAGATCATCAAAGAGTATGATCACAGCTTTCAGAAGTTTCTATCTAAAAACATAGATAGAAGCAAGATGGCTTCAATGATCTATGGAGTTATCAGAAATGGCAGAAAAGGGATAGAATATCAAGGTAAGGTATCTACACCTAAACAGACCATGGACTTAGTCATAAAACGCACACCACTAAATTCACATTTTATATATGGGCACACACATGACATAAAATATACAAGTAGCGATTATTCTGTCAAACCAAAATTCAATCAGAATTTTGGTAAAACTAACAAATCAGGACCCAAGAAAATGTGGGTACCTAAGGATAAAATTATATATGTAGCAGATATCTTTAGCAGCAAGGCTAAGACACCGGTCATGGTACATGGACTCTGGCTGCTCGCGACACATGACGGGAAGAAGGCATATGTTCCAAAGCCTGGAACTTAAGCCTGGAGGCTATGTGGGCTTTGGAGGCAATTAGAGAGGAAAGATCATTGGCTTTGGAACAATAGGTAATGGAAATATTCCCTCTATAAATAATGTATTATTAGTTGATGGATTAATGCATAACCTGTTATCCATAAGTCAATTAAGTGATAACGGTTATGATATAATCTTTAATCAAAATTCATGCAAAGCTGTTAGTCAGAAAGATGGGACTATCCTATTTAATGGAAAGAGGAAAAACAACATTTATAAAATAAAACTTTATGAACTAAAGAGTCAGAATGTAAAATGCCTACTTTCTATTAACAACGAGCAATGGGTCTGGCACAGAAGATTGGGGCATGTTAGTATGAGAAGAATATCTTAGATTAACAAACTCAATCTAGTCAGGGGACTTCCAAACTTGAAGTTCAGCTCAGATGCTCTGTGTGAAGCATGTCAGAAAGGCAAATTTGCAAAACCTACTTTCAAATCCAAAAATGTTGTTTCCACCTCTAAGCCATTAGAACTTCTGCATATTGACTTATTTGGACCAGTAAAAACTACTTCAGTCAGTGGTAAGAAGTATGGGTTAGTAATCGTAGATGACTATAGCAGATGGACATGGATAAAGTTCTTAAGACACAAGGACGGGTCACATTCTGTGTTTGTTACCTTTTGCAACCAAGTTCAGAATGAAAAGGATATTAGAATTGTCAAAGTCAGAAGTGATCATGGTGGGGAATTTGAAAATAAAAATTTTGAATTATTTTTTAATGAAAAGGGCATCTTGCATGAATTCTCTTGTCCTAGAACTCCCCAACAAAATGGAGTTGTAGAACGAAAGAACAGAACATTGCAAGAAATGGCCATAACCATGATTAATGAGACTAACATTGCTAAGATCTTCTGGGCAGAGGCAATTAACACAGCGTGTTACATTCAAAATAGAATCTCCATAAGACCTATTCTGGAAAAGACTCCATATGAATTATGGAAGAACAGAAAGCCCAACATTTCTTATTTTTCATCCATTTGGATGCACGTGCTTTATTCTGAATACAAAAAATTATCTGAACAAGTTTGACTCTAAAGCACAAAAGTGTATTATGTTAGGATACTCTGAACGCTCAAGAGGGTACAGAGTATACAATACAGAAACACAGATTGTTGAAGAGTCAATCATTGTTAGGTTTGATGATAAGCTTAACTCTCAAAAGTCAAAGAAGAATGAATTCCTTGCATGTATGGAAGTTGAACTCATAGGTACTTAAGACAACTCGTCAGAAGTTCTCAACAGGGACGCTCCCTCAACATCAGAAAGAGTTACTGCAAGCAATCCAGCACCTTCAGTTGATCAACTTCAGAAAAGGCTATCTAGAAGCAGCATTGCTCACCCAGAAGATACAATACTGGGAAAGAAGGATGATCCAATCAGAACAAGATCAAAATTCAGAAACTCTGAAGAATCCCTCATGGGATTGGTCTCTCTGATTGAACCAATAACTATTGATGAAGCGCTTCTGGAAAATGACTGGATTCTGGCAATGCAGGAGGAACTGAATCAATTCACCTAAAATGACGTATGGGATCTGGTTCCCAAACCAAAAGGATTCAACCTCATTAGAACAAAGTGGGTGTTCAGAAACAAACTGAACAAGCAAGGAGAAGTCATCAGAAACAAAGTATGACTTGTAGCACAAGGTTATAGTCAGCAAGAGGGGATAGAATATATGGAAACCTTTTCTCCAGTCGCCAGGTTAGAATCTATCAGACTTTTAATATCATTTGTTGTAAACAAAGGCATCACTATGTATCAGATGGATGTCAAAAGTGCATTCTTAAATGGCTATATAGATGAAGAGGTATATGTGCACCAACCCCCTGGGTTTGAGAATTCCAAAAATCCAGAATATGTTTTCAAACTAAAGAAGTCACTCTATGGTCTGAAACAAGCTCCCAGAGCTTGGTATGAAAGACTAAGTAACTTCTTGTTAGAAAAGGAATTCACCAAAGGGAAAGTGGACACAACCTTGTTCTGTAAGACAGTTAAGAATGACATGTTAGTATGTCATATTTATGTTGATGACATCATCTTTGGATCTACTAAACCCTCTATGGGAAGAGAGTTTGTTAAATGTATGCAGGCAGAGTTTGAGATGAGCTTAATGGGGGAAATCAAATTCTTTCTGGGCATTCAGATAAACCAAACTCCAGAAGGAACTTACATTCATCAGAGAAAATATGTCAGAGAACTTCTGAAGAAATTTGATCTCTCAGAATGTAAGCCTTCAAAGATTCCAATGCATCCCACGTGCATTCTGGAAAAGGAGGAGGTAAGTAAAAAGGTAGAACAGAAGGTCTATAGAGGTATGATTGGTTCTCTTCTCTATTTGACGGCTTCAAGGCCTGACATTTTATTTAGTGTTTTCTTATGTGCTAGATTCCAATCAGATCCTAGAGAATCTCACTTAACAGCAGTTAAGCGATTTTTCAAGTATCTGAAAGGTACTACTAATCTGGGTTTGTTTTATAGAAAATCAAATGATTACAGCTTAGTAGGATATTGTGACGTTGACTTCGCTGGAGACAGAGTATAGCGTAAAAGCACTTCTGGAAGCTGCCAGTTTCTGGGAGAAAATCTAATCTCATGGACCAGCAAGAGACAGTTCACAATTGCATTATCAACAGCAGAAGCTGAATACATAGCAGCTGCTGGATGTAGCACGCAAATGCTCTGGATGAAAAGTAAACTTGAAGACTTCAACATATTTGAGAGTAACATTCCTATCCTCCATGATAATACTTTTGCTATTTGTCTCAGTAAGAATCCAATTTTGCATTCTAGGGCTAAGCATATAGAAATAAAACATCATTTTATTAGGGACTATATTCAGAAAGGGATTCTTAGCTTAAAATTTATTGACACAGATCATCAATGGGTTGATGTCTTTACAAAACCTCTTTCTGAAGATAGGTTTAACTTCATTCTGAAACATCTCAGCATGAAGCTATGCCCAGAATAAAATATTTTATTTGTATATCTTAACCTTCAGAATTTTATTAGTTTCTGTGAACTACTGATCAACCTGTCTTCAGAGTTTAGAAGTACATATTGCATCAGAATCTATCCATGAAGATCTGAACGTTTCATTTCAAGGATAGAAGCATGCAGTTCACATAATCAAACAATTGTCATCCATTCATCAGCCACCTTCTGAGGCTGAACACGCGTTCATTTTTCTGAAAGGTCAAAGGCGCTGATTGGGTGCATTGAGACACTTGTCAAGGGTAACCATTCAAGTATCTTTCTAAATCCCCTAATTTCAGCTGTCATTAATGCTTATAATCATGACTAATTATTTATCTTTCTTACTGTTTACGTTTTTAAGAAACCTATTTAAACTCAAATTTTACTTTATACATTCACTTCTTTTTACTCTCATCAATATTTTCTCTCATTTCAAGTTCTTGCTTTCAAAAAACCCTTTCATCTTCCTCAAAATCCCGTGTGAACAATGGCTTCTTCCAGTGTCAAAAATGTCAGTGCTCATGAATCTGCTTCAATGGAACAGTATGAAGAACCCTACAGAATGCTCCTCACACCTATTGATAATCTGGAAGTTCTCTCAGAACTGATTATTGATTTTGAAAGCTTGCAATAAAACGGCTTCAATCTGTATGAAGACGTTACTGCTCAAGGATGGAACAGGTACTTTGACCGTTTACTGGGGCCAACCTTTCCCATTCTTGTCAAGGATTTCTGCATACATGCTTCTTCTTCAAATCATCAGGTTACTTCTTATGTCATGGGGAAGAAAATTGTTATTACAGAAGACCTAATTGCAAAGCTTATTGGATACAATGGTGGAGGTGTCAGATGCATTGATATGGCTGAGAGATGCTCTGACATAAGCTCTATTGCAAAGGAAATTTTTACTCATGGACTTCCCTCCAGTAAAATCATGGATTTGAAGGATCACCACAGAATTTGGGCCATAATCATTCTGGGGTGTATCAACCACAGGAAGCCAACAAGCTCTCCTGATTATATCAACATTGATCAGCAATTTCTGATCTATTTCATTGCTAAGAGGACAAAGGTAAATCTTCCACACTTGTTGTTTAATCATCTCAGAACTAGTGTGAAGGAAACAAGAGAAGACGAAAGGACCAAGAGGGATTGGATTCCCTTAGTAAGGCTCATATCAGATATTCTAACAGAGAATAGGCTGATAGAACATCTGACGGAGGCCCGGGAAATCAGAACATTGGAAGCAACCGTTGGGAAGCTCCTGAATGCTAAAAATCTGAAGAAGATGAAAATCATTGAGAATATCAAGAATGAACCTATTGTTACTTCTCATGCAACCATCACTTCAAGAAGGATACCTCTGGATGATTTTCCTCTATTTTCTGAGATTGACTCCAAACCATAAATAATAGTCAAATATCTGGACGCTTACAAGGAAGATGGTACTGCACCAGAAATCAACATCCAGGATTTGCATAAGGCTGCTGCAGAAGTTGCTTTAAAGAAGACCAAGAAGAGGAAAGCAGCAGGAGAAGGACCCTCTCAGAGGACACCAAAAGCTGCCAAAAAGAAAGGTAATCCCTCCTCTGTTTCTGTTATAGAATCGATAAATGTATCAACATCTGAAGCCATGCCTTCTTAACCAGTAAACCCATCACCCCAAACATTTGAAGACTTTGACATAGGGTTTGATCGATCAGAAACTCTAGGTCTAAACGAACCTCACTCCCTTTCTCAAAATCTAAATCCTGAACAAAACCAACCAGAACTTGCCAAAGTTCTGTCTGATATTGACTTATTTGACCAAGACTTTTCCTCTCCCTTACCACAAAATCCAAATTCTCAACTCCCAGAAAATCCAAACTCTGATACCACACCATAAATTCTGCAACCACACTCTCCACAAACAGAAATTCCTCAACAAGAAATTCCACAACCACAATCACCTCAACAAGAAATTCCTCAATCAGAAATACCACAACCAGAAGATCTGAACTCCATCTCACAACAACCAGAAACTCAACCTTTTGAAAATCAATCTTCTGATATCCATGAACCAGAACCCCAACATGCTACAAAAAACCAATCTGAAGAATCTCCTTCAGATTCTGATACAATCCCAATACCTAGAATCACAGAACCTCTTGCAGTTCGCATGCCTCTCACCATTCATGACATTCCAGAAATCCCTTCATCTCTGGAATCCACTCCTCCAAACACCCCCACTAGACCAATCATCATTCCTGACTCTCCCACTCTTTAACCTACTAGCCGTCCAACTGACAACATAAGACTTGTCATTGATCCAATTGTGCTGGAAAGACTAGCTTCTATCTCACACAAAACTGCCATTCCCAAACCAACTAAAATCACATCAGATGTTGGTATAAATTTGTTGATTTTTGAAACAGGAATGCAGGAATGGATAAACTCATTGAAGCATGCTAGTTAAGAGATGACTAATCTTGCTGCTTGTGATTATATATGGATAAGATTCAAAAACTGGTTTAGTTCTGAAACGCTGAAGCTGAAGGAACAGAGTTATGAACAGGTTCAACAAAACTTTAGTGATAAGCTGAAGGCTTTTCAAGACCAAGTTCTGAGCCAACTGTTCAAGAAAGACATCCTCTCGTTGGATAATGCTCCCTAGAAAGAGCATCATCCCTCTGATGAAGTTGAACCAGAATCAGAAAGCCTCTCCCTGACTACAGCTGCTCCAGAAGACATGATCACAGCAGAAGAGATGGTTCACTCAGAAAAAGCTGCAGAATGCTCTGAGCAACGTCCAACTTCTGAAGAAACTCCAGCACCTTCCTTATTTATGCAAACTCTAGAAGAGTTGAAGAAAGAAAATGCTCTTATCCATGCAAGGTTGGATAAGCAGGAGGACACGAACAAAGAGATTAAAAGTATTATGGGTAAACAAGAAGACGCCACAAAGGAAATCAGAGGCATTTTAGGCAATCAAGAAGAGTTAAATACTCAGATCAAGAGCTTGCTGGAAGCATTGTTCACACGTCTTCCCTCTCCTTCTTAGATTTCTGTTTTAAATCTGTTTATCTGTAACGTTTAATTTTTACCTCTTTTGTTCTGGAACATGTCATTGCTTCATGTTTTTCTATATAATTCATTTATTTTGGTTCTGATTATATTGCCTTTTTTATAACTGACAAAAAGGGGGAGAAAGTAAGATATTTTCAATAATGGTTTACCGAGACAAAAGTCTCAAACATTCTGAATTACTTAATGTTGTACCCCAAAATTTGCCCTCCCATATTCTTCAAAATTTGCCAAGTCAAAGCCTCAAAGTCTCCCCAAGGGTTGCACAGTTCAAGGACCTCCTAACAGTCAAAACTAGGGTTTTGGTTCTGACAAAGAAAATGAAGTTTCTAAGGGTCCAATCAAGTCCCACATGCCTATAAACATGGCCAAGCATCCTCATACCAAGTTTCAAGACTTACAGCACAAAATTGCACAGTCAAAAACCCTAATTGCACTACAGTCAACTGTAGGGGCAAAATGGTCATTTGACAGTCAAAAGTTCAAATTTTTGGTCAACATCTCATTTTGAAGCCACAAACATCATTTGATCAATGATTGATCATGATTCTCAAAGTTTGGCTCAAAAAGTCTCAAGATGCAAAAGTTTCCATATTTGGACAGTTGAAAAAGTCAACTGTAAATTGACCAAGGCATAACTTTCACATGGATTATCAGAAAAATGCCATCCAAAGCTCATTTTTAAGATAAAGACATTTCCTACAACTCCTCTTCATACTTCAAGTCCAAGAAATGCTCTCACAAAAAGTTATCAATTTCAACATTATAGGTCATTTTCAAAAGTCAACAAAAAGGGACTTTAAGTCAAAGGCCATAACTTGAGATTGGTAAATCAAAATGACATGGGACCAAAGGCATTGGTTAGAGGACTCAAAGTCCTTTCCAAAATGTCTAAGAAAATGAGAAAATCTTAAAAATTGAGCAAATTATGCCTTGTGGAAGTTGGGAAATTTTTGGATATTTTGAAAAGTCAACATTGCTTCAAATGTCTTAAAAATGCTAATGGGCCTCTTTTTCTCCCACAATTCATCATCCAAGGCATGTGCACGACCATTTAGCCCAAAGGGAAGTTTTTATCATTTTTATTTATTTATTTGGATTTTTAATTATTAATAATTCATTTAATTAAAATAAATAGGTGAAAAATACTAAACCTAATGTTTTAAATCTTTTTGTGCATGGAATAGGCTTAAGATTTCGTGCACAATTAGATTTGGAAGGAATTATGGTGATTGGATATGATTGAGACCAAATATGCTTGAAAAAGATTGGAAAATTATGGCATAAAAATCAAAGATTGATTCCTTCAATTCATGCATTCTTTGGACAAAAAAACCAACCCTAATCATTCACATGTATATATTGATGCTAACCCTATTCCAAATAACCTCCCAGCTGCGCCATACACCAAGAACCAAACTTGAGTTTTTTGCCAAAAAGTTGAAAACTGAAAACTAGGTTTTAGGGCTTTTCAAGATCAAACAACTATTCCATTGGCTTGCTGAGACTTCAAGGAAGGTTTTCAGACTAAAACCATCCATCCTAACGCAGAGAAACGGTAGAACAGCTTCGTCCTGTTCATATTTTTTTCCATATGCTTGCATCATGAATCATACGTTTTTAGTAATTTTTAACATTTGATTTATGTTCATTGTTTAATTCTAAAGCTAACTGTGTGGTTTGATTGAGTTTTCGTGCACCATTGAAGAATTCACCATTGATACAGGCTAGGGTTCTTCAAAGTTGAATTTGGGCGTTTCCAAATTTGGTAAAATTAGAACATCACAATACCATGGTTGAAACCAGCGTGCTTGGACGATTCTAAAGCAACCCTCGCGCTCAATTTATGAGCTACCACGAGCTAATCGCTATTTTGAAATATGGTGTATTTGGGGACGGTTCAAAACCGTTGCTAATGATTTTTTGTTTCAGGAAAAAAACAAAGCCAAGGAAGAAGATGATTATGTGGCCAGCAGTGATTGGGTTGTTTGAAAATTCGCGCTAAAAAATCCACTAACTCTTATGTTCGCTTATGTTATTTGTTAGTTATATTATAAACAGAAAGCGCAAGTGGAGCAGTTGGCAAGGCACTTGGTTGATAATCCCTGGGACCCGGGTTCGAACCCCAGGTCCCCCACCCCTTCAATACCATTTTTCTATTAATGATTCTATGCAGTTTCTATGCAAGGGAACACCATACTCTCCATATCCAGGCCTTCCACGTGCTAGCTGAGATCAATCCAAGGGGCATAACTTGAAGAACATCATGTGCCTTAGTCAACCATGCATAGGAGAACGTGGAAAAGTCAACAAGGCCAAAGATCAATGGGCCTGATTACTGAATAAAACCTCCCAATTTGGGGACAGACCCCCCTAGGTTTGCAATTTCTTTTATATTTTTTCATTTTTATTTGATTCAATTATTTATTAATTTATTTAATTTAGTTTATTTTCATAAAAACATAAAAACAATATAAAAATCAGAAAAAGACAAAAAATAAGTATTTTCATTTAATTAATATATGTTTTGTAAATAAAATTTCACCAATTAATTAGTTTTATTCTAGGGTAAATCTTAATATTTTTCTTCATAACTAAAAAATTTGTAGAAATTAGGTTTAATTAGTTTAATTACTTTTATTCTTTTTTTCACCATTATTAATAACTAAATATTATTTATTTTTTGCATGTAAATAATTAGATTAATCTTAGGTTTAATTTTAATATGTTTTTCTTAATAAATAAAAGTAGAATTAGGGTTAATTTCTCAATCTCATTTAATTCTCTTATTAAAAAAATCATAAACACCAAAACATCAAAAAAAAGCAATTTCTTTTTCATTTTAATTTAATTAATTTAACAATTTAATTTAATTTAATTAAAAAGGGTCCAACGCCCTCGTTTCCAACTTTAATTCAATTCGCGTATTTATTTCTTTTTCTTTTAAATATTTATGTACCTCTCCCAAAGCCGTGTAATATTTATCTTTCGCACTTTATTTCTTTACTTTCTGTCAAATCGGGTCCTGGATTTATTTTGGCGATGTGGACCCGCGCCTTTGTAATAGTTTAGAACTTTACCTTTCTCGCACTTTTTTAACTATTAAATAAATGCATGCAAGAATGAATGGCCTAAAATAAAAACAAAAGCGTAGATCACCAATAACATGACAAGATAAAATATCTGAATCTGACACACAAATCACACACCACCCCTAGGGTACGCCTCACTGTTGCCTTGCCTCGAAAGGTGATCGTCGAGTAGAGGATGTCTTAGTAAGTCCTCATGATCCGGGAACCTGGCATGAGGGTAGCTTCTAAGGTATCTTCCGATTGCTCTGGTGATCACCATGTCCCGAACCTCGAATTGACCCGAACACCTCCAACGGTGGTGCTACCTACCTCTCAATGGTGGGATGGCACTACTTTAAAGGACATTTACACAGACGAATTCCCTAGGGTAGCTAGGTTCTCATAGATACTTGCTCTAAATTTCAAACAGAATTCAAAAATACTTTTCACACCAACACATTTTCAAAAAGCTTTCGAAAGCATTTTTTCAAACACTCTTAAGGACCGATACAAGAGTCGAACTGAAATTTTCAAAGAAACTTTTTAAAACCCACAGTTGAAAAGCAAACAAACCATTTTGAAAACACAAATGAGCAAGTATCTAAGAGCCCATGGATAACCATGGATAGAAAGGGTGCTAACACCTTCCCTTTCTATAACCTACCTCCCGAACCGAGAGCAATCTCTTTAAGGAATTTTTCTGTGCTTTTGTCCTTTCCATTTGGAGAAAATAAAAGACGGTGGCGACTCTTGCTTCCGCGACATTTCGCGAACCAGCGTTAAACAGTCAGTTCCAGATCCACCGATCACAGAACTGGCGACTCTGCTGGGGACTTAAACTTAAAGTGAGGTGTACCTTAGGGATAGCTCATAACTGTGTTTTCAATTGCTTTCTTTGCTTGCTTTAAATTGTGGGACTGTCTTGGGAGTTTTATAGATCCTAACCCAGATCTGGGGATACCTTCTTAGAAAGTAGCAACAAGGCTGTGAGGGAACTATGCGGGGTATACCGACATGGTTGAAACAGTCTGCTACGTTGATGTGGCACTTTGGTGTGTACCGGTAACCCTTGAGTTCAGTCAAGGAGAGTACGGGGCCTCCGCGTGATGTCGTGAAGCATCAACAGACCTTAGGAACCTTAATTGAACCATCTTGGCCTCTTTAGGGTAGTGAGATAACTGACTTTGGTGCAGTCCGAGGTTGGTTGATACTCGATACTACACTCAATTGAGGGTTGCTTTCCTGGAATATTTTGGTCGCCAGTTCAGTGGCTAAATCGAAACGATGAACAATGAAAGCAATCTCGTGATATTGGGACCCTTAGAACCCGGTTACTTCTAATAGGACAGGTTGAGCCCACCAACTTCAAGAGGGTACTACCCAGACCCCATGCTGGCCTAAACCCTAAGGGCTTGTCTTGTGTGGCTTGTGTGCCTTACATGTTTGTCTTTGTAAATATCTGTGGTGTGTTTAATCATAGCATCATGACATCATCCAGCATCATATGCATTGACTAACCATTTCAGGGGTTCGAATCTTCATCTTTGTTCTTGTTTTGTAGGACATGGAAACTGTTTGCAGAAAGACAATTCAAATCAGTCTTGTAAGGGTCCCTCCTCAGCTTAAGGAACTTATATCCAGGATTCCCGAGAGCTCTTCATTCAGTGAGAGACATGGAAGACTCATCAGCTTGGTCAATACCAACATTGAGGAAGATATGATAAAGGTCCTGTTTCAGTTCTTTGACCCTCTGCATCACTGTTTCACCTTCTTGGATTATCAGCTGGTACCTACCTTGGAGGAGTTCTCCCGGCTCCTGAAGATCCATATCCTTGATCAACTACCCTACAACGGTACAGAAAAGGAACCCAAGCTTGAAGAGATTGCTAAAGCCTTACATCTACAATCATCTGACCTCAAAGGACATTGGGAAGTTAGAAGTGGTATCAAAGGGTTCTTAGCCAGGTTTCTGTTTGAAAAGGCCCCTGAATGTTGGAACTCCCTTGACTTACAAGCTTTTGAAGAAGTTGTAGCCCTCCTTGTCTATGGTTTGGTGTTGTTCCCTAACCCAGATCAGCTTATAGATATCAGTGCTGTCCAGATCTTCATGTCCAGGAATCCTATACCTACGTTGTTGGGGGACATCCTTCACTCATGTTACACTCGAACCATGAGAAAAAGAGGTGTCCTTATGTGTTGCACTCCTCTCCTGGGAAGGTGGTTTATTTCGCACCTTCCACAATCAGTTCTGAAGAATGAGCGGGGTTTGAGGTGGTCACAACAGTTGATGACTCTTACACATGCAGATATACATTGGTGCCCTAGGTCCAGAGAGGATGTCACTATCATTGATCGCTGCGGGGAGTACCCTAATGTTCCTTTACTTGGAATCAGAGGAGGTATTACTTACAACACATGCCTGGCTTGGAGACAGTTTGGTTATGCTCGAAGGGACGGCCCTCATGACATGTTAATTCTTGACATAGTTTTTGACTTCGACAACGATGCACAAGGACTTCGCCAGAGATTTATCAGAGCTTGGAGGATGCCAAGTAGGATAGACAGCAAGACACTGGGGCACAGGAACTCCATCCCGTTGGAACCTTATCTCAAGTGGGTACGGGCCCGCTCCCAGAAGTTAGTGATGCCATATCCTCATATGCTCCCTGTGATCAAAGAGCCAGTCTTGGAAGGAGAAGTGTCCTACACTATTCAGCACCCTGATATGCCCACATCCTGGGAAGAGATGCAGAAGAGCTGGATCCAGCTTAAGGAAGAACGGAATTCTCTTGAGACCAATCTACATGCTAGTGAAAAGAAAGTCTTGGAGCTCACCCGCCTATTGCATGAGGAGAGGAATCTCAACACCTACATAGCTCCAAAGAGGATGCGTAGTGTCTTCTGGGATTGATTTGCTTTTGTATTATTTTGCCCATGAGGCTTTGATGTACTAAACAATTATTTCCTTAATGATAACGTGTGTTCCTTTTTGTCTGCAACAAATTTGAACTTTCGAACCCTTGAATGCATTGCATAAAAACATATCATTCATCATGTGCATAGCAGGTTTTCTTCTTTTCAGGTTGCTTACAGTTCTTCGCTGTTTATTTCAGCATCATGAATCCTGATTCATCATCAACCGAGATGTCCATCAAGGCTCTTCAGGCGCAGAATGCGCAATTTCAGGAACTAATCATGGGTTTGGCTCAGGGCCAAGAAGAGTTGAAGGCTTTGCTCCTGAAGAAGGAAAAGAAGAAGAAGAGAAGGACTGTTCTTTTCAACTCGGGCCGAAGGTTTGGCAACACTCTGCAAAATGAAGAGGCTGGTTCTTCTATAGGGAAGGGTACTCCTCAAGAAGGAAAAGGTCCTAGTCCGGTAGTCTCCGACAACGAGACTGATTTTGATGAGGAGCAGTATCCTCCTGCCGAAGACAGATATAAGCAGTTGGAAGACAGGTTGAATGCTATGGAGATCCAACAAGTCCCTGGGCTGGATTTCGGAGATTTGGGTTTGTCTACTGGTGTGATCATTCCTCGTAAGTTCAAAGCACCATCTTTTACCAAGTATGACGGGGCGTCTTGTCCCAAGCTACACCTCAGGTCGTATGTGCGGAAGATTCAACCGTACTCGGTGGATAAAAACTTGTGGATCCACTTCTTCCAGGAGAGTCTTTCAGGGACTCATCTCGAATGGTTCTATCAGCTGGATGGGACCAAGGTTCGTAACTGGGAGGAGTTGGCTACTGCTTTCTATAAGCAGTATCAATATAATGCCGACCTTGCCCCTACACGTACCCAACTCCAGGGTATGTCGTTAGGTTCAAGTGAAGGTTTAAAGAGTACGCTCAGAAGTGGAGAGATCTGGCTGGCAGGGTGCAGCCTCCGTTGACTGATCGGGAGTTGGTAGACATGTTCTTGGGGACCCTATCTGGGCCGTTTTTCAACCATCTTATCGGTAACTCATCTGCAGGGTTTACTGATCTTATTCTGACTTAAGAGAGAATTGAGGCTGGGTTGAAGTCTGGTAAGATTCCGAAGGGTGCATCTACAAGTTCAGAGAAGAAACCCTTCAAGAAGGAGGCTAGTGTTGTATATGGCTCCAGGAGACAAGAGAAATCTGAGCGCCGCCAATCTGTCAACGCGGTGATGATTGCTAAGCCTGCTACCGCTCCTCGGCAAACCAATCCTCAGAGGCCTGAAAGACCTAGAAGAGAATTCACCCGTTTGAGTATGACTTTGTCGCAGATCTTGCCACAGTTGCTATCCACCAATTTAGTGACTGTCAGGGAGGCCCCAAAGGTTGTAAACACTGCCTCCCCCAAATACAATCTGAATGCCCGCTGTGCTTATCACTCCGATAGCCCGGGGCATTCCACTGATGACTGTTGGGCATTAAGGAATAAGGTGCAAGACCTTATTGACGCAAAAGAGATACAGTTTGAAGCGCCTGAGAGGCCGAATGTGGTTACTGCTCCTATGCCTCAGTATGGAGTAAATGCTGTTGATGAAGATGTATACGCTGTTTCTGTGAATGATGTGGCTACTCCTTTGAAGATTGTCAAGAGGAACCTACTGCTGGCCGGTTTATTTCCGGGTTGCAGTGAGGGTTGCCTGTTCTATGCTGTTTCCCTATCTGGCTGTCCTTTGTTGAAGTTGGGCATCCAAAGCCTAATGGACAGCAAGGAGATTCTGTTTAAGAAGTCTGTTGTTCAGTTGGTTCCAGTAGAAGAAGTTTCTGTGGTTACAATCTATAATAATCCAATCAAGGCTCTCCCAAGGAAGCCCGTCCAAATCATGACTGTCGCACCTGTGGTTATTACTGTTCTGGGGCCTCTCCCCTACGTATCTGATAAAGTTGTCCCCTGGCACTATGGGGCAGACGTATATGTGAATGGAATAAAACAAGAGTTCAACACTGGCGCCAGTATCTGCGATATCACTGGTCCAGCCAAGGTTACCCGCAGTGGCAAGCTCTTCTCGCCTGACATTGCACCGCCCGCTATTCGAAGACCCCTTACAATAACACCTACAAGTATACATGTTCCTGTTTCTGACCAAGTTGTTTCCCCTGCTGCCGAGTCATCTAATGCTCGGGGCAAAGGGATTGAAGATGAGCCTGCCCGGATGGAGGCACCAATACCTATAAATGCTGAGGCCTCCCAACAAGAAATGGAGGAAATTCTAAAGATAATAAAGAAGAGTGACTTTAATGTTGTGGAACAGCTGGGGCATACGCCCTCCAAAATCTCCATGCTCTCCTTGCTACTGTGCTCAGAGGCCCATGCTAAGGCCTTGATCTCATTCCTCAAGATGGCCCATGTGCCACAGGAGACATCTGCAGTTCAGTTCACTGATTGCGTGGCAAATCTGACAGCGGACAACGGTTTGGGTTTCTCAGACGCTGACCTTACTGCAAAGGGAAGAGATCACAATGATGCCCTGCATGTCTCTATTGAATGCAGGGGCACTACTCTGGCACATGTGTTGGTGGACACTGGTTCTTCCTTGAATGTGCTACCCAAGAAAGCCTTAGACCGATTGGATTGTGAAGGCCTAGAACTAAAACCTAGCAATATCATCGTTAGAGCTTTCGACGGTTCCAAGAGGATGGTTCATGGAGAGGTTGACATTCCTATTCGTGTGGGCTCTCAGGTGTTCGACTCTACCTTTTATGTGATGGATATCCGTCCATCTTATTCTTGTCTACTGGGTCGACCTTGGATCCATAAAGCTGGGGCAGTGACCTCTACCTTGCACCAGAAGCTGAAATACCCCGTCAGAGGGAAGATCGTCACTGTGCAGGGAGAGGAGGAGTATATGGTGAGCCATTTGAATTCCTTCAGGTACATTGAGATGGACGGGGTGTTTATTGAAACCCCCTTTCAGCATTTCGAAGAGGTACTTCCAATTTCAGCAGCAGCAGAAACAGCGGTCGAGGAGGATGTTCCTTTGAAGATGGCTTCCTTGAAGGATGCCCGGGTTGTGGTTCAGAAAGGTGAATGTACTAACTGGGGCAGGCTTCCCGACTTTACACAGAAAACTGACAAGTTTGGGCTGGGTTTTACTGCAGAGGGACAGAAAGCTATGCGGAAGGCAAAAACCAGAAGACCTCCTGTGCTTATTACCAATCCAGGAGTGAATGCTGTTGGGGAGGATAATGAAGTGGATGAAGCTGAGTTCAATAGCTGGATCTACCCGACAACTGATGGCGGATTGACCAATTGGATTGCCAAAGACCATACTCCTGTTACTTTTGTTACGCAGTAATAAACTTCTTTGTTTTGTTATTTGTAATAAACAAATAAAACTCTATGGCCCGGTGTCTTACCCGGGGCACCGTTGGCTTCATTTGTGAGGGCATATAAATTGTCATTTCATATATCATAAATGAAAATCTTGGACGTTTTCTCGCATTTCAAATCTTATGCTCCTTTTCTGTCTTTCTTTCCTTTATATATATATTTCAAAACAGTTGTATTTACACACACTCACTCATACAGGTTTCAATCCACTCTGGATCTCACTGGTAACGACTATGCTACTGCCAGTTATGACTTCGAAAGTCCAATCAACTTAGCCGAAGACGAAGGTGAAGATGATTGCGAAGTGCCTGGCGAGCTTGCAAGACTGTTGCTCCAGGAAGAGAGGGCAATTCAACCACACGAAGAGCCAGTGGAAACAATAAACCTGGGTACGGATACAGACAGGAAAGAGGTAAAGATTGGTGCCAACCTAGAGCTCAGCGTGAAGCAACGGTTGACTAAGATGCTACATGATTATATGGAGATATTTGCCTGGTCCTATGAAGACATGCCCGGTTTGGACACCGACATTGTGGTCCATCACTTGCCTACCAAGGAAGACTGCCCTCCGGTTAAGCAAAAGGTCCGCCGCATGCGTCCAGAGATGTCTGAGAAGATCAAAGCCGAGGTTATGAAACAGTTTGATGTTGGGTTCCTTGCAGTGACTTCTTACCCTCAGTGGGTTGCTAATGTGGTGCCGGTACCAAAGAAAGATGGAAAGGTCAGAATGTGTGTCGATTACAGGGATCTGAACAGGGCCAGCCCCAAAGATGACTTCCCCCTACCTCACATTGATGTCCTTGTTGACAATACAGCTCAGCATAAGGTGTTCTCTTTCATGGATGGTTTTTCAGGTTACAATCAGATCAAGATGGCACCTGAAGACATGGAGAAGACTACCTTTGTTACTCAATGGGGCACCTTCTGCTACAAGGTCATACCATTCGGATTGAAAAATGTCGGGGCAACCTACCAACGTGCCATGGTTGCCTTATTTCATGACATGATCCATCATGATATAGAAGTGTATGTTGACGACATGATCGCAAGGTCCCAGACTGAGGAAGAGCACCTAGATCATCTGCAGAAACTATTTGACCGTCTGAAACTGTACAAGCTGAGGTTGAACCCGAACAAGTGCACCTTCGGGGTAAGATCTGGAAAGTTGCTAGGCTTTGTTGTAAGTGATAAGGGTATTCAAGTGGACCCTGTCAAGGTCAAAGCTATTCAAGAGATGCCGGTTCCTAAGACAGAGAAGGAAGTCAGAGGCTTTTTAGGACGCCTGAATTACATTGCTCGGTTCATCTCGCATCTGACTGCTACTTGTGAACCAATCTTCAAGCTGCTGAAGAAAGATCAGGTAGTACGTTGGAATGATGAATGTCAGGCTGCTTTTGACAAAATCAAGGAGTATCTCCAAGAACCACCCATCCTTATGCCACCGGTTGAAGGGAGACCTCTGATACTATATCTGACAGTGCTCGACAACTCAATGGGGTGTGTGCTGGGGCAGCATGACGAGTCTGGCCGAAAAGAGCATGCCATTTATTACCTTAGCAAAAAGTTTACCGACTGTGAGACCCGATACTCACTGCTTGAGAAAACTTGTTGCGCTTTGGTATGGGCTGCTCGCCGGCTGAGACAGTATATGCTGACTCACACTACCTTGTTGATCTCAAAGATGGATCCTATAAAATACATATTCGAAAAGCCTGCTCTGTCTGGGAGAATAGCAAGATGGCAAATGATCTTGACGGAATACGACATTCAGTACACAACCCAGAAAGCCATCAAGGGAAGTGTATTGGCAGACCACTTGGCACATCAGGCAGTAAACGACTATCAGTCAATGAACTTTGAGTTTCCAGACGAGAGCATCATGATTGTGACTGATTGTGAAGTACCTGGACCGGATGAAGGACCTGAGGAAGGATCCCGATGGTCTATGCACTTTGACGGAGCCTCCAATGCTTTGGGTAACGGCATCGGCGCTGTAATCATATCTCCTCAAGGCACTCATGCTCCACTTACTGCCCGGCTATGTTTCAACTGTACCAACAACATGGCAGAGTATGAGGCATGCATCATGGGTCTTCAAGCTGCGATCGACCTAAGGATCAAGTTTCTGAGTGTCTTCGGAGATTCTGCTCTGGTAATCAATCAGATCAAAGGAGAGTGGGATACGAAACATCCGAATCTTATTCCTTACAGAGAATGTGTGTTTACCTTGATCCCCCACTTCACAGAGATAACCTTTGAACACTTCCCGAGAGAGGAGAATCAGTTGGCGGACGCGTTAGCTACAATGTCTTCTATGTTCAAGGTCAAATGGGACAATGAGGCTCCCCGGATCATCATCTGGAAACTGGACGAGCCGGCATACTGTTGTGATCTCGAGACTGAATTGGTGACTGAGAAGCCTTGGTACCATGAGGTGAAGAGATATTTGGAAGCTCAGGAATACCCTGAAGATGCATCTGTCAACGATAAGAAGTTTCTGAGAAGGTTCGCAGCAAAATTCTTCCTTAGTAACGGCATTTTGTACAAGCGAAACCATGATTCGACCTTACTGCGTTGTGTGGACAAAACTGAAGCAGAAAGGATCATGGAAGAGTTACATGAAGGGACCTTTGGTACACATTCCAGTGGACACACTATGGCAAAGAAAATCCTACGGGCAGGGTATTTCTGGTCCACAATGGAAGCTGACTGCTACCAACATTCTCGGACATGCCATAGATGCCAGATATACGCAGACAAGGTGCATGTTCCTCCAGTTCCTCTGAATGTTCTGACTGCGCCTTGGCCGTTTGCAATGTGGGGCATAGACATGATCGGTGAGATTAAACCTACGGCATCTAACGGGCATCGCTTCATCCTGGTGGCGATTGACTATTTCACGAAGTGGGTTGAAGCAACTTCCTACACTACGGTAACCAAGACGGTTGTGGCACGGTTCATTCGGCATAACCTGATCTGTCGATACGGCGTCCCAGAGAGAATTATTACAGACAACGGTACCAATCTGAATAACAAGATGATCACTGAGCTCTGCGAGCAGTTTAAGATACAGCACCATAACTCTTCTCCTTACAGACCGAAGATGAATGAGGCTGTAGAAGCAGCAAATAAAAATATCAAGAAAATCGTGCAGAAGATGACAGTGACTTATAAAGATTGGCACGAGATGTTACCGTTCGCTCTACATGGGTACCGTACCTCAGTCAGAACGTCAATCGGGGCAACGCCTTTCTCCTTGGTCTACGGTATGGAAGCAGTCTTACCGATCGAAGTGCAAATACCCTCTCTCCGGATAATGAAGGATGCAGATCTGAGCAAAGATGATTGGATCCAGACACGACTTGATCAGCTAAACCTTATTGATGAAAAGAGACTTGCTGCTATCTGTCATGGTCAGACGTATCAGAAACGGATGATCAGGGCATTTAACAAAAAGGTCAGACCACAGGAATATCAAGTTGGGGATCTGGTAATCAAGCGAATCATCCTTCCTCAGAGTGATCCAAGGGGCAAATGGACCCCTACGTACGAAGGGCCATTTGTGGTTAAGCATGTGTTCTCAGGAGGAGCCATGATTCTAACCAACATGGATGGTGACGACCTTCCTCACCCCGCTAATGCAGACATAGTAAAAAGATACTACGCATAAAAAAGACCCGCTAGGCTGACATGCCTAGGCAAAAATTAGGGCTTCCCGGCGAACCAAAAGGGTTCGGGCAAAATGAAGGGATGAAATGAAAAAATCTGTACACCCGGCAAGTCGAAAACCTGAAAAGGCGGCTTGGGCAAAAATGGGTATCCCGGTGAACTGAAAACCCGAAAGGGCGGTCCAGGCAAAAATTAGGGATAAAGCGTAATACTATGTCTCATTGGATCACTTTGCATCCAGAATCCGGTATCTACATCAAGTTCAGACGGCATCAATCAGTCAGCTTCACCTTCAACTAAGGTCATCAAGTGATGAGACGCTCGGAGATATAAAGGCAATAGCAGAGTTGAAACCCAGTGGGATCATTCATTTCACACAGCTGTTTTACTTTCTCTTGTACAAAATTTGTATAAACTCTTTTGTTCGGCGGCGTTCTCTTACTAGGACGCCAGCCTCTTGTACATAAAACGCCTATTTACAGGCCATTCAAAAATCAATACAAATATACTTTTCAGTTAAAAGTTGCCAATTGTTTTTCTTTTTTGTTTTGTTTTGCGAAGAACGTCCAAGGTTCAATTTGTGATATATGCATTGACAAAAATTTGCTAAACTCATGAATATTTGCATATGAAACAAAGGAATCATTACAGGTAACATTAGAAACAGGGGCAATAAAGAGTTGTCTAAGCAATCTAATTGTTCTATCCTCCAAGGTACCAAGGTAGGTTCAGCTAAAGAACATAACCAGATATCTTAATTCCCCAGAGAGTGAGCCAGCAAGTCAGTGCACTCTCCCCGAGCAAAGTTATTATCAAACCTTAAGGAAGTTGGGTATACTCCCGCAGATCTCAACATTCCCCGGCAGTATATGGCCAGTCTTAACAAGCATCCCCGGCAGTCTTGGCCTAAAGATTATTCCCCGGCGGCATACCAAACATTCAGTGGAGTTACTTCCAATACATATCAAAACTTCCCCAAGAGGGTCCAATCCAGTTTCTCCAGGAAAGTTGGAATTCATCTCCCCAGCAGTAAGCTTATCCCCAGTAGATTCTGGAAGCTTATCCTCGCAAAGCACGAACGCGTCTCCCGGCTTTATTCAAAGAATTATTTCCCTACCAGGATATAACTGGGTTATCCTCAGCCAAAAGCCACGGAAAGATCGTCCTCGACGAAGTCTTCTTACCCCCAGCGAAGTCTATTAACACTTCCAACACAACAAGGGTATCCCCAGCAGGTTATTATCAACAATTCAGCAAAGTATCTCTCTCCCCACAGAGTATTGCTCCCCAGCAACATCGTTAGAGTACTTTTCTCCCCGCAGAGTAATCCAGTCGCCAAGTTTATTCCCCAACGGAGTCATCTTCTCCTACTGGTATTCTTGCAACTATCATCCCCAGCGGAAGCAAAGATCTATTCTCCAACATTAGCCCAGGATATGACTTCTCGGCACCCGTCAAGGATTTACTTTCCTAGACGAAAAGATACATTCATAAACATCGCACTTCCATACATTATAGCATGCATATACGCATCATATCTTACAAATCTCAGTTATGTTGAGAACATCATTGCTTGATCCATATCATGCATTGCATATGACTGACCTTTACCTTTCAGGAAAGATCCAGTTAAGTTCTCAGCTACATTTCAAGACCTAGACCGGTTCAGTTAAGTCGACCCTAAGACTTTTCTGTTTCTAATCCAGTCAAAGGCCTTCTCTGGTTCAGTCAGATCGACCCTAAGATCTCCCTGTTTCTTATCCAGTTGAAGACATTTCAAGACCTAGACCGGTTCAGTTAATCGACCCTAAGATTTTCTGTTTCTTATCCAGTCAAAGGCCTTCTCTAGTCCAGTTAAATCGACCCCTAACAGATTTTCCTGATAAAGACTCAGTAGAAGATATCCCAGATTCTCTCAATGATTACTGTTGAGGTTGTAGTCGCCTGTGGTTCTCTCCCCGTTACTGCGGAGGTAGTAATCATCCTCAGATTCGCTCAGCGTTACTGTTGAAGTTGAAATCGCCCAAGATTCTCTCAATGATTGCTGTTGAGGTTGTAGTCGCCTGTGGTTCTCTCCCTGATACTGCGGAGGTAGTAATCATCCCAATATTCACTCAGCGTTACTGTTGAAGTCGAAGATATCCAAGATTCTCTCAATGATTGCTGTTGAGGTTGTAGTCGCCTATGGTTCTCTCCCCGATACCGCGGAGGTAGTAATCGTCCCCAGATTCGCTCAGCGTTACTGTTGAAGTCGAAGATATCCAAGATTCTCTCAATGATTACTGTTGAGGTTAAAGTCGCCCAAGATTCTCTCAGCGTTACTGTTGAGGTTGAAGTCGCCCAAAGTTCTCTCAGCGTTACTGTTGAGGTTGAAATTGTCCAAGGTTCTCTCACCGTTCCTGTTGAGGTAGTAACCATCCCTGGTTCATTCATCATCTTTTGAAGATCCGGACCCAGCTCCTGTAACCAGTCAGGACACATCTATACAAAGCATCTGAAGACCAGCTCCTGCAACATGTCAAGTACTCATTTTTCTTTTGCAGGTACGCAGGTTCTCGCTAAGGAATCTCTTACGCGATCAACATCCAGATGGCATCTATAAGCCCATCCACCTTCCATCATCTCTCATCATGGCATCTATAAGCCCATCATCCTATTCATCAATCTCCAAATGGCATTTATACGCCCATTCCCACCATCACACTACTATGTGAGCGCAAATTTCTGGGCACTCTAGTGTTCAATCATCTTCCACCTTCGGATTACGAAAGGCACGTCAGCCAATCTGCATCCTCAGGTCTAAGAAGATTGAACATGGGCAACTGTTGTACCCCAAAATTTTCCCTCCCATATTCTTCAAAATTTTCCAAGTCAAAGCCTCAAAGCCTCAAAGTCTCGCCAAGGGTTGCACAGTTCAAGGGCCTCCTAACAGTCAAAACTAGGGTTTTGGTTCTGACAAAGAAAATGAAGTTTCTAAGGGTCCAATCAAGTCCCACATGCCTATAAACATGGTCAATCATCCTCATACCAAGTTTCAAGACTTACAGCACAAAATTGCACAGTCAAAAACCCTAATTGCACTACAGTCAACTGTAGGGGCAAAATGGTCATTTGACAGTCAAAAGTTCAAATTTTTGGTCAACATCTCATTTTGAAGCCACAAACATCATTTGATCAATGCTTGATCATGATTCTCAAAGTTTGGCTCAAAAAGTCTCAAGATGCAAAAGTTTCCATATTTGGACAGTTGAAAAAGTCAACTGTAAATTGACCAAGGCATAACTTTCACATGGATTATCAGAAAAATGCCATCCAAAGCTCATTTTTAAGATAAAGACATTTCCTACAACTCCTCTTCATACTTCAAGTCCAAGAAATGCTCTCACAAAAAGTTATCAATTTCAACATTATAGGTCATTTTCAAAAGTCAACAAAAAGGGACTTTAAGTCAAAGGCCATAACTTGAGATTGGTAAATCAAAATGACATGGGACCAAAGGCATTGGTTATAGGACTCAAAGACCTTTCCAAAATGTCCAAGAACATGAGAAAATCTTAAAAATTGAGCAAATTATGCCTTGTGGAAGTTGGGAAATTTTTGGATATTTTGAAAAGTCAACATTGCTTCAAATGTCTTAAAAATGCTAATGGGCCTCTTTTTCTCCCACAATTCATCATCCAAGGCATGTGCACGACCATTTGGCCCAAAGGAAAGTTTTTATCATTTTTATTTATTTATTTGGATTTTTAATTATTAATAATTCATTTAATTAAAATAAATAGGTGAAAAATACTAAACCTAATGTTTTAAATCTTTTTGTGCATGGAATAGGCTTAAGATTTCGTGCACAATTAGATTTGGAAGGAATTATGGTGATTGGATATGATTGAGACCAAATATGCTTGAAAAAGATTGGAAAATTATGGCATAAAAATCAAAGATTGATTCCTTCAATTCATGGATTCTTTGGACAAAAAAACCAACCCTAATCATTCACATGTATATATTGATGCTAACCCTATTCCAAATAACCTCCCAGCTGCGCCATACACCAAGAACCAAACTTGAGTTTTTTGCCAAAAAGTTGAAAACTGAAAACTAGGTTTTAGGGCTTTTCAAGATCAAACAACTATTCCATTGGCTTGCTGAGACTTCAAGGAAGGTTTTCAGACTAAAACCATCCATCCTAACGCAGAGAAACGGTAGAACAGCTTCGTCCTGTTCATATTTTTTTCCATATGCTTGCATCATGAATCATACGTTTTTAGTAATTTTTAACATTTGATTTATGTTCATTGTTTAATTCTAAAGCTAATTGTGTGGTTTGATTGAGTTTTCGTGCACCATTGAAGAATTCACCATTGATACAGGCTAGGGTTCTTCAAAGTTGAATTTGGGCGTTTCCAAATTTGGTAAAATTAGAACATCACAATACCATGGTTGAAACCAGCGTGCTTGGACGATTCTAAAAAAACCCTCGCGCTCAATTTATGAGCTACCACGAGCTAATCGCTATTTTGAAATATGGTGTATTTGGGGACGGTTCAAAACCGTTGCTAATGATTTTTTGTTTCAGGAAAAAAAACAAAGCCAAGGAAGAAGATGATTATGTGGCCAGCAGTGATTGGGTTGTTTGAAAATTCGCGCTAAAAAATCCACTAACTCTTATGTTCGCTTATGTTATTTGTTAGTTATATTATAAACAGAAAGCGCAAGTGGAGCAGTTGGCAAGGCACTTGGTTGATAATCCCTGGGACCCGGGTTCGAACCCCAGGTCCCCCACCCCTTCAATACCATTTTTCTATTAATGATTCTATGCAGTTTCTATGCAAGGGAACACCATACTCTCCATATCCAGGCCTTCCACGTGCTAGCTGAGATCAATCCAAGGGGCATAACTTGAAGAACATCATGTGCCTTAGTCAACCATGCATAGGAGAACGTGGAAAAGTCAACAAGGCCAAAGATCAATGGGCCTGATTACTGAATAAAACCTCCCAATTTGGGGACAGACCCCCCTAGGTTTGCAATTTCTTTTATATTTTTTCATTTTTATTTGATTCAATTATTTTTTATTAATTTCTTTAATTTAGTTTATTTTCATAAAAACATAAAAACAATATAAAAATCAGAAAAAGACAAAAAATAAGTATTTTCATTTAATTAATATATGTTTTGTAAATAAAATTTCACCAATTAATTAGTTTTATTCTAGGGTAAATCTTAATATTTTTCTTCATAACTAAAAAATTTGTAGAAATTAGGTTTAATTAGTTTAATTACTTTTATTCTTTTTTTCACCATTATTAATAACTAAATATTATTTATTTTTTGCATGTAAATAATTAGATTAATCTTAGGTTTAATTTTAATATGTTTTTCTTAATAAATAAAAGTAGAATTAGGGTTAATTTCTCAATCTCATTTAATTCTCTTATTAAAAAAATCATAAACACCAAAACATCAAAAAAAAAGCAATTTCTTTTTCATTTTAATTTAATTAATTTAACAATTTAATTTAATTTAATTAAAAAGGGTCCAACGCCCTCGTTTCCAACTTTAATTTAATTCGCGTATTTATTTCTTTTTCTTTTAAATATTTATGTACCTCTCCCAAAGCCGTGTAATATTTATCTTTCGCACTTTATTTCTTTACTTTCTGTCAAATCGGGTCCTGGATTTATTTTGGCGATGTGGACCCGCGCCTTTGTAATAGTTTAGAACTTTACCTTTCTCGCACTTTTTTAACTATTAAATAAATGCATGCAAGAATGAATGGCCTAAAATAAAAACAAAAGCGTAGATCACCAATAACATGACAAGATAAAATATCTGAATCTGACACACAAATCACACACCACCCCTAGGGTATGCCTCACTGTTGCCTTGCCTCGAAAGGTGATCATCGAGTAGAGGATGTCTTAGTAAGTCCTCATGATCCGGGAACCTGGCATGAGGGTAGCTTCTAAGGTATCTTCCGATTGCTCTGGTGATCACCATGTCCCGAACCTCGAATTGACCCGAACACCTCCAACGGTGGTGCTACCTACCTCTCAATGGTGGGATGGCACTACTTTAAAGGACATTTACACAGACGAATTCCCTAGGGTAGGTAGGTTCTCATAGATACTTGCTCTAAATTTCAAACAAAATTCAAAAATACTTTTCACACCAACACATTTTCAAAAAGCTTTCGAAAGCATTTTTTCAAACACTCTTGAGGACCGATACAAGAGTCGAACTGAAATTTTCAAAGAAACTTTTTAAAACCCACAGTTGAAAAGCAAACAAACCATTTTGAAAACACAAATGAGCAAGTATCTAAGAGCCCATGGATAACCATGGATAGAAAGGGTGCTAACACCTTCCCTTTCTATAACCTACCTCCCGAACCGAGAGCAATCTCTTTAAGGAATTTTTCTGTGCTTTTGTCCTTTCCATTTGGAGAAAATAAAAGACGGTGGCGACTCTTGCTTCCGCGACATTTCGCGAACCAGCGTTAAACAGTCAGTTCCAGATCCACCGATCACACTTAACCTCTACTTTCTGGAAAGTTTGAACATGTATAAACTCTGATAGGAGGTGCAACTAAAACACTGATGAGAAGGAACTTAAGGGAAGTAATCAACTCAGGGGGAGTTTCTCCTAAACCTTTTGTTCTTTATTTTTAATTGAAAAATCTAGTTTTTATCATCATCAAAAAGGGGGAGATTGTTAGAACATAGTTTGATTCTACAACCCTTAGTTAGAGTTTTGATGATAACAAATACAAAGAACAAATAACAAATACAAAGAACAAATATGCACCCTAAAAATTATGTTTTGTGTATGTAGAAGTTCTGACCAAAGCAGCATCAAAAGATAAGCCATAAGAGCTACACGCTGAAGTAATCAGAACATGCGCTAATGATTGATGACCAAAACCTACGCTTAAGCAAAGTAAACTCTGATTCTGAACAAGAACATGTCAATCCAAGTCATCAATATTCTAAAGCATCAGCAGCAGGCAAGGATGTAAGATTTTGAAGCATTACTGATCATTCAAGACAACATCAATTCCAACGGCTTCTTTCAGAAAGGATCTTCTCCAAATGGAAAGTGAGTTAATGACATTAAACACGCTTGATGATCAACATAAATCCATTGCCTATATAAACAAGCTTAGTGTTCAAAATTGTTAACGATTTTCCAGATACCATTCACAAGAATTCAAAAAGCTGCAAGCAATATTCATCATCTTTCCAAGCTATAATTTTGTGTAAATTATCACAGTTGTGATAACAGTTTTTGTAACGAAAAACAATAACACACATTATTGTATAATTGTTTTGAAACAATGTTCCTTGATATTAACCGGATTGTGGTTGTACTGAAGAAGACTTTAACAGTTGTTAAAGTAGTGATTGTAATCCTTTTGTGATCAGTGAATTAAGACCTTGTTGGAGAGAGGCAAAATCACCTTGACGGGTGGACTGGAGTAGTTTGAGATCAAATGAACCAGGATAAAAATACTGTGTCATTATGCTTTTGATTTCAAGTTTTTAATTCAACCCCCCCTTCTTGTGTTTTTCACATATTCATTACAGTCGTGTAAAATGATGTGGGATGGTTTGTATATGATGTTTAGGAACTTTTGGAAGTAAAAAGCCAATAAACGCACGAGTGGATTCTGAGTTTGGAGTTTTTGGTTAGAATATGCAACAATGGAGGTTTGTTATGCAGTTCTAAGTTTGGGAGTGTTTTGGGGTGCTTGAGCTCATGTGTTAGCTTGCAAATAACTTGTATAGTTATATGAAAAAGGTTAGAGGACATGAGGTTGACAGATCTGTGAGATATAGAGTTATGGCTATGTTACTTGATTTTGAAGAAAAGTGGAAAACATTATTTCAAGGCATAGTACAAGCATGGTCTGAGTTTCTTGGAGGCTCTAGACATGTTGCTTTTGGTTTATAGGGGTTGTGTGTGCAGAAGGAACAAGTGCAAGGCTCAAGGAATTGATAATTGCAAAAGTGATGCTTTATCAAAATGGCAATGGCAACTTTGTGCCATAAATGGAAAATTATTTTGGACAAAGCTTAAACCAAATGGAAAAAGGCCTAAACAGTTGTGTAAACCATTAATTATGGAGTGACAAACAAGTTTGAGGCCTGAAAAGTGAAGTTTATACAACATGGCTATGGATTTGATCAAATGTTCATCATCAAAATGACTCGTAAATCAAGTTTGAAACCCTAACTTCTGGCCTTCGATTCTCTCAGCTCAAGTATGATCTCAATGAGTTCCTCGACATTTTATAAAGCTTGCAACATCCCCTACAATCTTCATGTTGGACATTTTTGAAAATTCAATTTGGAACTAGGTGAAAAGTTTCCATGAAGTTAGGTCAAAATCCTGCCTAACTAGGGCAAAATTTCACTAAGTCTTTTAAGTTTCATGGGCATGTCTTCACAAATTCATAACTTGAAATCCAGGAATTTATAGGAAAAGTTCTAACCAATAATGTTTTAGATCTCATTGAGATCTAGAACTTTCATGTTGGAAGTTTCCCTTGAATAATCTTGCATCATGGTGGAAATTTGGTACGAAGTTATGAAAAAACATGAACTTTCTAACACTTAGAAAAAATTCTAAGTTTTAGAATTTTGACTTTTCAATTTCTTGATGAAAAAGTTTCATATTTTGACATGTCTTGATAAATTGTGATCTTTGAAACTTGATTTTGATCAAAAAGTCAAAGTTTGACTTTTTAGTGTACATTTGACTTTTCATTAGTTGACTAAAATTCATCTATCAATCCAATAATCTTGAGATGTGATTTGAGCCATGCCATTAGGCAAAATGATGTATTTGAATCCTTGAGATCATGTCTTGAACCAATAAGTCATTTGTTAGGTCAAAAGTCAAAAGTTGAACCTCCTCAGTCAAAACCCTAATTTTGACCATTTTTCCCTTTTGATGATCTGATCAAATTTCTTGAGGAATTGAGATCCAGACTTGATCAATTGACATATATGAGTTCATGATGTTGATATGGATCAAAAATCATGAAGTTTGACTACAAATTTACCACAATTGACTTTTTCCCCAATACAGTTGGTTTTAGGTCAACTGATCAATTGACTGAGCAAAAATGTGATCCAAGACTTGAAAATTGACATGAGCAATCTTGGGGATCCAAAATGATCCATGAAAGTCATATGGGTAATTAAAAGTTCATTTGTCCTTGTGAAAACTCAAACCCTAGTTTTGAGTTGTCGGTGTTGAGGAGGTGTCTTGAGTTGATCATACCTTGTGTAGGCTTTAATCAATGGAGATCTTATGAGAGATTTCATGAGAAATGAGAGGGAAAATTTTGGGGTACAACATCCGCCCCTGTTCAATCTTCTTAAACCTAAAGAGTTAGATTGGAGGATCCACCATTCGTGACTTGAATGTGGAAGATGATTGAACACTAGAGTGCCCAGAAATTTACACTCGAAGATGTATTGAGAATGGGATTATAGATGCCATTTAGAGGAATGAGGGTAAATACTGGAAGAAGTATCAGCACAAATCCTTGGTCAATTTATACTAAAACTTGATGTTTTACCTGTGGCAAAAAGGGGTTAGTTAAATGCAGATGTATGCATGGCATTCTCAAGATGAATGAGATTGTGCTAAATGCATTTCATATGCATATGCTATGATGTATGAATGTGGGATGCGTAATTGTCTGGGAAAATAAATCCCTGACTACTACTGAGGAGTTCTAGGAAGCTGAATCCTGGATTGCTATTGGGGATGAAGAATATACACATCTTCAAATTTGTTAGAAGGATGCCTCCGCTGGGAATTATCTCTTGAATGTTAGTTGTTATATGGCCGGATCCAAGCTTCACAACAACTTGCTGAGGATGAGGGATTCAACTTCTATCTGGTCGAATTCTAGGTTTCATAATAACTTACTGGGGAAGAATAAATTAACTGTTATCTGGTCGGATTCCAGGCTTCGCAGAAAATTTCTTGAAATTAAACTGTTATCTGGTCGGGTTCCAGGCTTCGCAGATCTTTGAGGTGGATGAAATTAATTGCTAACTGGTAGTGTCCAGGCTTCACAATAAATTTGTTTGAAAGGATGAAGTTGAACTAATATCTGGTCGAATCCAGGCTTCACAATAACTTGCTTGGAACTAGTTGTTATCTGGTCGGATTCCAGGCTTCACAAAAACTTACTAATGTTAAACTGCTATCTAGTCGGATTCTAAGCTTCGCAAATTTTGTTGAAGTTGATGAAGTTAATTGCTATCTGGTCGGGTCCAGGCTTCACAATAACTCACTTGGAAAGTTAAATTTGAACTGATATCTGGTCGGATCCAAGCTTCAGAGTAACTTGCTGAAATGATGAAGTTGAACTGATATCTGGTCGGGTCCAGGCTTCACAGTAATTTGTTAAGGTATAGGCAAACTCTATTGGGTAAAAGAAGTTAAACCCTTGTCTAGTTGAGTCTAGGTTCTTCAATATCTCGAAGAGTTTAAACTTTTATCTGGTTGGGTCCAAGCTTCAAAGTATTTGGAGAAGTTACACTATTATCTGGTCTGGTCCAGGCTTCATAGTGTCTTGATAAGTTAACTATTATCTGGTCAGGTCCAGGCTTCATAATTACTGTAACTTGTAATATTATCTGGTCGGGTCTGGGCTTCACAGTAATTGTAAGTTGTACTAATATCTGGTCGGGTCCAAGCTTCATAGTATTTTAAAGTTGTACTATTATCTGGTCGGGTCCAGGCTTCATAGTATTTTGAACGACTGAAATTGACTATTATCTGGTCGGATCCAGGCTTCGCATCAACTCTTGGAGATATCAATGAATTGATGAACATCACTTAGGATTAGGGGTTGTGGCCCTTTAATTTGTAATAGTCTGAGAGGAAAACTCAAGTTGGAGAGGGTTGACTCAGCTGAGGAATCTGTAGTTGGTTGGGGAAATAAACCCTATTGAGGAATACTTGACGAACTGTTGACGAGATGAGTTCTTTTAGGAAGATATCCATAAGGCTTCTTCCTTCAAGACCAACTTAGCTAGGGAGAGAGTTGTCAAGAGATTGAGACTCTGGCTAGGGATCAACCTATGTAAAGAGACTTTGTGGATAAATCTGTTGGGAACTTATTTATTGTAGCCGTCCTTGTGAGGATAATGCTAATGAAATAACTCTGGGGATATTCTATGTACATTAAAGAGATACTTGCTGCTGCTTAGAAGGACACATGTGCCAAATAGTCTTAATCATGTTCACATACATATGTTCGTTCAATTTTAGTCATTGGACAATTTTGCATTCAAAACAAAAATAGAAAGTTTGCACTTCAAAGTATGTTTGTATTGATATTTTGCCCATGAATAAGCATTTTTGTACAAAGAGACGGAGATCCTAGTAAGAGGAAATCGTCGAAAGGAAAACAAAGATAATATCCATGTGTAAGTGTTGGCTGAAGATTTTGATAATATTATTAGAAGCCAAGTGAATTGGACGTTTCGATCTAAATGAAACAAAACGTCATGTTTCGAAATAGTAGAAGCAATGCTTCGAATGAGCATATCAAAGCTTAGAGCTTCGAGTGACAGTTATGAGAATATATCCAAAGAAGTCTCGAAATGACAACAAGGCTGTATCTAAGGAATGAGTTCGAAGCGAGGAGCTGCCAAAACATTTGAAATTCAAATACAAGCGGGATGTTCGATGTTTGAAATTTATGCGCTGGAGCATTCGAAGACGCGTGGAAGCAAGAGAGAGGCATTGCTATGCATGTTCTGAACGTGGCAGAATCTTATAGCAAGACCGTTATGGTCGAAGTAGTATAAATAGAAGTCTTAGCATTAGGATTTCGTGTGTCATACCTATTTGTACAAAAAAACTCAGTAAACATTCAAATTACCACATGGCTAGGGAAACGAATGCAAGAGCAATGTACGTATGATAACACCACATGTTTATGATTTAATGAAAACCCTTTATCATTTCCAGTACTTTCCTTATCTTTATGTCAAATACCATTTACAAGTTTTCTCATCTAAAGTCTTTTTATTCGAAATCTTTTCACTAATGCTTTACATCTAAATGCTTTCTTTCCATTTCAAACACTTTACATTTCAGAAACTGTCATACATTTCACGCCTTTATCTTCAAGTTTTTATCCTTCGAACACCTATTTTTACTTAAACTCATTTTACAGATTTCTTGAATTAAACGCTTTCTTCATATTTCGAATCTTTTACACTAACTATTTTGTTTTACGTTTCGAAGCCATTTACTTGTCTTTTATGCAGTTTTACATGTCTTTACAATTAACTTTTATTCATGCAATTTAGTTTCGCGCACATATATTTTGATTGCACCTTTAGATCTTTAAGAGAGAAATCGAAATAAGTCAAACACCTACACAACATTCTAAATACCAACCATGAATACCTGTTCGATCATGAGAGTTACTGTTGTGCCCCAAAATTTGCCCTCCCATATTTCTCAAAATATTTCAAGAAAAATTCACAAGTCCAACCCGGCGCGTCATATTCAGGTATTCTTTCGCCAAGATATCTCTGATAACGTATTCTCAAACTCAGGTTCGGCTCAAGAGTCAATTCTTTAAAGAAGGTATCCGAATGTGTGAGTTTTCTCGAAGAAATATGGTGAAAAAAGTGTGCTGAAAATGCAGTTTTTACGCGCTAAAAAATTCATAACTTGAAGATAGTGGCTCGTTTTGAACCCGTTCCGGTGGCCAAAATTCCGTCTTGACATTATCTATGTTTTCATCTCTCACGGCTGGAAGCCAATTTCGATCAGAAGGTCTTCAAAAATATGGATTTATCAAGTATTTTCATACAGAAAATTTGTGACAGAAGTTTATTTGCGTCATATTCAGAAAATCATAACTCGGTCAATTTTTATCGGATTGGGCTCATATTTTTACACAAGGTCCCTTACTCATAGATCTACAACTTTGCTTCAAAAGTCGAGACCGGATTATGCTCCGATCAATACCAGTTTTTTATTGAAGAACGTGTCAGAGTCGACACTGGAGCCCAAAATAAGTTTGTCTGAGATGAAACTTCAAAAATTCATAACTAATTCACCGTTTATCCGATTGAGCCGATTTTCGGACAGGAGTTAGTTATCGATGTCGGATACATTTTGTTTTCACATTTCAACTTCAAAAATTGCACTTAAGTCCCTGTGATTTATCCTGGAAAGTGATGAACTCAAGTGAACATTGGAGGCCCAATTGCACATTCAAAGCCCATTTTCTTTACCCTAATTTCTATTATATAATCACCTTCTTTTCACACAAACCGAGAGGAGAAAAAGAGAGAAAAAACCTGGCCACAACACTGTCAGAATATCAAATTCTTTCAAGAACCCTAAAACCTTGAAATCCTTATTACAAATCCCTCTCTCACTACAAACAAGCCATCACAGTTACAAACCAACACCTCACTACTTCTTCAGTAAGGGTAAGGCTGACTTGATCTCCATGATCCAAAAGGCATAAAAGCATTCATGTCACTAATTTTCCAGTGAGGGTAAGATTGATTTGATCTCCATGATCAAAAGGGTATAATCATTCATACATGTCATATTGTGCCTAAACATTAAATTTCTTCATATATTGGCTTTATTTGCATTTTATGATTTTATTTAATGTGTTCATGAGATTCAACACTGCAGATTTAGACAGGATCCCATGCAGGTTCATTAAGGAACGTTGAGGCCAAAAGCCAAATGGCCAAAAGCCAAAAGCCAAATGGCCAAAAGAACAACTTATGCATGGTGAGACAGACATCCTGAGAAGATTAAGGAACGTTGAGGCCAGAACACAAATGGCCAAAAGCCAAAAGCCAAATGGCCAAAGTAGAACAACTTATGCATGAAACCCAATCCAATGGCCAAAGAATGCAGACCACGGTACTCAGGAGTCAATGAACACGCACGTGATGCCAGAAAGTCAAACAAGGCTTTTTGTCTAATGGGCCAGAATACTTCAAAAAAACCTCCTCTTGGGCCTGAAACCCCCATTGGTTTGCATCCTTTTTAATTTTATTTTCTTTTCTTTTCTAATTCTTTTTTAATTGTTTTAATTATTTTTTTCACCATAAAATAATTTTCTATAATAAAAACAGAAAAATCAAAAATACAAATATATTTAATTATTATTAATTTCATCACTAACCTATTTTTTGTAAATAAACTCTAACAATTAACTTAGTTTAATTTAGGTTTTTAAACTTTAATCTTTTTCTTAATAAGTAAAAAGTATCTAAAATTAGGTTTTTTGACATATTCATCTTTTTCTTAAACAAATTATTAATCATCATTATTTATCATTATTATTAATTATCATTAATTTTGTAAATAAACATGTAAATAAATTAATTAACTAGTAAATTAGGTTACCTTTAATATTTTCATTAATAATTAAAATAATCTAGATTTAGGGTTTCCTTTTAATTCTTGTTCTTTATTTTCCATTAAATACCAAAAACCTAAAAAATATTTCTTTTCTTTTAATTAAATAATTAATTAACTTTTAATTCAATTTAATTCCAAAAGGGTCCAACGCCCTCGAACGTTCTATTTTCTATTCTTTTCGCGCATTTGTTCTTATTTTTCTTGTGAATATTATGTAATTGCTCAAGCCATGTAATAGTAACTAGGTTTTACTTTCCGCATTTTTATTCAAAACGGGTCTTTGTTAATTTGGCGATGTATAGACCCGCGCCTTGTAATAGCGTAGGATTTATCTTTCCGCATTTAAATTTCCGCACTTTTAAATTCTAAACTTTGCATGAAAGAATGAATGTTAATTAAAAAACAAGCGTAGCTCACAATGATACATGTACAAGATAAAACATAACATGAAAATAACACACCAATTCACACACCACTCTTAGGGTACGCCTCACTGTTGCCTTACCCTCGAAACGTGGTCGTCGAGTAGAGGATGTTTTAGTAAGTCCTCATGTCCATGAACATGGCATGAGGGTAGCTTCTAAGGTGTCTTCCTATTGCTCCGGTGATCACCATGTCCCGAACCCTCGAATTGACCCGAACACCTCCAACGGTGGTGCTACCTATCTCTCAATAGTGGGATGGCACTACCTTAAGGACATTTACACAGCCTAATTCCTTAGGGTAGGTAGAGAACTCGTAGATACTTGCTCTAATTTCAAAACAAATCAAAAACTTCTTTTCACACCGACACCTTTCAAAAAGCTTTCAAAAAGTAATTTTTCAAACACTCTTGAGGACTGATACAAGAGTCAAACTGAAATTTTCAAAGAAACTTTTTTAAACCCACAGTTGAAAAGCAAACAAACATTTTGAAAACACCAATGAGCAAGTATCTAAGAGCCCATGGATAACCATGGATAGAAAGGGTGCTAACACCTTCCCTTTCTATAAATCTACCTCCCGAACCGAGAAACTATCTCATAAGGAATTTTGCTGTGCTTTTGTCCTATCCATGTTGGAGAAAATAAAAGACGGTGGCGACTCTTGCTTCCGCGACATTTTGCGAACCAACGTAAAACAGTCAGTTCCAGATCCACCGATCACAGTTACCTTAATGACCAACACGTCCTAGGATCAATCTAGTCGATCCTGCGAGTTACCAGAGAAATTGAATAACAGTCAGTAAGTTTATTCGATAGTTTGGAAGACTAGCGGTTGTTTACCAGAAATCACTGTAAACAGGAAGTGATCTCATTGCGTTCCAACTCTACTATTTCCCCAATGTCTTTGAATTCCCCTCGCCGTTGACAGAAGCTGATTGGATTGATCTTGAACCGTTTGAACTCGAACCTTGGTAATAAAGTTAACTGTGGTGATTCCACGGGACATAGTCACACACTTTTAATCCTTAATTTTTGCCTGGACCGCCCTTTCG
Organism: Vicia faba; assembly: GCA_948472305.1. Classification (NCBI taxonomy): domain Eukaryota; kingdom Viridiplantae; phylum Streptophyta; class Magnoliopsida; order Fabales; family Fabaceae; genus Vicia; species Vicia faba. Next base: position 1,038,427,201 of record OX451737.1, read on the forward strand.
AGTTTTCAGCCCACCAGGATAGCCATTTTTGCCCAAGTCGCCCTTTCGGGTTTTCAACTTGCTGAGTGTATAATCTTTTGCATATATCCCTAATTTTTGCCCAAACCTTTTGGTTTGACGGGATGCCCTTATTTTTCCTAGGTGTGTCAACCTAGTGGGTCTCTTATTCATATTATTTTTTAACTATGTCCGCGTTCACATGATGTGGGAAATCTTCACTGTCCATGGTAGTCAGCATCATGGCATAACCAGAGAACACTCTCTTGACAACAAATGGCCCTTCGTAGGTGGGAGTCCATTTGCCTCTGGGGTCGCCTTGTGGAAGAATAATGCGCTTTATCACCAAGTCACGAGCTTGATATACTCGAGGCTTGATCTTTTTGTTGAATGCCTTGATCATACGCTTTTGATACGTTTAACCATGACAGACAGCAGCCAGTCGTTTTTCATTGATCAAGTTCAACTGATCCAATCTTGTCTGAATCCACTCGTCTTCGTCTAGGCCTTTCTCATTCATAATTCTTAGTGAGGGAATATGAACCTCCACTGGTAAAACAGCTTCCATGCCATAGACTAAAGAAAAGGGAGTTGCCCCAGTTGATGTTCTAGCTGAAGTGCGGTAGCCATGAAGAGCAAACGGTAACACCTCATGCCATTCCTTTTAGGTCACTACCATCTTCTGCATAATCTTCTTAATGTTTTTGTTGGTCGCTTCCACTGCGCCATTCATTTTAGGTCTATAAGGAGAAGAATTGTGATGCTTGATTTTGAACTAACTGCAAAGTTCCATAATCATAGCATTGTTGAGGTTAGTCCTATTGTCGGTGATGATCCTTTTAGGGATACCATAGCGGTAGATGAGGTTATGTTTGATGAATCTAGCTACCACATTCTTGGTGACTGAGGCAAAGGAGGCGGCTTCGACCCATTTGGTGAAATAATCGATAGTAACAAGAATGAAGTGATGTCCATTAGAATCAGTTGGTTTGATCTCTCCAATCATGTCAATGCTCCACATTGCAAATGGCCACAGAGCGGTCATGATGTTCAGAGGGATAGGAGGCACATGGACCTTGTCAGCATAGATTTGGCATTTGTGGCAAGTTCTTGAGTGTTTATGGCAATCAGTCTCCATCATTGACCAATAGTAGCCAACTCTCAGGATTTTCTTGGCCATAGTATGTCCGCTAGAGTGAGTCCCAAAGAGACCATCATGCATGTCTTCCATAATTTCCTCTGCCTCCTTCTTGTCCACACATTGGATTAAAGTAGAATCATGGTTGCATTTGTACAAGATCCCATTACTTAGGAAGAATTTGGCTAAAAATCTTCGTAATAACTTTCTGTCGTTGATGGATGCTCCTTCAGGATACTCTTGTGCATCAAGGTATCTCTTCACTTCATGGTACCATGGCTTTTCTAATTCAGTTTCAAGCTCGTAGCAATGCGCAGGCTCGTCAAACCTTTAAATTTTAATCAAAGGAGCTTCGTTGTCCCATCTGACCTTGAACATAAAAGACATGGTAGCCAAAGCGTCAGCCAGCTGATTCTCTTCCCTAGGGAATTGTTTAAATGTGACCTCTTCGAAGTAAGGAATCAGAGATAGCACAAGCTCCTTGTAAGGGATGAGATTAGGGTGTTTAGTTTCCCAATCTCCTTTTACTTGGCTAATCACTAGAGCGGAAACTCCAAACACATTCAAATGCTTGATCCTCAAATCAATGGCCTCCTTCATACCCAAAATGCATGCTTCGTACTCAGCCATGTTGTTCGTACAATCGAAGCATAGTTTGGCAGTGAAAGGAGTGTAGCAACCTTCAGGGAAGATGATCACAACAACAAATCTTGTTACCCAAGGCGTTGGAAGCCCCATCGAAGACCATAGTCCATCGGGATCCTTATTCAGGTCCTTCATACAGTCCAGGTTTCACGCAGTCGGTCACTAGCATGATGTTCTCATCAGGGAAGTCAAAGTTCATAGACTGATAACCATCAATAGCTTGATGGGCCAAATGATCTTCTAATACGCTTCCTTTGATGGCCTTTTGCATTGTGTATTGGATATCGTACTCAGTCAAGATCATTTTCCGTCTAGCTATCCATCCGGAAAGAGCGGGTTTCTTGAAGATGTACTTGAGAGGAGCTGCCAAAACATTTGAAATTCAAATACAAGCGGGATGTTCGAAGTTTGAAATTTATGCGCTGGAGCATTCGAAGACGCGTGGAAGCAAGAGAGAGGCATTGCTATGCATGTTCTGAACGTGGCAGAATCTTATAGCAAGACCGTTATGGTCGAAGTAGTATAAATAGAAGTCTTAGCATTAGGATTTCGTGTGTCATATCTATTTGTACAAAAAAACTCAGTAAACATTCAAATTACCACATGGCTAGGGAAACGAATGCAAGAGCAATGTACGTATGATAACACCACATGTTTATGATTTAATGAAAACCCTTTATCATTTCCAGTAATTTCCTTATCTTTATGTCAAATACCATTTACAAGTTTTCTCATCTAAAGTCTTTTTATTCGAAATCTTTTCACTAATGCTTTACATCTAAATGCTTTCTTTCCATTTCAAACACTTTACATTTCAGAAACTGTCATACATTTCACGCCTTTATCTTCAAGTTTTTATCCTTCGAACACCTATTTTTACTTAAAGTCATTTTACAGATTTCTTGAATTAAACGCTTTCTTCATATTTCGAATCTTTTACACTAATTGTTTTGTTTTACGTTTCGAAGCCATTTACTTGTCTTTTATGAAGTTTTACATGTCTTTACAATTAACCTTTATTCATGCAATTTAGTTTCGCACACATATATTTTGATTGCACCTTTAGATCTTTAAGAGAGAAATCGAAATAAGTCAAACACCTACACAACATTCTAAATACCAACCATGAATACCTGTTCGATCATGAGAGTTACTTTAATGACCAACACGTCCTAGGATCAATCTAGTCGATCCTACGAGTTACCAGAGAAATTGAATAACAGTCAGTAAGTTTATTCGATAGTTTGGAAGACTAGCGGTTGTTTACCAGAAATCACTGTAAACAAATTGGCACACCCGGTGGGACAAACTGTTGGACGTTACAGAATTTAGAACAGAAATAAAGATTGTTGAGACATAACCATCATAAAAAGACCCTCTGAGTGATAAGTTTGCTGTTTTATGAACCTAAGAAGTGGTAAAATAAACAACAGCAACCAACCCTTATCCAGAAGAAAACGTTTAAACAAGATGTCTAATTCTGACAATCAACAAGGGGAACAAAATGCCCCACATACAACAGGCACTAATGTGTCCGCTTCGATGGGAACGTCTAATGTGACCCCTTCGAATGCACAGTCTGTTGCATCTTCTACCAGTAATATAGCCACTAATGGAGTAAGTGGCATATCAACTAATAGTTCGATCTTAGGAAATACTAGAACCATTGGTTATCCTGGGGGATTTGTTCCACCATCAGGGACACAAACCCATTTTGCCACTCCACTAACTAGACCACCCGGTTTCGATGGTAATAGAACCAGAAATTCCTCTTATGGAATGCCAACATCTTTTATGGCAGGTTTACACAATTCCACATCAAATTCATCACCACAATTATGGTCTGGGTCTGGGGCGAATCAGTTTATGACAAATAACAAGGGTCAGTGGGTTATAGCATAATGCCTATTTTAACCACAGAAAACCAGTTGGCCTTTAGGCAATTGATGGATGACAGTAACCATAACATGATAGGGGTATTAGCACAAACTATGCAGGAAATATTTGCCCCAATAGTACAAAATGTGACTGTGACAAACAGAGAAAACGCTGATAACATGAGTCGAATAGCAGATTTATTTGCTCCCCCAGAAAGGCGTAGGCAGAATCAGGCGGGAGTTCGAGCAAACATGCCTATTGTGGAACAAGTTGCTAACGACCTAAACTATAGACCACCTAGAGAGGAAAACTTGGGGGCAAGGGCACAAAGGCTAGAAGCCCCAATGATCCCAGGCCCACAAAGAGAAATTATGGAACCAAGGGCAAGGGTCGAAAGGCTGGAAGCCCCAGAGTTTCGAGAAGAACAACCTAGGGGGGTTGTCATGGTGGGTCGAAATCAAGATGTTGATGCTGTCGTTCATAGAATTCGAAACGATAACATCTTGGCAGAAAATAATTTAACCACCATGATAGAGAGAGTCATGGCCCAAAATGGCCTCAACACAGGAATTAGAAGGCCAAATTATGCTTCTCCTATATTAGATTGCATAATGCATACTGATTTACCAAGGGGGTATAAAGTCCCTAAATTCACAAAGTTCGCTGGGGATACAAATGAATCAACAGTCGAACATATAGCCAGATATCTAACCGAAGCGGGAGATATAGCCAATAATGAAGACCTCAGGATCAAATACTTCCCAAGTTCCCTGACTAAAAACGCCTTCACATGGTTCACCACTTTGCCTCCTGGGTCTATTGATACTTGGGCTCTTTTGGAGAGATTGTTCCATGAACAGTTTTACATGGGACAGTCAAAAATAAGCTTGAAGGAACTAGCCAGTGTCAAGAGAAAGTTCACTGAACCCATAGATGATTATCTGAATAGATTTAGGCTTTTGAAATCCAGATGTTACACAGTGGTGCCTGAACATGAGTTAGTCGAAATGGCCGCTGGTGGCCTGGATTACTCTATTCGAAAGAAACTAGACACTCAATATTTGAGGGACATGGCTCAGTTAGCCGACAGGGTTCGACAGGTCGAAATGCTAAAAGCCGAAAAGGCCAGAGTCTTCAAAAATAACAAGAAGGAAAGGATCTCCTATGTTGGAACTGAGGAAGCAGAAGATTATCTTGAATTCGAATTCGAAGAGGTCGAAATCGACCTCGCTGAATTAAAACAGGCACCACCTTACTCCTGCAAGTTATTAGTTCCCACAAAAGGGAAAGAGATTGTTGAAAATGAGAAAAGTGACAAATTCCCAAAGAAGGTTTATACCTTTGATGTCACTAAATGTGGCGAGATTTTTGATTTACTTGTCAAAGATGGCCAACTCATTGTGCCATCAAATGTCAAAATTCCTCCTTTAGATCAAAGAAAGAAGAGAGGATTTTGCAAATATCATAGTTTCCTAGGCCACAAAACCTCACAGTGTTTTCTTTTCAGGGACCTAATTCAGAATGCAATCAAAGATGGCAGACTGAAGTTTGCTGATAAAGCAAAAATGAAAGTGGACGAAGATCCCTTGGACGTCGCAGACACCAACTACTCCGAGCCTGCATGCATTGGAGAGATTAACATGGTGGAAGCTGACCAAAGTGATGTCCCAACAGAAGAGAAAGGTGCTGAAAACGAAAGATGGGTGATGGTCGAAGTCGATAAGGAGGTCACTGAAGACGTCCAGAAGCAACCAGAGACTTCGATTGAAGCAACACATGTAGCTGTTACAAAAGAAACCCAGGCTACTGAAGGTCAGGAAAATCAAAACCAAGAGTTAACACAGGACACTGAAGGCCTGAGGCTAGAATTGGAGAAAGTCCAAATCACGAAGCCAACTTCCCCTCAGAAGGAAATATGGGACACTCTAGGGGAACCCAGTGGAAAATTTGACTATTTGGTCAAATATTCTGCCCCAGAGAGTTCGAAGGTCCACATTGAAGATATAAAACCCACAGGATGGGGAGATGATGAAGCTGAAGGGGAGGATGTTGAGGTGAACATGGTGGACATGGAAAGACCTCACTCTGAGATGGAGGAGGTAGAAAGATACTTAGAAAAAGAGAAGTATAAAATGGAGGATAATCATGCTGGAGATGCTAGTCTCAAGGATTACCTCATGACGTGCCACAAGGGAGATACAGGAATGATATTGTGCCCTAGGTGCAGCATCCTCTGCAATCAGAGAATCACTGCGAACTTCGAAAGGGTACAGAGGGCTCGAACGGGAAACAATTGGCGCCAGGATAACCAGCTATTCAAGTGTTATCCTAAGGCTGGAGAAAGTTTGCTGGAATTTGTGTTTCGCTGCTACAAAGGGGCAACCAAGTGCTTGATATGCCCAAGGTGTTCAGCTGTGTATGATCAAAGCATGGCCAGAGCCTTCGAAACAATTCCCTTCGCCCCTTGCTGGAGCCATCAAGAAAATGTTCAGATGGGGCCACATTTTGACAGCAGACACAAACAACGAAGGCATGATAGTCTTCATCCCAAGGCTGCTCGAAGAGTGACTTTCAAACTCCCTGCTGAAGTGCCAACTGACAGATGGCTGCAAGTCAGAAATGACAAAGGCAAAGACAGATGGAGAAACACCGAACGAAATGCACGCCATGCTACGACATACAGAAGGCAATTCAACATAGCAAAAAGGGAAGAGGTAAGATTAGAGAACTACAAAGGAAGGAACCCCGTGCCGAGATCCCAGTGGCGAGGGCAACGGAGGATTCGAAAGGCTGAAAGAGAAGCTGTGGCAAATAAAGCGGTAACTTCAACAAAGAACCAAGGTGAATCTAGCACCAATAAACCCACCCCAAAAAATCAAACTGAAGACAAACCTCCAGTTAATAGGAGGCTTTTCTCTGAAGTACAACTAGATGAACCAAAGGAATACACTCCAGGCCCAGAAGAAGACGAAGATATGATAACAGATAACTTCGAATCAGAGGGGGAGTCTTCGTTCAACCTAAACTGCAACGTGGTATATGTGCTTCCCTGTGAATTTGGACAGGAAACTGAAATTGATGAATATGAGGAAGAAGATACCATAGACAATGGGGCTGTCGAGGAGCAAAATGCGTTCTTCGGACGTCCAGAACCTGCTATGAAGAACCATCTTAAGCCACTATTTATTCGGGCAAAAGTTGGTGCCTATGGCGTGAATAAGGTTCTAGTGGATGGGGGTGCTGCAGTCAATTTGATACCCCACTTCATGCTGAAAAGATTAGAGATCCGCGAAGGAGACATCAAGCCCCACAATATGGTTCTATCCAATTATGAAGGGAAAGTAGGCAAAACACTGGGAGTGGTTCAGTTGGACTTGACAATAGGCTCAAGCTGTAGGCCCACCATGTTTATGGTGATCGAAGCCAAGGCCAATTACAACTTATTAATGGGAAGGGAGTGGATCCATGGCGTAGGGGCAGTTCCTTCGTCAATGCATCAGCGATTAGTCCTATGGAGAGATGATGGGATCGTGGAAAACATCGAAGCAGACCAGAGTTACTTTATGTCAACAGTCAATTTAGTTGACAAGATGGATTATGATAAACATCTGGCAAAGATTGCTCCGTCTGTTCCAAATGATGAGATCAACGAAACCAGAAACGCCCACTACTACATGACCCTTCGCCATGATGGCCTATACTGGGATAGAACAATAATCAGTGAAGAAGAGGGAGTCGAAAGTACTATACAAAGACGGCCAGCAGGCTGGGACTTCGACAACCTTATCCATGACTGAGTCCACCTTTTTTGAAAGGATTTCGGCCTATATGGCTGAGAACGAATCAAAAGCGGCCTTAGAGGCTGAAATAAATAAATTAGCTGTAAAGATAAATGAAATAAGTGGGGATGGCTCGAAATGCTCACCCTTTAAAGAACTTGAGATGGACCAAAGGTTGGACGCCATCTACGATAAAGAACCCTTAGGCTTCGAAAGGGACCCCATAGACTCAGGTGCCAAAATGTTGGCGCAGGATCCACTCGAAGAAGTCAACTTAGGGGATGAAAACACGAAAAGAATAACCTACATAAGTGCAAAGCTTAGCCCAGGCCTCAAGCAGGAAGTAATCGAAGTCCTCAAGAAAAACAAAGATTGCTTCGCATGGGATTATGACGAAATGCCTGGTTTAAAGAGGGAGTTAGTCGAACACAGACTGCCAATCAAAGATGGCAAGAAGCCCATCAAACAAACTCCCAGAAGATTTGCACCAGCGGTTCTCACAAAGATTAAAGCTGAGATCGAAAGGTTGTTGCGTTGCAAATTCATTAGAACCACAAGGTACGTCGAATGGTTAGCAAATATATTGCCTGTTATTAAGAAAAATGGTTCTTTAAGAATTTGCATAGATTGTAGGGATTTAAACACTGCAACCCCTAAGGATGAGTACTCCATGCCTGTGGCAGAAATGCTAGTAGACTCTGCTGCAGGGTTCGAATACTTGAGTATGTTAGATGGATACTCTGGGTATAATCATATTTTCATTGCTGAAGAAGATGTTGCCAAGACAGCATTTCGTTACCCAGGAGCCTTAGGCACCTACGAATGGGTGGTGATGCCTTTTGGTTTAAAGAATGCTGGGGCAACTTATCAAAGGGCAATGAATTCGATTTTTCATGATTTCATTGAAACCTTTATGCAGGTGTATATTGATGATATAGTCATCAAATCTATATCTGCAGAAACACATTTGCATCATTTGAGCCAATCATTCGAACGAATGAGAAAACATGGCTTAAAGATGAATCCCCTTAAATGTGCATTTTTTGTGCAGGCTGGAGATTTCCTTGGTTTTGTGGTTCACAAGAAAGGGATTGAAATCAACCAGAACAAAACCAAAGCCATAATGGAGACGAAAGCACCTACGTCAAAAAGGGAGCTGCAATCCCTGCTAGGGAAGATTAACTTCCTCAGAAGGTTCATTTCGAATCTGAGTGGAAGAACCCAAGCTTTCTCTCTGTTGCTTCGTCTAAAGCAAGGCCAAGCCTTCGAATGGAACGAAGCCCATCAGGAGGCATTTGACAAGATAAAAAGACACCTCTCTCAGCCTCCTATCTTGTCTCCACCTTCATGGGGGAAGCCCATGAGATTGTACATATCTGCCTCTGAAGTTAGTATAGGTAGTATGTTAGCACAAGAAGATAGCAATGGTATCGAAAGAGCCATATACTATCTAAGTAGAGTATTGAATGATGCAGAGACCAGATATAGAAATTTAGAAAAGCTATGTCTCTGTTTGTATTTCTCTTGTATGAAACTCAAGAATTATATAAAGCCTGTTGATGTTTATGTTTCATCTCATTTCGATGTCATTAAACACATGCTTTCAAAACCAATAATGCATAGCAGAGTTGGTAAATGGGCTTTAGCCTTAACATAATATTCTTTGACTTTCATGCCTTTAAAAGCTGTGAAAGGCCAAGTGATTTCTAATTTTCTTGTGGACCATTCATTGGTTGAGCAGACTGCCATGAGTTACGTCGAAATGCAACCATGGAAATTATACTTTGATGGTTCAACCCAAAGGAATGGAAGTGGTGTTGGAGTCCTTCTAATTTCTCCTGAAGGAATTCCAACAAAATTCAAGTATAAATTAGATGGTCCTCGTTGCTCGAACAACGAAGCTGAGTATGAAGCGCTCATTGTTGGACTTGAAGCTTTGTTGGAATTGGGGGCAACTAGAGTCGAAATTAAAGGAGACTCAGAATTAGTGGTCAAACAAATAACAAAGGAGTATAAATGCATAAAGGAAAACTTTATGATATACTTCGTCATAGTCAACAGGCTACTTAGGAAATTTGAGTACATGGATATTCAACACATACCAAGAATAGAGAACCAAGAAGCAAATGACTTAGCACAGTTGGCTTCGGGTTATAAAGTTTCTACCAGGAACTTTAAGGATTTAGTTGAATTAAGGGGTAGAGTTATGGCTACTAGATTCACACCATCAGATCTAGAAAGTATGAAATTGGGATATGCTGAGAAACAGGGATTCGAAATATTGGCCATAAACACTTTATCAGATGCAGATTGGCGAAGTCCACTGGTGAGTTATTTAGCAAACCCAACTATGAATGTGGATAGAAAGACAAAATACAGAGCATTATCATATCTCCTCATGGGGAACGAATTGTTCAAAAAGACCCAAGAGGGCGTATTATTGAAATGCCTAGGAGAAAGTGAGGCATACTTAGCATTGTCAGAAGTCCACAATGGGGCATGTGGGGCACATCAAGCAGGCCATAAAATGAAATGGTTGTTATTTCGATACGGCTTGTATTGGCCTAGCATGCTCAAAGATTGTATAGACTTTGCTAAAGGATGTGAGGAATGTCAGAAACATGCAGGGATTCAACATGCCCCTGCAAGTGAATTGCATTCAATCATCAAACCATGGCCATTTAGAGGATGGGCATTGGATTTGATAGGAGAAATAAATCCTGCTTCGTCTAAAGGACAGAAATATATCTTGGTAGGAATAGATTATTTTACCAAGTGGATCGAAGCTATACCATTAATAGTTGCTGATCAAGAGGCTATTATTGAGTTTATACATAAGCACATTATCTATAGGTTCGGATTGCCAGAGAGCATAACCACAGACCAAGGCTCTGTGTTTACAGGTAGAAAGATGCAAGAATTTGCCCAAGAAATGGGGTTTAGATTACTAACATCAACGCCATATTATGCTCAAGCAAATGGTCAAGTCGAAGCAGCCAATAAAGTGATAATAGGGTTAATCAAGAAACATATTGGTAAAAAGCCAAGAAACTGGCACAAAACTTTGGACCAAATACTATGGGCCTGTAGAACATCTCCTAAGGAAGCTACTAACACTATGCCTTTCCAACTCACATTTGGTCATGATGCAGTGCTGCCAGTAGAAATCCATCTACAATCAGTTCGAATTCAAAGACAAAGCAAAATCCCAGCTGCATTATATTGGGAGATGATGATGAATGAATTAGTTGAGTTGGACGAAGTTAGATTACATGCATTGGAAATCTTGATGAGACAAAAAGAAAGAGTGGCCAGGACATACAACAAAAGGGTGAAGAGAAAAGCATTCATTATTAATGACTTAGTCTGGAAAGTCATATTGCCCATGGACAAGGAAAATAAAACATTAGGTAAATGGTCACCTCATTGGGAAGGGCCTTTTCGAATACTAAAGGCATTCTCAAACAATGCATATGAAATCGAAGAATTGACGGGTGATAAACGTATCCTAAAGGTTAATGGGAAATATTTAAAGAAATATAAGCCACGCCTGCAGGAGATTCGAATAGTAACAACGTAGCCAAAATATTATAAAAATGCCAAAATGGCAAGATGAGATGCCAAAATGGTGTTGTTCGAATATTACATATAAAAAAAACCAAATTGTAATCAAATGAACATTGAAATTTAGAAGTAAGAATTATTCTTCAGTCTGTTGAAGGTACTTCGAAAAGATTCAAGTCTCTGTTGAGCGAAACGCCTGGCTCCTTCCAAGGTTGCCACTTCTCCCTTTAGTTGTTCTGCAGTTTCCATTTCTGCAAGCCCCTGGTTGAGAAGCTCTTCGAATTGGTTACCAGCGGTATTGGTTTCGAAGGCTATTTGTTGTTCTTTAGCCTCTTTAACCTTCTGTTGAAGTTCCTGAATCTGCCTTTCCCAAAGAAGGATGGACTCAGCTCGAGCCTCATAATCATTTTTTGCTTGCTTTAGATGCATAGCTTGATCCTCAACTTCTTGAGAGAGTTTCGAAGCTTGTTCATAAGCAGCATCCATTGCAGTGCGTTTTTCTTGAACCTTTCTGGCAGCAGATTCATCTTGGAGAAGGTAACCAGTTACGTTGTCCAGCAAAGACTGAAGATCAAACAAGATAGTACTAACTGGCAAGGAGCACGTAGCAAGGTTTACTTTTGTAAGTAACTCCTTCATAGTGTAGCAAGCAGTGCTATCCTGTTTGAGCACTTCGAATATATCCACATTAAGAATTGTTTTCCTGATCTTGTTAAGAAGTACAATTCTTTCATCTGTGGGAAGAGGATAGCTAGTCGAACTTGTGCCAGCCCTAGCAAGTGGAATGTCCCTTTGAGCCAGCTTCGCCTTCATGTACCCAATAGGGTCATTTCGCCTCAGGAGTGCAAGCTCCTCGTCAGTCATTCGAGACAAAGACGGTTGAGGGAGTTCCACACGTAGGGGAGTCACGTCCATTTCGACTTCCATGGGTTTGTTGGTTGTGTCACCATCCTCTTCATTCGTTTCGTGCTCATTATCTTCTTCATCGTCATCCAAGTCCACCACTTCAATGTCTTCTTTTTCGCTACTATTTGCATTGGACTCTGTCCCAACAGTCGAACCATCGTTGGCATCCTCCTCCTCAGACTCTTCGTCTGCAGATTCTTCATTTCTTTGGCCAGAATCAGCTTTCTCTTCTTCAGCATGAGTATCCTTTGGGTCCTCTTGAAGGGTTTCAAGAGGGGACTTTTGAATAGAAGTTCTTTGCAAAGCTTCTGCAGATTCATGAAGTGGTGTTTCATTTGTCTCTTTCAGAGGAGGAGAAGTACTCTGATCATCCTACTGCTCAGAAGTTCCAGCCATAACCGCCATATTGGAGGAACCTTTATTCTGTACAAGGTTGCTGGAGTCTCCTTGAGGAGAGGAGTTGAGTGGAGCAGCAGCTTTTGATGGTGAGTTCGAAGTGGTAGAAGCTGGATTTAAGATATTCTGCAAGGAGCGAAAGAATATTAAAAGCATGCACCAAGGTAATGAGAGATTATTATTTTTCCAAAAGTTTAAAGTTCAATTTACCTGTGGACTCTGGAAGAGAGGTTGCTAGCTATGCGTTCCAACATTACGTTGGAGGTCGAAGGTGGAATTTTGGATTTGGGTGAGGGAGCAGCATCCCTGGAATCAAGTCCAGAGACACTAGTTGGTACGGTACTTTTCGAAATATCCTTCTTCTGCTTCTTCTTCGAAGCAGTTGGTAAGTTTCCGCCAGCCTTGGGGTCTTCCCCAGTGGTGTTTGATTTTCGCTTCTTTGGAGTGGTAGGCGGAAGTTTGTTGGTCTGAAAAGATTTAAAACAAAGAGTTAGATGCAAGTCATGAAACATTAGTGAAATCGAAACATCAAGGCTAAGTGATTACCTGTGGAGTTGGAACACTGGTTGTTGTTGGTATTGTTGTTGTTGTTGTTGTTGTTACAGCAATGGTTATTGTTTCAGATGGAGTCACATTGTCAGTGGTTTCGATAGAGGCTTGAGAGGCGCTCCCTTCTTTCGACTTTGAAGCATCTGTCTTTATCCTGATGGCTAAAAATCGAAACAATTAAGGCAAAAGTTAAAGATATAGAAAATGAAAAACGTTTGGGATTTTCCCAAGCATTCGCACCTGTGCCTTGATCAGATTTAATCGACATGGCAGAAAGGTCATAGCGAAGATGTCCTGGGAAATCGTGGAGCCAGTGTCGATCCCATGTCACAGTCTCAGATGGCTTTGGTTTCTTTTGAAGATGTTTGAACATTTCTTTGCAAGTGAACCACCAAGGGTATGGAGGAAACCAAGCCAGAGCCAGTTCTGAGGTAGGTAATTTAGGAAATTTAGGTGGATGCATTTCGAATGCCAACCTATACCTATCCTCAGGTGACAACCCTGAAGGAAGTTTTAACTTAGAAACTTTTTGTTTGAATTTTTCCTTCAAAGTCTCATCCGCTTGATGCACAGTGGATTCCAAGTGTGTGGGATCATAAGTAGTTTCGAAATAATTTTGAAAAGCTTTAATCTCTTTGGCATGAGTGAACATACCTTTCTTGGTTGGTACCTGCACATCGAAGGCATCAGTTAGTTTTTGTTGAATTGTAAGAGTATCGAACATATAAGTTTGATAAAACTTGGTCCACCATTCCAGAAACCCCTTTGCTGTAAGATGGGTGGGTTCGAAAGTTATTAGCTCAAACTGGGCAAAGCCTTGGTATTGTTCTTGCTGTAGTTTGGCTTCCCGTGCCTTGAAGGTTCGCCCAGAGGTAATGGCACTCTCAGTTTGAAATAAGGGTTCAGGAATTAGTTGGCATAAGCCAAACTGTCTCGAAACAAAATTTGGCTGGTAAGCGAAAAGGAAAATCTGATTCTTGGCAGGAGTTATTCTTGAGGAGATTAGTCGGGGTAGCAAAAAGGCTCTCCATACATCTTGAATCTCTTTGCTCTTGACAGCTTCTGAGAGAGCCATGGTGAACCATGAAGGTCCATGAGCCCTTGAAGCAAAAGGCGCCATGGTCTCTTCGAACTTATGCCTCTTGGAGAATATCATGATGTACTTTGAGAATAGGACTTTGAAGTCATCCTTGTCGTCATTTGGAGTTAACCTTCGCAGCCTAGTGCCTTCGATTATTCTATCCGTTATTTCAGGTTCTCGTTCATCAATGGTGTTGGCAGTTGACAAGGAAGGTTCGAACATGGCATTTAGCCATAGCTGAAGTAACCAAAAAGGGCCAGCTAACAGGATATTCTTGGAGGTATGAGATTTTAGGCTCGAAACAGCTGACCTTAGGCTTTCATAAAGGTCAACTAAAAGCAGTTCACTTAAGCACACTCTCCGGTTCTCATGCAAATCCCTAGCTAGAGGAATAAACCTACTGGCTACCTGTAGGGATCTACTGCAGAAGACATATCTTGACAGCCATAGGGTAAGGAAAGCAATGTGTTCTACATCAGAAACGTTGTCTCCTTCAGCATGGTAGTGACTGATAAACTTTGAAAAACTTGCTAGTTTGACTTCGAAGTCGATTATGCTCGAATGTTCTTCGTTGTTAGGGATATATGTTTCTCCTACTGGTGATAGCCCAGTGATGGCCGCTATGTCGAAAAAGGTAGGGGTGATCATTCCACCAGGGAGATGGAAAGTATTATAAGTACTGTCCCAGAAATATAGGGACGCGAATAACAATGGGTGGCTGTAAGTAAAACCTGGCTTCGACAACTTAATCAAGTTGTAGATACCTAATTCTTCCCATTGCTGGGATTTCTTAGCTTCTACCTTATTGAACCAGTTTTGATAAGCAGTGTCGGAGGTGGGGCAAGATCGAAACGGTTTGAAATTACTCTTTACATAGTCTAATACAAAAGGGTCCTTAGGAGGAACAGTTGGATTTTCCACGGTGTTTGAGCCTGAAGATTCTATTGCCTTAGGGGCGTCCATTTTGTTAAACAGGGGTTTGAAATTATAGCAAACTGGGAAAATTTTCCTGGTGTCTTTTAGAATTTCAAAAACTGTAAGAGGGCCCATTAAAGCTAACCTCTTACCAGCAGCGGTGGTAGGAATAAGTACCTGGGATGCATAAAGCATTTCTTTCTCCTTCGAGATCATCTGGGGAACAAGAACAGATTGACCTTGGTGAGTGACAACCTTGCTTTCCATGGTAGTTCCTGCGGTCTTTCCTTTCTTTTTGGAGACCTTTTTTAGTTGGGATGAAGTAGAAGAAGACATTGTTGGAAGAATGTTGAAAGCTTAGGGTTTCAGTGAGAAAAGAAGGAGAAAAGATTCAGAATGTGGGAAGAAAAGGAAAAAGACTAAGTTGATGGTTTTTATAATGTGGAAGTTTAAGCATCCACTGAGTAAGGTTGTGATACGTGGTAATCATGGGTTGGTGTGATGAAGAGGTGGCGTAAAGTTAAACATGGGTAATAGGCGTGATTAAAGATAATCATTGTTTTGTAACTGCACCATACTGTGATATGGTTCAAGGCGGTTAAGGAATCTAAAAAGTGTTATGATTGACGTGACTGGAGTCAAATGCATTAAATGTTACGATGATTCGAAGGTCGCATCAAAATCTTGTGTATATGTTTAAAATAAGTATTTCTCAAAGAAATCGAAATACATATTTTAAAGGGGCATTTTGTTGGCTGAAGATTTTGATAATATTATTAGAAGCCAACTGAATTGGACGTTTCGATCGAAATGAAACAAAACGTCATGTTTCGAAATAGTAGAAGCAATGCTTCGAATTAGCATATCAAAGCTTAGAGCTTTGAGTGACAGTTATGAGAATATATCCAAAGAAGTCTCGAAATGACAACAAGGTTGTATCTAAGGAATGCGTTCGAAGCGAGGAGCTGCCAAAACATTTGAAATTCAAATACAAGCGGGATGTTCGAAGTTTGAAATTTATGCGCTGGAGCATTCGAAGACGCGTGGAAGCAAGAGAGAGGCATTGCTATGCATGTTCTGAACGTGGCAGAATCTTATAGCAAGACCGTTATGGTCGAAGTAGTATAAATAGAAGTCTTAGCATTAGGATTTCGTGTGTCATATCTATTTGTACAAAAAAACTCAGTAAACATTCAAATTACCACATGGCTAGGGAAACGAATGCAAGAGTAATGTACGTATGATAACACCACATGTTTATGATTTAATGAAAACCCTTTATCATTTCTAGTACTTTCCTTATCTTTATGTCAAATAACATTTACAAGTTTTCTCATCTAAAGTCTTTTTATTCGAAATCTTTTCACTAATGCTTTACATCTAAATGCTTTCTTTCCATTTCAAACACTTTACATTTCAGAAACTGTCATACATTTCACGCCTTTATCTTCAAGTTTTTATCCTTCGAACACCTATTTTTACTTAAAGTCATTTTACAGATTTCTTGAATTAAACGCTTTCTTCATATTTCGAATCTTTTACACTAACTGTTTTGTTTTACGTTTCGAAGCCATTTACTTGTCTTTTATGCAGTTTTACATATCTTTACAATTAACCTTTATTCATGCAATTTAGTTTCGCGCACATATATTTTGATTGCACCTTTAGATCTTTAAGAGAGAAATCGAAATAAGTCAAACACCTACACAACATTCTAAATACCAACCATGAATACCTGTTCGATCATGAGAGTTACTGTTGTACCCCAAAATTTGCCCTCCCATATTTCTCAAAATATTTCAAGAAAAATTCACAAGTCCAACCCGGCGCGTCATATTCAGGTATTCTTTCGCCAAGATATCTCTGATAACGTATTCTCAAATTCAGGTTCGGCTCAAGAGTCAATTCTTTAAAGAAGGTGTCCGAATGTGTGAGTTTTTTCGAAGAAATATGGTGAAAAAAGTGTGCCGAAAATGCAGTTTTTACGCGCTAAAAAATTCATAACTTGAAGATAGTGGCTCGTTTTGAACCTGTTCCGGTGGCCAAAATTCCGTTTTGAAATTATCTATGTTTTCATCTCTCACGGCTGGAAGCCAATTTCGATCAGAAGGTCTTCAAAAATATGGATTTATCAAGTATTTTCATACAGAAAATTTGTGACAGAAGTTTATTTGCGTCATATTCAGAAAATCATAACTCGGTCAATTTTTATCGGATTGGGCTCATATTTTTACACAAGGTCCCTTACTCATAGATCTACAACTTTACTTCAAAAGTCGAGACCGGATTATGCTCCGATCAATACCAGTTTTTTATTGAAGAACGTGTCAGAGTCGACACGGGAGCCCAAAATAAGTTTGTCTGAGATGAAACTTCAAAAATTCATAACTAATTCACCGTTTATCCGGTTGAGCCGATTTTCGGACAGGAGTTAGTTATCGATGTCAGATATATTTTGTTTTCACATTTCAACTTCAAAAATTGCACTTAAGTCCCTGAGATTTAGCCTGGAAAGTGACGAACTCAAGTGAACATTGGAGGCCCAATTGCACATTCAAAGCCCATTTTCTTTACCCTAATTTCTATTATATAATCACCTTCTTTTCACACAAACCGAGAGGAGAAAAAGAGAGAAAAAACCTGGCCACAACACTGTCAGAATATCAAATTCTTTCAAGAACCCTAAAACCTTGAAATCCTTATTACAAATCCCTCTCTCACTACAAACAAGCCATCACAGTTACAAACCAACACCTCACTACTTCTTCAGTAAGGGTAAGGCTGGCTTGATCTCCATGATCCAAAAGGCATAAAAGCATTCATGTCACTAATTTTCCAGTAAGGGTAAGATTGATTTGATCTCCATGATCAAAAGGGTATAATCATTCATACATGCCATATTGTGCCTAAACATTAAATTTCTTCATATATTGGCTTTATTTGCATTTTATGATTTTATTTAATGTGTTCATGAGATTCAACACTGCAGATTTAGACAGGATCCCATGCAGGTTCATTAAGGAACATTGAGGCCAAAAGCCAAATGGCCAAAAGCCAAAAGCCAAAAGCCAAAAGCCAAATGGCCAAAAGAACAACTTATGCATGGTGAGACAGACATCCTGAGAAGATTAAGGAACGTTGAGGCCAGAACACAAATGGCCAAAAGCCAAAAGCCAAATGGCCAAAGTAGAACAACTTATGCATGAAACCCAATCCAATGGCCAAAGAATGCAGACCACGGTACTCAGGAGTCAATGAACACGCACATGATGCTAGAAAGTCAAACAAGGCTTTTTGTCTAATGGGCCAGAATACTTCAAAAAAACCTCCTCTTGGGCCTGAAACCCCCATTGGTTTGCATCCTTTTTAATTTTATTTTCTTTTCTTTTCTAATTCTTTTTTAATTGTTTTAATTATTTTTTTCACCATAAAATAATTTTCTATAATAAAAACAGAAAAATCAAAAATACAAATATATTTAATTATTATTAATTTCATCACTAACCTATTTTTTGTAAATAAACTCTAACAATTAACTTAGTTTAATTTAGGTTTTTAAACTTTAATCTTTTTCTTAATAAGTAAAAAGTATCTAGAATTAGGTTTTTTGACATATTCATCTTTTTCTTAAACAAATTATTAATCATCATTATTTATCATTATTATTAATTATCATTAATTTTGTAAATAAACATGTAAGTAAATTAATTAACTAGTAAATTAGGTTAACTTTAATATTTTCATTAATAATTAAAATAATCTAGATTTAGGGTTTCCTTTTAATTCTTGTTCTTTATTTTCCATTAAATACCAAAAACCTAAAAAACATTTCTTTTCTTTTAATTAAATAATTAATTAACTTTTAATTCAATTTAATTCCAAAAGGGTCCAACGCCCTCGAACGTTCTATTTTCTATTCTTTTCGCGCATTTATTCTTATTTTTCTTGTGAATATTATGTAATTGCTCAAGCCATGTAATAGTAACTAGGTTTTACTTTCCGCATTTTTATTCAAAACGGGTCTTTGTTAATTTGGCGATGTATAGACCCGTGCCTTGTAATAGCGTAGGATTTATCTTTCCGCATTTAAATTTCCGCACTTTTAAATTCTAAACTTTGCATGAAAGAATGAATGTTAATTAAAAAACAAGCGTAGCTCACAATGATACATGTACAAGATAAAACATAACATGAAAATAACACACCAATTCACACACCACTCTTAGGGTACGCCTCACTGTTGCCTTACCCTCGAAACGTGGTCGTCGAGTAGAGGATGTTTTAGTAAGTCCTCATGTCCATGAACATGGCATGAGGGTAGCTTCTAAGGTGTCTTCCTATTGCTCCGGTGATCACCATGTCCCGAACCCTCGAATTGACCCGAACACCTCCAACGGTGGTGCTACCTATCTCTCAATGGTGGGATGGCACTACCTTAAGGACATTTACACAACCTAATTCCTTAGGGTAGGTAGAGAACTCGTAGATACTTGCTCTAATTTCAAAACAAATCAAAAACTTCTTTTCACACCGACACCTTTCAAAAAGCTTTCAAAAAGTAATTTTTCAAACACTCTTGAGGACTGATACAAGAGTCGAACTGAAATTTTCAAAGAAACTTTTTTAAACCCACAGTTGAAAAGCAAACAAACATTTTGAAAACACAAATGAGCAAGTATCTAAGAGCCCATGTATAACCATGGATAGAAAGGGTGCTAACACCTTCCCTTTCTATAAATCTACCTCCCGAACCGAGAAACTATCTCATAAGGAATTTTGCTGTGCTTTTGTCCTATCCATGTTGGAGAAAATAAAAGACGGTGGCGACTCTTGCTTCCGCGACATTTCGCGAACCAACGTAAAACAGTCAGTTCCAGATCCACCGATCACAGTTACCTTAATGACCAACACGTCCTAGGATCAATCTAGTCGATCCTGCGAGTTACCAGAGAAATTGAATAACAGACAGTAACTTTATTCGATAGTTTGGAAGACTAGCGGTTGTTTACCAGAAATCACTGTAAACAGGAAGTGATCTCATTGCGTTCCAACTCTACTATTTCCCCAATGTCTTTGAATGCCCCTTGCCGTTGACAGAAGCTGATTGGATTGATCTTGAACCGTTTGAACTCGAACCTTGGTAATAAAGTTAACTGTGGTGATTCCACGGGACATAGTCACACACTTTCAATCCTTAATTTTTGCCTGGACCGCCCTTTCAAGTTTTCAGCCCACCAGGATAGCCATTTTTGCCCAAGTTGCCCTTTCGGGTTTTTAACTTGCTGAGTGTATAATCTTTTGCATATATCCCTAATTTTTGCCCAAACCTTTTGGTTTGATGGGATGCCCTTATTTTCCTAGGTGTGTCAACCTAGCGGGTCTCTTATTCATAGTATTTTTTAACTATGTTCGTGTTCACATGATGTGGGAAATCTTCACTGTCCATGGTAGTCAGCATCATGGCATAACCAGAGAACACTCTCTTGACAACAAATGGCCCTTCGTAGGTGGGAGTCCATTTGCCTCTGGGGTCGCCTTGTGGAAGAATAATGCGCTTTATCACCAAGTCACGAGCTTGATATACTCGAGGCTTGATCTTTTTGTTGAATGCCTTGATCATACGCTTTTGATACGTTTAACCATGACAGACAGCAGCCAGTCGTTTTTCATTGATCAAGTTCAACTGATCCAATCTTGTCTGAATCCACTCGTCTTCGTCTAGGCCTTTCTCATTCATAATTCTTAGTGAGGGAATATGAACCTCCACTGGCAAAACAGCTTCCATGCCATAGACTAAAGAAAAGGGAGTTGCCCCGGTTGATGTTCTAGCTGAAGTGCGGTAGCCATGAAGAGCAAACGGTAACACCTCATGCCATTCCTTTTAGGTCACTACCATCTTCTGCATAATCTTCTTAATGTTTTTGTTGGTCGCTTCCACTGCGCCATTCATTTTAGGTCTATAAGGAGAAGAATTGTGATGCTTGATTTTGAACTAACTGCAAAGTTCCATAATCATAGCATTGTTGAGGTTAGTCTTATTGTCGGTGATGATCCTTTTAGGGATACCATAGCGGTAGATGAGGTTATGTTTGATGAATCTAGCTACCACATTCTTGGTGACTGAGGCAAAGGAGGCGGCTTTGACCCATTTGGTGAAATAATCGATAGTAACAAGAATGAAGTGATGTCCATTAGAATCAGTTGGTTTGATCTCTCCAATCATGTCAATGCTCCACATTGCAAATGGCCACAGAGCGGTCATGATGTTCAGAGGGATAGGAGGCACATGGACCTTGTCAGCATAGATTTGGCATTTGTGGCAAGTTCTTGAGTGTTTATGGCAATCAGTCTCCATCATTGACCAATAGTAGCCAACTCTCAGGATTTTCTTGGCCATAGTATGTCCGCTAGAGTGAGTCCCAAAGAGACCATCATGCATGTCTTCCATAATTTCCTCTGCCTCCTTCTTGTCCACACATTGGATTAAAGTAGAATCATGGTTGCATTTGTACAAGATCCCATTACTTAGGAAGAATTTGGCTAAAAATCTTCGTAATAACTTTTTGTCGTTGATGGATGCTCCTTCAGGATACTCTTGTGCATCAAGGTATCTCTTCACTTCATGGTACCATGGCTTTTCTGATTCAGTTTCAAGCTCGTAGCAATGCGCAGGCTCGTCAAACCTTTCAATTTTAATCAAAGGAGCTTCGATGTCCCATCTGACCTTGAACATAGAAGACATGGTAGCCAAAGCGTCAGCCAGCTGATTCTCTTCCCTAGGGAATTGTTTAAATGTGACCTCTTTGAAGTAAGGAATCAGAGATAGCACAAGCTCCTTGTAAGGGATGAGATTAGGGTGCTTAGTTTCCCAATCTCCTTTTACTTGGCTAATCACTAGAGCGGAAACTCCAAACACATTCAAATGCTTGATCCTCAAATCAATGGCCTCCTTCATACCCAAAATGCATGCTTCGTACTCAGCCATGTTGTTCGTACAATCGAAGCATAGTTTGGCAGTGAAAGGAGTGTGGCAACCTTCAGTGAAGATGATCACAACAACAAATCCTGTTACCCAAGGCGTTGGAAGCCCCATCGAAGACCATAGTCCATCGGGATCCTTATTCAGGTCCGTCATACAGTCCAGGTTTCACGCAGTCGGTCACTAGCATGATGTTATCATCAGGGAAGTCAAAGTTCATAGACTGATAATCATCAATAGCTTGATGGGCCAAATGATCTTCTAATACGCTTCCTTTGATGGCCTTTTGCATTGTGTATTGGATATCGTACTCAGTCAAGATCATTTTCCGTCTAGCTATCCATCCGGAAAGAGCGGGTTTCTTGAAGATGTACTTGATAGGGTCCATCTTAGAAATCAATAGAGTGGTATGAGTCAACATATACTTTCTTAGCCGAAGAGCAGCCCATGCCAGAGCGCAACAAGTTTTCTTGAGCAGTGAATATATGGTTTCACAGTCGGTAAACTTTTTGCTCAGGTAATAAATAGCATGCTCTTTTCGGCCAGACTCGTCATGTTGGCCCAAAACACACCCCATAGAATTCTCTAGCACCGTCAAGTACATGATCAAGGGTCTTCCTTCAATTGGAGGCATGAGAATAAGAGGTTCTTGCAGATACTCTTTGATTTTGTCGAAGGCAGCCTGGCATTCATCATTCCATCTGACTACTTGATATTTCTTCAAGAGTTTGAAGATTGGCTCACAAGTAGCAATTAAGTGAGATATAAAGCGAGCGATGTAGTTAAGACGACCCAAGAATCCTGAATTCCTTTTCAGAGTGGAGGACAGGAATTTCTTGGATGGCCTTTACCTTGGCAGGATTAACTTCGATGCCTTTATCACTGACAAAAAAACCTAGAAGCTTTCCAGATCATACTCCGAATGTGCACTTATTGGGTTCAACCTCAACTTGTATTGTTTCAGCCTCTCGAATAGTTTGTACAGGTGATCAAGATGTTCTTCTTCAGTCTGTGATCTCGCAATCATATCATCCACATAGACCTCTATCTCATGATGGATCATATCATAAAACAAAGCTACCATAGCCCTTTGATATGTTACCCCTGCATTCTTTAACCAGAATGGCATGACCTTGTAGTAAAAGGTGCCCCATTGCGTAACGAAAGTGGTTTTCTCCATGTCTTTGGGAGCCATCTTAATTTGATTATAGCCAGAGAAGCCATCCATGAAAGAGAAGACTTTATGCTAAGCAGTGTTATCGACCAAGACATCAATATGAGGTAGAGGGAAATCATCCTTGGGGCTTACCCTATTCAGATCCCTATAATCTACGCACATGCGAACTTTTCCGTCTTTCTTCGGTACTGGAACCACATTTTCAACCCATTGGGGGTAAGATGTCACAACTAGGAATCCTACATCAAATTGTTTCATCACTTTAGCTTTTATCTTTTCAGACATGTCAGGCCTCATGTGACAAACTTTTTGTTTGACAGGAGGACAATCTTCCTTTGTCGGCAGACAATTGACTACAATGTCGGTATCCAACCCTGGCATATCTTTATACAATCATGCAAACGCTTCCACATAATCATGCAACATCTGAACCAATCTGCTTTTGGCACTGGTTTCCAGGTTAGCGCCGAACATGACCTCTTTCTTCTCTATCTCGGTACCCAGATTGATGACTTTAACTGACTCTTCATGCGGCTGAATATCTATTTCATCTTGTAATAGAAGTCTGGCTAGTTCTACCGGTATTTCACAATCTTCCTCGCCTTTGTCTTAGGCTTGGCTAATTGGACATTCAAAGTCATAGTTGGCAATAGTAGAGTCATTGGCAATGATATCCAGAGTGGATGAGGACCTGCAAGAGTGTGTGTGTGTGTGTGTGTGTGTGTGTGTGTGTGTGTGTGTATGCGCATGTAAGATACATGGCTATTTTAAAAAATGTATTTGAAAGAAAAGAAAGACAATAAGCACAAAAGTTTGAATGAAAAAGTCCAATAATTTGTATTTAATGATCATATGATAAGACGAACATAAATAAAACCCTTGATAAATGGACCATAGTGCCCCGGTCCAGGCACATGGCTTAAAAGTCAATGTTTAATATTACAGACAAAATGTTCTCGAATTAAAAGAAAGAAATAAACAAGTAATTACTCCTCAATGAAGGAGATGGGAACGAAGTCCTTTGGTGCCAATTGCTGAGCTCTGTTGTAGTAGGATATACCCAATCTTCAAATGCAACCTCATCATCAGAATCACCTACATCATTAACTTCATGACTTCCAATATGGAGAGGGGGCTTCCCTACATGAGCGTGCCTCGCTTATTTATGAGCCTTGATAGTAAAATCCAAACCACATTTGTCTACTTTGAATGGGATCTCGGGGATTTTCCCCCAAGTATCACAGCTTCCTTCTTCGACTGCGGCACGAGCATCTTTGAATGAAACCATCTTTGGCATGACCTTACCAGCTTTGGAAACATCAGAGGAACATTCAGAAGTAGCAATCATTGGTGGTGCAACTTCAAAAGCCTGACACGGGGTTTCTATAAATTCGCCATCCATCTCCACATATTTGAAAGAGTTGAGGTGGCTTACCATGAACTCTTCCTCACCCTAGACACTGACAATTCTTCCTTTGACCGGATACTTAAGCTTTTGGTGAAGCGTTGACGTTACTTCCCCAGCTCCATGGATCCAAGGGCGAACTAGGTCATCATATATGTGTGTTACTATCTTTATGTTCTGTTTTGTTTTGTTTTTTATTTATTAACATGTCGTATAAGATGTTGGAACATCTGTTACGATTCAAGACTGATAAGTTCTGTATCAGTCTGCTGTTTTTTTCCATGAGTATTTTTGCAAAGATCAATGTCTCAACATGTGTTAGGACATGTGTAATCTGTATACCAGAATTTCATATATATTCTCCGACTTTGTGGCGAAGAAGAAATGATTTATATCCTATGGTGATCACAACAAAGGTGAAATACTTGGAAAATATAGCATAGGTAATCCCTCAACTATTATTATCTCAAATGTTATGTTAGTTGAAGGCCTTAGACATAGCCTTCTTAGCATTAGTCAATTGTTTGACAATGGGTATAAGGTGACTTTTGCCAAAGATTGTTGCATAATAGAACATAATGAAAAGAAGGATTGTATGTTGTGTGAGGGTTATATATATATATATATATATATATATATATATATATATATATATATATATATATATATATATATATATATATATATATATATATATATATATATATATATATATATGCTATACTTAAAGGAATTGTCCTTGAATAATGCCCAATGTCTTATCACCATGAGTGAAGACTTTTGGCTTTGGCATAGACGTTTGGCACATGTCAACTTTGATCTACTTAATAAAATAGTTGCAAAATATTTAGTAATTGGTCTATCTAAAATAAATTTTTTAAAAGATCACCTATGTGATGCATGCCAAAAGGGAAAGCAAACAAGATTCTCTTTTAAATCTAAAAATGTTATTTCAACTTCGAGACCTCTTGATCTCCTTCATGTGGATTTGTTTGGACCTTCACAGACCAAAAGCATAAGTGGATTTCTTACACTTGTGCTTGAGCTATTTGTATGTGTGTTATTTGCAATATGTTTTTCTTGTTGTGTTGGCTAAATGGTATGATAAACTTCTTCATTTTGGTTTAAGTAGCGACATATTCTCTTTGCATGAGTTGCATTATATTGTGCGTTGTACCCAAAAATTTTCCCTCCCATTTTTCATTCAAGATACTATCCTAGGGTTTCTCGAATACTCAATTTGGCTCAAAAGTTGATCAGGCAGATTCTCTGCCTAGGCAGTAAGTCAACAATTAGGGTTTGGTATTTCTCAAATAAAATTGAGTCCTCAATGTTTCAAATGGTGTTCATAGATCTTCATGTCTCCTCAAGGATGTTCATGTAAAGTTTCAAACCTCGCATTGTAAGTTTGCTCAGTCAATGGTTCAGATGACTTAAAATGACTCCATTGACCCTAAAGTCGACCTTTTGCGAGATCAAGTTCAAACGATTGTAACTTCTTCATTATTCGATACTTTTGAGCGATTGTTTTTGCGTATGACTCTCTTTGACGTCATCTCAAATTTCTCTTCACAAATCAAGAACTAATTACGTGCGTAAGATCACCGAAATTCGAATACTTTAGAGGTTGCTTCATGGACTTTGACCTAATCTTAAGTAATTGTCGCCTGACTTCTAAGAATTGTGATTTCCTCAAATTCTAAGATCTTAAGACGATTATTTCTTCATATTGTCATAAGTGATGTCGATTACGAGTTTATCTTCAAAGATCAAAGGAAAATTGTGTTTAGAATACTTTGAAAGTTATCGAATTATCACAGGTCATTTTCTTGATTTCGAATGTTCTTAACTCCTAATTTCAATTCATACCATAATTGTTTTCGCAGGACTATGATTCTCATGTTGAAGTTGTTAATTTTACAAGATTGATGAATACTCTTAAAGCATATGTTTTGTCATCAAGAGATTGAATTCAGGTTTGGCAATGAAGTTCCATTTGAATCGAGCATGGCATGCGAGTTTCATTTTGAGTGCAAGTTTCATGGAATCAAGCGTGTATACAATGTTTAAAACATATCCAATATTATCAAACAAACTTCACTCAATACATGTTCGAAATCGCGTTGATTCACTTATGTGTCAATCTCCTTCAAGCTTTTGAGATCAATGAGTTTACACAAGGAAATTTCGAGTTTCTATCTCGCAAATCATTCAAATTTGTTACATTACTACAAGAGATTTACAAACTTCAAGTTCCATCAATTTATGTTACAAAGTTACAAGTTACAATACAAACTACAAGTGTTTTGTTTACAAAAAAAATTGTTTCTTCAATTTTCTCTTGCTTCATCTTCAAGAAAATCATCCACTCCTCGCGATGGCTTCTCCGCCTTTCAACCTCGCTTGCCATCCAATTGCTCGTACATGTAACAAAAGAAAGAAAAATTAGCAAACAATTAACATGTGAAAAATTCTAGCAAGAATGGTTTGTTAAACAAGAAAACTCATCATTAGGATTTGCATTTGGAATTAGAACTAAAAGGTTTTATTTTTAATCATGGACTATCTCCTACTTTTGCAAATCACAAAAAGTTTGATCTTTTTGGTTCACAAAAGGGAATAGAAATTCGCAAATGTTTTCCTACTGCAAAAGCAAAATTGAAACTGCCAAGTACGAAAACAGATGCAGCAAAGTACCAAGGCAGCAGCAAACTAGCGTAACAGCAAGGCAGCAACATAGCAAGCAACAACAAGCCAAAACTGCAACACAAAGGCAGGCTGCTAAAGCAGCTAACAACAGCATATAGCAGCAGAACAGGAGGCAAACAGTTGTTGTAAACAAAAGACAGACTTGCAGCCAAGCTACCAAACACATCAACACAAAATAACAAGTGCAATAGCCAAAAACAAATCAAAATCATCCAATATAAAAACAGCTAGAACTAGTTCATGGCTAAAGACCTTATGTAATCATTTCCCTAAATGGCAAATCCTTCGGAAATTGTGTAAAAAGCAAAAATTTGCATCATAGAAAGATGAAGAGGGGAAGATAAAGAGATAGAAAGATATCACCTAGCCCAAAACAGTCCACAACATGTCAAAATTGACCTGCTACAGCCTGCTAGCAATGTTGCAAAATCAGTCCAACACCTGCTATGTTATGCTGCCAAAACAGTTCCAAGTCAACCCCTGTACCAGTCCAAAAACCTGCTACAAAACAGCAAAATAACAACCCACATACTAGCCCAAAACCTTGTGCCACTGCTGCCCATAAAACTGTCAAAACCAGCCTGCATTAGCTGCTAAAAAAACCTGTGTAAAACACCCCAAAAACATGCTGCAAATATGTCCAAAACCTGTCCAATAAATTTCACTAAATTGGAAACACAAAAAACTGCAACAAAAAGCAATGAAACAGTATATAAAATTGTTCAAATTCATCTCATTTTTCTCTCCCAATTCACCCCCTCATTCAGCTATAAAAACAGGGGGCAGCATTACAAAATCAAGAGAGAGTTTTTGGTGAAGCACAAAAACCATAAAAGAAATACACTGATATGTATATACAAACCGTAATCTTCAACAAAAACTTCAACCTTCACTCATCAACTCAGAATCTGCAAACTTCCACACTTCTACCATCATCAATTTAGCGGCACATGATTATAAAGAGCAAGAAAATCAAGAGGAAGAAATTGAGAGGAAAATTAGAAGAAATCAGAGGAAGAAAATTGTAAGAAACACTGCCTAATCAGATCTTTTTACCTTGCAATTATCCAATCATCCCAAACTTCAAAACCCGCAAATCAAAAGCAACCTTCAACGATCTCTTAACACTAATACATCAAAATCAACTCAATACCGGCATTGATGCAATACCACAGCGCACCACAAGAATCAGAATTTAATTCTTTAGAAGAAGTTTATTAAGGAGAGGATTTCAAAAGCTATACCTGAGATGTGAAGACCCGTCATAGGAACTCTGACTCGGTAATTCTTCTTTTCCTTTATTCTTGCTCTAATTGTAGTTCTTGTTAATTTCACGAGTTGTTGTTGTTGTCGGTGTACTAAGAGGAAGAGTGAGGTTGTATTTTGTTTTTGTTCTTCGAGAAAGATGCAGAGAAAAATAATTTCTCCCTAAAAACACGAAAAAATAATCCCACCTCAAACTTCTGCACAAAATTTCTCCATACACACAAAAACCTCAAACCTACACAAACTCACAGCAAAATCGTAAGCCTTCCCCAAAGCTTCAACAAATCTACGAGTGTCTGAAGCAACAATAACAATATTTTCAGACCAGGATTGATTCAGAAGAAGACAATACATCATGTACCTTAGAAGACCCGTCATAGGAACTTTGATTCTGTAACTCTTTTTTCCCTTTATTTTGCTTTAATCGTTGTTACTGTTAAGACTGCAATGTTTGTTGTTGTTGCTGTAAAACCGGGAATCGATGTTCTTCCACCATTGTTAAGCATAGTTATTGTTGCTATCTTCTTAAAACCGAGAAGGAGCATAAAGAGACCGTGAAATATTGTGAGAGACAGAGAGGGACAAGAGATTGAGAAATATGAGAGCCGCGGAGAAAAGAGGTGTTGAGATGAATATTAGATCGGTGATGATTGAGAGATCACGGGGAAATCGATTGAAAAAGTTTGTGTGGGTAAAATTAGAACAGGGACAATTGGTTGAGAATGAAGGAGCAAGCTGTAAATCGATTGAAAACTTGAAAGATGAAGTTTGAATCCAAACAAAATAGGTGTGCAGCGACCAGCCCTAAATTCAAAAGGGGTTTTCCATTTCAATTTCCGAATTGGGCCTAACTTGTTCAAACTGACCCGGTCCGACCCAATTAAATGTATATATTCTTTTCCTATTATACCACCTTTGGGCCCTAATCCTGAAGCCCAGTCTGGTTTTTCCCATCCGCCATTTCTCAATAACACACCCTATTTTCTGTATTAACACCACCCTTTTTTATTTGATTTAGATTAATTTAGTAACTTTAGTTTTTTCTTTAGTTTAGATTTAATTTGACAACTTTAAATTTTTAATTTAATCTAGTTTTAAGTTAACAATTTTGGAATTTTAGTTTAGCTTAAATTTGTTTTAATAACTTGAGTTTTTTAAATTAGTTTAGATGTTATTTAATAAACTTAGAATTAATTTATTTTAGATTTAATTTAGCAAATTTAAGAATTTTAATTTTGATAATCTTTGAATTTTAATTTAGTCTAAATAACTTTTGTTTTAATTACATCTTTATTCTATATTTTTACTTTCTTTTGTATAAAAAAACATATAGAAAAAACAATTTTTCTTTCTCTTTTCATTTATTCGTAGTTTAATATTTTTTTGCATTCTTTCGATTATTGTAACTGTTTACAGCTTATAATAGTTCAATTAGACTTTCACTTTATCCCCATTCATAAATTTGTATCCCCCATTCCCGAAAGCTCTGTAATAGTGTAGAATTTTAATTTCCGCAATTTACTGTTTTCCTTAATACTGTATAGTAATTAGGCGTGCATGGCAAAATTTAAAATCAATCACTAGATAACCCTAATCAAAGAACAACTTAACTTGAATCAAACACACTTTCACACGTGCACCTCTAGGGTAACCTCGCTTGTTGCCTCGGAAAAACAGTCATGTCCCTCGAATATGGGACTCTTTAGCAAAGACCCTTCGATAAAAAAGATCGTAGTCCCTCGATGTTGCCTTCGGTAAAACGATCTAGTCCCTTACGAAAAATTGTTAAAGCGTCTCACAAGTTGACTTTTATGACTGTACGATTGACCCGCGCCTGTCCATTCACATCCAACGATGAGGCTTCTTACCAAATAAATGGTAAGATAGAAACATAAAAAGGAGGAGGAAAAGAACATTATACCTTTTGAGTAGGTAAGATGCTCCTAGTTGCTCGCTTGCTCATAACAAAAACAATTTTTACACCAAACACTTCACTTTGAAACATTTCTCAAAAGACAAAACACTTTGTACGCGTTCTTATAGAGATGAGAACCATTAGAAAGACATTCTTTTCAAAATACTTTCAAAACCCACATCACAAACACACTTTCAAACAAAAAAGTAAGTGATCTAGCAAGCAACTAAGATCTCATAGATAACTACGGATGAAAAGGGTGCTAACACCTTTCCTTTTCATAACCTACCCCCCGAACTCAAGAAAATATCTCGAAAGGTCTTTCCTGTTCTTTTCAGCCTTTCCTTTTGGATAAAAGAAAAGTCGGTGGCGACTCTTTCTATCTTTATTTTAAATATTGTCAAAGGGGGAGAAGCATATTTGAGACGAAGTTGGGAAGTATAAAGTTAATGGGAGCCTTCGATAACTATATGAAATGCATTATCATAAGTTTTGCCATCATAAAAAATGGGGAGTATGTGAGTACAAATTCGTCGTTGGATGTTTTGCATGACGCTAAAATTGGGAAAAGTTAACATTTTTATATATTGGACCATATCTTTATGTTTTTTGGAAATCCTTTGCATTAGGGGTCTTAGGAACCACTAAAACCCATTTTAAAATGGATCCAAGTCATGAAAAACAAGTTTCTGCATAAAATTTTATTGCATGTGTCGGCACATAAGATTTTCAGATCAACACATGCAACTCAGTTTTAAAGCTTGTAGCCTTTGGAAGGCTCATGTCGACACATGCATTGCACAGGTCAACATATAATGAAGCTTTTTTGAAATTGCAGAAATTCTTATTTTATTTATCAACACCTACGTATTTCAGGTCGACACATTTATTGTTTTTTTAAAGCCTGTAGCCTCAGACTTGCTTCGCTCGACACATACATTCCCCCAGGTCAACAAATATAGCTTAAACTTAACGTATGTGTCGACACATACAACTTTTAGGTTGACACATACTTATTATTTTGGTTAATTTTTCAAATCTTTTTAATTCTGAAAAAGTCATTTTTGCCCTAAACTTCCAAAACTATAAATACTTCATTCATGCATCATTCCAACTTGATGATACCATAAAAATTGCATGCATTTTCTCTTCATCTTCAACCTCTAATCTATGCATACACACTAATATTCCATTGTAATAATCTTTTGTTGGGGTTCCATCTAGATGAGGTTTGATAACGTCCAATTAGGTTCTTGTGTAGACGAGAATATTAGGTTGTGTTTTGAAGGGGTCTTCATCAGGAAAAACTGCGAGTTTATTTTCCAATATCATTGATTGGTTTGGGGGTTTTCATGCAATACATTTAAGAGAGGATTGAGGCCTAGTGAAAGCCTTTGGAGATAAAGAACGTAAATGATCCTTTGGAGATAAAGAACGTAAAGGAAGTAGTGTAAGAACAATGAATCCAATTGAAGTCTTGTGTTGTAATAGGTAAAATTGGTGGTGCGCGAACGCTTTAGAGATAAAGTACACAAAGGAGTAGAAAGATCCAGATAGCCAATTGGTAGCTATTGTATCTTGGTCTTTCTCAAGATAAAAAGAAGAGAATGGGTTAAATCAATAACAAGCCTTAGGATTTGTGGAGTTTATCTTGAACACTTATCTTGTATCCACTTGTTTCATAATTAGAATTATCCTAATTCCTTTAGAATTAGGCGCAGACGTACCCACACGCGGGGACTAAAGTGGAGAACTGTGAAGACAAATCCTTATATCTCTTTTCTTATTGCTTTTACTTGCTTTAATTTTCATCAATCAATTTATCGAATAGCATTGCATTATCAATTGATTTGTAAGAAAATTTTCGGACTATTTTTGATTTAAATCAAGTGTTAATATTGCTTATAACCATTTTTTATTATAAGAGATTTTTTCTATCAAACCAACTTAAAGGAAAATTCTGAAAACTCAATTGCACACCAAGTGTTTGAAAAATTGTTTTATTAGCTCTTTTAATAAATTGCCATTGAAAATAACACTACTAGTAACTTGTTATAAGCGTTGATTAAGTTGTTAATTGATTCAAACTATTAATTCCAATTATCAATTTCAATCCATATTAAATTTATTATATTTGCATATTTGAGTGTCTTATAGCGGTTCGTATAGACGACTTATTTTGAAAAACTTCCACTCAATCTCTTTGTTAAATAAATTTTCAAAACCAGAATTTTTATAGAATTTTAATTGGATATCTATTCACCCCACCTTCTAGATATGTTGTCATCGTCTAACAACATTGGTCTTCTTCAGCTCATCTAGAGTCTCCTTTATCCCAGAAGGACTCTCTTCCACAGCAGCAGTCTTCAACATCCCAAAAGGACCAACTTCAGCAGCAGACTTCCCAGACTCAACAAATGAAGAAACAACAACATCTAAAGGTTGAGTTTCCATTGTAGAAGCAACAACTTCTTATGAAATCTCTACTTCCATATCAGGCTAGTAGAGAGGAACATGAGCAGATGCTTGAGAAGCAAGCCAAGCCTCGTGCTTCTTCCTTGCTTCTTGAGAACATAAAACTTCAAGAATGTTTAAATTAACATGCATCCATCTTTTGAATCCAGACCAGATGGCAGAAGTCAGTTTAGGATCAATGCTTTTAGAAGAGCACTCCAGAGAAAACCGAAGAGTATCTAGAGCATTATACATAAATTGAAACAAGAATTCATCAAGGAGTTTAGACGAATGTTAGTTATATGAAGAAAAAGGTCATAAGGGATTAAGTATGGTTTGGAGGTTCTGTCTGGAAAGATAATAATTTTGGGTTGTCTGACAAAATTTTAGGTTTATGAAGAAGTGTCTTCAGAAATGTTTGGTTTAGTGGAAAGTGGTTTGGGCTAAGAAGTAGTGGCTTCTAAGATATTTGATTTTTGTTTGGTTAGCATATTTATTGTTCCAAGTGTGGAGACAGAAGAGGGTGGAGATGTATTAGGGATGAAATAATTTGATGAACTCGTAAATGCAAATTTGAGTAGGGAATGATCAGATACAGAAGAGTCAGCAGTGTGTCTGGCTACATTTGCAGGATTTGGGGAAACCTTCTCAGAAGATGAAGTCTTTGATTTATAAGCATGTCCAGAGGGTCCATCACAAGACCTTTTCTTAGAGAGTTTCTTCTTCTTTCTATTGATAGGTGAGGTAGGAACATAGACAGTCACATGATTAACGAAGAAAGGAAATTTCAGGAAACCTTGCAAGGTTAACAATTGGAAAATATTCAATAGAAATTTTTCTGTTAAGTCCATGATTTTAGGTTTGGCATAATTTTTGCTAAAACATGGTTCTGGACTGATGTTGAACAAGATGTCATAACATATTAAATAACTGTCATGACAGGTTCTACTATCATACTTATCAGACATATGTTGAGCCAGATGTCTTGACATCTTGGCCTACTATGCAGCAGACACTATTGTTTTATCTCTTGACATATATGATTTTTTTAGAGATCCTTTTAGATATATCTCATTAGTATTCACATGTGTCATACCCCAAATTTGTATTACCCCAGCGATCCTTTTTTTTATAGAATTATTTAATTAAAGATGGTACAACAATATCTGATGGACTATCTTTATTCAAGATCATGGGGTGTATTTTAAATCAAGAAGATTTAGTTGTTATTTAAAAAGGAAGGGTGAAAATTAAATTTGAGAATATGCAAAGGAAAAGGGGAATAATTAACGTTAGGCCCAATTGAATTAAAGGAGAAGTTCTTACTGCAAACAAAGAAGTGCTAGGCGGTATGGATCAAGTGCTGACCCAATAGAACTTCTGAAACAAATCCCATAAGTTCTTCTTTACAGAAACAAACATAAAAGTTGTACAGATCAGAGCCAGAATCACGCACAAGCTAGTACTGATACAAAACTGGAATGTCAGATCTTCTAGCAGAGTCAAATTGTAAGCAAGGGCATAATCAGATTATCTTCCACATCCCAAGCTCAGAGTTTCAGAGGCTAAGCAACCCAAGCCCAAATCTGTTGGACGTGCACTGTATCAATTTCAATCAAATCTTCCACAGAAAATCAATTCCAATCAAATATTTTTAATTATATCCTCAATATTTGTTCTAGCAATAGTCCAAGCCCAAAAATTGAACATTATAAATATAGGAACAAATTAGCAAATGGGGGAGGAAGAAAAAAAGAGGAAGAGGAAAGAATACGAGGAGAGACGAATTTGCAGAGAAAAGCAATACGACAACGCTTGAAGAAAGAGCAAGGAGAGTATAATTTCTGGAAAACCCAGAAGAAGAACATGCAGAAGAGTAACTGAGGTTCCAATATTTGGAACCCTAGTTTCAATCACCGTTGCTCCACCTTTCGTCGTTGTTGTCACCAGAATCCGCAGAAGGAGAAGAAAAGGATAGCAAACAAGCACTAGAATCAGAGGAAAAAGCGTTAAAGGGGTAACAAATTTTAGTTTGTTTCTTTACTGTTTTTTATGTTGGGATTATGGTGAATAGGGATAGAACATTGATCTTACTGTAGTACAACATAAATAAAATTAGTAAGGATAAAATACATATTTAATGTTCTGATGCAAGTTCACATGCGTGCGTTGTTTTGTTATAATCTGATAAGCGTCCCCCTTTCTTAGAACTTCCCTTTCAGGGCTTTCCCCTGCCCAGAATTAGCCTTAGGCTTATACATTTTCACATCACCTAATCCGTCTGGCCTTCCCAAAAATTCTGCATAGTGGGCTTAGCTCAGAAGTTAACACCCCTATTTTTTGACTTTGCTAACCAGCTTGCAGCGTACCTTTCTAGAAAAATTAAAACCCTTTTCCCTAACAAAATTTAAATCATGTTTTCCCCAACTCAAACCTAAAACCTAGTATCCTTGTGAACAAGGTAGATGAAAGGTGCATAACACCTTCCTTTCGTTTAATGAAGTCCGAAATCTAGAATCTTTGTCTGCGAATTAGGGTTTTCTGTTAGATGTCATTCCCTAGGATAAAAACTAATAGTGGCGGCTCTGATTTAAAAACCCGTTGCAACAACAGATCAAAGAGGTTTATTAGGAACACGTGCATATTTGATTTGGGTTTAGTAAAAAGGATCTTGGAGATTCTTTAGAAAACTTTAAAGGATTTCTTCCTATTTTTATGTGAAGATCTTGCAGCTGATTTAAAAAGTGAATATTGGATTTGATTTGAAGAGTCCAAGTCCATACTTCAAGAGTATAAATAAAGACTTGTTAAACCTAAAATAGCAAGCATTCACATTGAAGAAACCATGAGTGCAACAAAAAGATTAGAGTTTTGAGAGTCTTTTAAGGTCTTTGTGTTTTTGTTCTTTGTATGTCACTTATGTAACTTTTGATACATTGAGATTGACTGATTGTTAATTGATAGTTTATCAAATTATCATTTTCACTTATGACTTTTAAACAAAGAGTCTAATATTGTTCTTAATTGAAGCTTTTAAACAAAACTAACACTACAAGAAAAATCATGTTTCACGACTCATAAATTGCGACAGCTCTATTAAGCTGCCCTCTCCTATGAATCGCGATAGCTTGCACGACACTTTTTACCAACCGCCTCTTAATTTTCAACAAAATAAAAGAAGTTGCCCAACTGCCTTAAACAATGCTCTACGACGGGTTAAAAAACCGCCCAACACTTTTAATAGGCACTATTACGATGGGAACTCACTTTTCATTCCGTGAAATTAAACATTTCCCTCCCTTAATATTTAGCTCAAGATGACTTAGCCAAATTCGTCTTACTCACGTTCACGTTTCTCAGAGAACAAAAAAGAAACATTTCCTCCCCTTCTCTTTCGTAAACGAAAAGTTCTTTGAAACCCTAATTCAGAAACAAACTATTCTTTATTTCTCCGCTGGAGATTCCAATCCCAAATTAGAATCCTATTTTCAACCCTAATTAAATATTGAAGCATGGAAGTAGATCCTGCATGGTAAAAGGCAAGTTGACATCCTTCTCCAATGAAACTAGATCTTCCCCTGTTGACCGAATGGTTCCAAAACTTTCATGTATTATATATTATTTTGAATTTGATGTTTTAAACGGAAATGGCTTCAAAACCAGTAGTATGGGCACTACAAGAAAATAGCCAAGTAACAACACTGAAGGCTACGACGGTTCAGATTTAACTGCCCTCGTCTCCAACCTATGGCAGTTCTCACAGAGAAATTGGACAATCGTCCTTGCTCTACGATGCTGTGTAACCATCGCTGCCCCCAAAACACAGCAGCTAAGCCACATCAAAGGGCCACGACGGTTCTCTGAACTGCCTTCAATGGATATTGTTCATTATTAGTCGACGAAATATGTTGCTTGAGGAATTGTGTTATGTTTAATATATTCGATAATTAAGAGTTTTTTTGTTGGTTCTTCAATTGTGCATATCATTATATGGTAAATGGTTTGGTTTTTTACGATAATATGTTTGGGCTTTGTAATTTATGACTATGACTATTACTATGATTATAATTATGGCTTTTTGTATCAATTTTAGTTTGGTGAAATTGATATTGATGGCTCTTTAGTTGCGGCGAAAGCAGCTGGTGTATTTTTCAGAAAGTATGGGAATTCAGTATAGGAATTCATGACTTATGGGGTTTGTCTTTAGTCCTTTGATTCTTACGCTCAACATTATTAATGATTGTTATTTAACCATTCTCTAAACATGTTCTTATATTTTAGTTATGACTTGATATTATGTGTTCACATAGGGCTCTCCTCCAATTGATGATTTTTTGAATTTTAAGTTGTCTTCGTGTTTTATAGATTGAAAACAGTCCCTTAAAATGTTAATACCTTGTGAATTAATTAACACTGCATGCATTATAGGTACCTTGATTCACAAGTGATGGCATATAGCAAGTGGTGGTGCTTTCAAATGGTTCTTAAAATGTTCGATAAAAATTTGCAGTAAACTGAGAATGAAGTTCAAACTACTACCAAGGCTGCAGTTCATGATGTTCTTATCCCTACAGTTGAGGTATGATGCCTAGTTTGGTCATTTGTTGCATGTTATTGTTCTATATTTCAGTAGAGCTTAATTTTCTCTAAAATCTTTACACTGTGTTGCAGATTGCAGAAAAGGGACTGATGACTGGATCTGATTATGTAGAAGCGAATGAAAAAGCATTGATATGATTACTAGTGCACCTCACATATTATTGGCTCGGGTACTTACCACAAAAAATGATTTTCTGTTTAGTAGTGAACTTTATAAGTTACCCACCTCCAAGAATATAGAGTTGATTTTGGATTTTTATTTTTGGATTCAAAAGTATCATACTTGCATTTTCTCAGCCCTTTCAAGCCTACAATGGATCATGCCTTTCACTTGTTGAATCGATGTCTAGGTATTTGATACAAATGCTACATAAATTACTAGTTTGTTTAATTATGTTTTTATTCTATTTGAGCTGGAAACTAAAACAAATTGTGTGTGGTTTTAGCCTTTTGCCCTTGGAATCAGGCTGTGAGTTTGGCTGGAGGTGTAGGTATTGTTGTTAATAACTAGGTCCACTTGCTTTTCAATTTACTTTTCTAATGTATTTTTTCTAGTGTAGGTATTAGTGCGGTCATTGATGTTTTCACCATTGGTGGGACAATTTCTTTATCACAGCATGAATCACTGTACCATGTGATTTTGGAGAATATAATAATTGTTTCTCTCTTTCACCATTGGTGGGACAATTTCTTTATCACAGCATGAATCACTGTACCATGTGATTTTGGAGAATATAATAGTTGTTTCTCTTTCATGAGAAGAGATACAGATATTGAATATAAAGGCCACTTGAGACAATCGGCTGATCCATTGTGTGGTTATGATTCAAATTTCGATCGTTTCTTAGCAAATAGAATTCATAAAAATATGGTTCTGATTCTTTGGTGTCTTGGGGATTTTTAGAATATTTTTCTTTATTTTTTTAAAGTTGATTTGCATTTTATTTGGAGTCTTTTTGAGTCGAACACTATTTTGGCCGATCTTTGGACCATGATCAGAGGCTGGCTTGTACATAATGTGTGTTTTGATTTGATAATTTTTGGATTGAGAATTGAAATATTTTCCCAATTATCTTTGCTAGCCTCGATTCTTATGTGCTTATTGTGGACTATTGTTGACAATTTTGGTAGCTTTTAATGCGACTTTTGCTCACGTTCATGTGTTAGATGACATTCCTGCCTGAGTTTTAAAGTTGTTGTTCCGAGACTTGTTTGAATTGCTTTTATTCATGATGTTACTTTGATTTGAGTTGTGAATTGATTGTGTAACTTCGGTTACGTTTGTCTTGTTATTATTAACTTGTTTGTTAAGTCGTGCAAGGTACTTTGATATAGCTTTCAATTGTGATTTGATTGCTTCGTGTTCCATTTTATTTCTGGGACACGAATTCGGTGGTTCCTATGCGACTTTTCTTGTGTTTTGATTGCTTCGTGTTCTACTTTATTTGTGGGATACGAGTTCGCTTCTGATACGATTTATCTGGACTCACATTCTATTAGAGTATATTTGCATTATTGTGTGTTTTGTGGGGCTTGTATTTTCATGCAGGATGATTGTATGGTGGTGTCAAATACACACTACTTGTGATTTATTTTCACGCCGATGTTTTGAGGCTTGTGCTTAATGTCTGATTTCTGACTTGATTTGTTTGTTGATGCTAGCTTGCTCAAAGTTTTTCGGGTTTCTCTGTTTCGTTAGCTGTTGTTGTACTCTAATTTTTGTCCCTAAGATTCCTCTATCATATCAATTCAATCACAACAAGATCACACACTAGGATCTGGTTCTTCATCCCATCTTTAGGTTTGTTCACGGGGAATAACCAAACACCTTGACTTGTATTTTGTGATCATATATGTTTTGTATTGATTAACTTTTTACTAATAAGTACAATGAATATTTGCTCTAATTGTTGGTATCATAGGTGAAAACACAATACATTTTATCAAATTGATCCATAGGTTCATGAGTTTAGTTCTATGCATTCTTCAACAAACATTCATTGAGATTCAAACTTCATTATTGAAGTTTTTTTGAAATAATATCATGACAAAGTCTATTATGATTCATCATGTCTCAAGTTGTCAAAAATAGTTCAAAGGTACAAGGGTTGATTGAAGAAGTTTGACCTAGTTGGACAAGTTTTTTGTCTCATTGATCACAAGTGCATATCTCTCGATTCTCAAAATTTGAAAGTGGTTTTGGTTGCTATGGTTTCTCCTTATCATCATTAACAACTTCTACTTACATGACAAAAGTATTTGTACAAAGAAGTTTGTCGAAATTGCAAAGGTTTTTCCAAGATATTTTGTTACTCTATGAGCTAGGGTTTTGAACTTTAAAGGGGTATAACTTGCTCATCTTTTGATATTTTTGGGTGATTGCAAAGACATCATTCTCTTCAAAGGGATATCAACAAATCAATTCAAAAGTTTCAAGAAAATTTTGTGAGGAAGATACTTATGATGAAGAAAGATTACAAGTCCTCTAAACAAAGCATCAAATTCTCATATGTGACTTCAAAAGATAATAATTTGGTCAATTTTTATCACATTGAGCCCATTTTTTCCACATTGATCTTAAAGATGTGAACTTCAACCCTTTTTTTAAGTGCAAAGTGTGAAAATGAATGGAAGATGTCCTAAGGATGCAAAAGATTATAGGTTATTTTATGAATTTTTGTCAATTTCAACTAGTCATAACTTTATCATTTTTTGGAGATTTTAGATGGTGCAAGTCTCAAAATGTCATTCAAGAGATCTACTTCATGTCATCTTTTTTTGGTCGAGAACAAATTTCAAATGGAAGGTCATGTTTGGAGCAAGACATTATAAGACATTTTTGAAAGGAAAAACTTAGAATTTTTCTAAGTACAAAAGTTAACCTCTTTTTCTCAACTTTGACTCATCATAATTTGCAGTTCAAGCATCCATTTGATTCCATTCTTTGCACATTGTAAAGCTTGTGATCTCATTTTTCTAAAGTTTTAAGAATCATGTCCTAAGACTCATTGAGTTGAGAATGTCATTGATTTGAACTTGGTAATTTGAAACTAAAGTTTCTTCAAAAGTCAGAATTTGAAATCTTTGATTTAGCTTCTAAACACATTTTTTTTGTGCGTTTTTGCTTCTAAACATGTTTAGTGAACCTCCAGAAGTGACTAGCATATTAAAACGCAAGGTTTGATGAGTTTTGATCAAATTAGAAGTCACATTTTCTTGTTTGCAATTTCACACGATTTCTCTTCAAACATCACCATTTCACACGATTTCTCTTCAAACTTCACCATTTCACACGCTTGAACATTTAATCAGCTTTCCTATAAATAGAGGATCATACCTCATTCATTTTCTCAAACTTAGAGAGCCAGAATCACCATGCCAAACTTCCTCTTGAACTCAATTTTTTGTAACTTTGAATTTGCTCTTATAGTCTTTCTCAATCATTTTTCTGTCAATTCACCTTCCTTGAACCTCACTGAAGCTAACAGAAGAAGAATTAAGCTCTAAGACTTCCTAAATCGTGCTAGCCAAGTCTAGTTTCAGAGCTTTACAACTTAACTTCAATAGGTAGACTCCTTCATCAATTCTCTCAAGCTTTGATACTATTATGAAGCTCTCATCATATTGATTCTAGTAGCAACACTTGTTTTCAACTGGAAGTACGTTTTGGCCATGAAATTTCAAATCCCTTTTCAGAATTTCTTTTCAAAAATGATTGAGCTACAATTTATATAAATTTCTCGCAAATATACCATTGGAATCGTCTTGAAGAGACGAAGCGAATGGTATCGGTCTTGTGTCATAATTTTACAGTTTCTGGAACCTGCAGATTCGTTGGCTGGAGGTTGAAGATGACCAACGTGTCATCTATCAACCAATGAAGGCGTGCCACATATTTTTTCAAATCTAATTTAAATAATTGATTCCATGCTTTATTCACTAAAGACCATGATATGCATAGCACTTCTGATTCATTGAAT
Source organism: Vicia faba (assembly GCA_948472305.1). Taxonomy (NCBI): domain Eukaryota; kingdom Viridiplantae; phylum Streptophyta; class Magnoliopsida; order Fabales; family Fabaceae; genus Vicia; species Vicia faba. The sequence continues at coordinate 1,038,468,533 of OX451737.1, forward strand.
TAACTTACTAACGCGTTTTGAATCTCATCCATTGGTCCACATTTTTTGACTTTATTTTTATTTCTGATTTTTATATTTAAATTGTTTTAAACTTCAAAAATCATAGAAAATTCATTTTAACTTCAAAAAATCTGAAAAAAATTACGAAAAATACTTTTCATTTTTCTCTTTCTGATTATTATTTTTTCACAATTTTATTTTGTGTTCTGATATTTTTTATAAATTTTCACTTTATTTGAATTGTTTTAAATGTTTAAAAATACTTTTCTTAATTTTTAAATTCTGGAAAAAAAATGGAAGGATCCAATAACCTTTTGACAAATATTAGTGACCTCATTTTATTTTTATTTTTGACTTTACTATTTTCACATTTTTTGATTTGTTTTTCCTATTTCTTTTAATTTTAAAAAATTATCAAATTTTTTTAATAAATATTTGAGCTCATTTGTGATTTTTCTATGGTCTTGTTTGATTTTTCTTGGATGTTTTGAATATAGTTGCTATTTTCTACTTTTATTCTCATTTTTAAACCTTTTTTTAAAATATTTTTCTTTATTTTTTAAGTATATTTTATCTTGTATATATTCTGGCTGATCTTGTACTATGAGATTTTAATCATGAGCTTTATTAAGATCATTGAATCCATGGTGTTGAGTTTAACTCCACAAAAAATGGATGAATGATTTTAATAATAGCTTGATTAAATTTTTGGTTCAAATGTGGTTTAATTCTTACTTCATCCATCTTCATATTATCCCCTTCTTATTGTACTAAATGTCATTGGAAAATGATTTTCATATCATTTCTCAAAATATATAATACATAGATTTCTATTGACCGGCTTCAAAATAGGTGTGACTTCTACATAAGTCCACTTATGATTGCTTAACATAACGCTAAATTTTGTCCCGATTTGAGAAAATGATCATTCGTGGCCCAAACCCATGTTTGTAAGTCCAAGTATGTTAATTTGAACCCTTTGATCCAATAACATTGAGATTTATTGTTAGGAGACTTTGGTCCTATCAATCCTCTAATGAATTTCCATCAACTTTGGTCAAATTAGATCACTTAAACATCATTGATCATTTGTTGTTGTCTTGAGATTTTGAAATGAATGATATACTTGACAAAAAGCAAATGAAACTTGTTGAGAGATTTTGATTTTATCAATCTTCTAATGAGTTTTCAAATGCGAGTTTCAAGATGGTCATTCAACTAACCTCTAATTTCTAACTCAATAACAATTGACTTTATTTTATGCTTTTATTTTATGCTTTTACTTTAAGCATATTTATTTTGGCATTTATATTTCATGTTATTTTCATCTTTGCTCATTTGAGCATTTACTTTTATGTCATTTTTATTTTGCTCATTTGAGCTTTTATTTTCTTTTTGAAGATACCTAATAATCAACTTGAACCATAAAAAACTTTAATGTTACTTGGACTACTTGGTTACTATCCTTGACATTATGGAGACCGTGGACTTCTTGGACTTAGGATTAGAAGTTGTGACCTATCTTTGAGACCTTGTGACCTCAATTGTTATTTTTTCTGGAGTTCTTGGGGTTTACCCTAAGACATTGGGTTGTTTGTTTGTTTACTTTGTGTGCAAGTTATTCTGATTACATGCTTTGTCTGTGATCGGGAATTTATCTGTATACAGCCGTTACGCTGCCCAATTTTTTATAAAGACTTAATACAATTGAAGTTTGGTTTTCTTAAGAAGTTTATTATCTTTGCTTGTTTAGTTTCAAATCTAAAGGATGGGAATTCTACATTCTCATTGTGTCAAGTGTTGGCTTCTTGTTGGTTAGATGATTCTTTTCCTTAGCTTTTACCTTATGCTTTAGGATAGTCCCTTCATCTCCTCCCATCTTCTTTAATTTCAAAAATCTTCTCCCTCCTTTTGAAAACTCTTCTTGTTTTAAAACTTGAATCGCTTTCATAATAAACTTGGACTTAGGTCCATGCATTTTCAAAAATAGTTTCTTAATCAAACTTCAATAAATTTAATAATACTTTGACATTTTTGTGAGAAGATTAAAAGTCAATCAATCTCATTCAAATCATTTTGGCTTTTTACCTTAAAATTTTCTCAAAAGATTAGACTCTTGTCAATCTTTGTAGTGATGCAAACAACTATACGTCTATAATATGTAGTGAGGAGAGATATTTTACATTTGGATTTTGAGTGAGGCTTTGTTGATTTTAAAATCCAATCCATATCCTACACTTTGAGATGATGCAAATTCTCCTTTCTCATAATTGTGGGTAGTAAGTATGTTTTCCACTTGGATAATGTCGATGACGTCTCATCTCTTAAAATTTAACCAACACACTTGTGTTTTAAATTTTTTTAAAGATGAACTACGAGTACCCTGATCCCCTATTGCACGAAAGGTGGTACATAGGCAATAAAGGTTCACTCGTAACCGCGGCGGGTGCAAAAATTATTTTAAAAAAAATACTTCTTTTCTCATCTCCACCATCTATTATTTTATACAACATTTGTAGCCAAAATACACAGATTTATAAAGAGGTTTCTATGGAGTACCATAGATGTTTAGGGTGTCAATACCTTCCCTTTACATAACCAACCCACGAACTTAGATTCTCTCCCCCTCTTTTTGGGTTATTCGCTCTTTTCCCATTCCTTTTGAAACAATAAAGCGCGGTGGCGATTTTGATTTTGATTTGTGCGAGTCAAGTCAATCCAACGGCTTAGTCTCAATATTTCTACCGCTACAAAAAATGGTGACTTCACTGGGGACAGATTGACCTCTTTCTGGTCCATTCTTAAGTGGGTTGAGCCTATCTTTGTTTATCTAAATATGTGCTATTATGTGTTGTATCTTATATGCTGAATATATGTTTGTTTGGATTTTCCTAATTTTTAGGATGCTTGGTGATTTCTCATTAGTCCTATACCCGGACTTGGGCAAACTTAAGATAGGAAGGGCGGTATAGTCATGTTAAATTTGAGGGAGTAATCCAAAAAAAGGAGGCATGAGATCCCCCACTCAATGGAGGCCTCTTTGACTGTAGTGTCGTTTACCGAGTAATCGGAAAGATGTATTGCTTTCGACCTGGGAGCATGCTGAAACTGAGGACCGTAGAACCTTTAACCCATCTTGGCATTTTAGGTGTAGTGTAGAAGCTATGACGGAGTAATCCATAAATGGTTGTCACGTGATACTACGCTCGGATGAGTTTTTCTTGAGAATATTTCTAATTAATGAGTCAATCGAGAAGTTGGTAATATCTCAAGGAAGGATATAAACTCTGGGAACCTCTAGAATCTTGTTCGGAAGGTGATAACGTTTAGACCATACTTTATGGGTAGCACCTTCAACTTCATGCTCGTGACGTTGAACCTATGAATTCTATGTTTGTGATCTTATGTGTGATTGTTGCATCACGCATTCAGGCACCCATGAGCATCCTTGAAAACATTTTGTTTCAAGAGACTTAAAGTTGACTTTTTGTGAATATCTCAGGTACTTTTTGACTATGGATTTTGGAAAAATAAAGACTAAGAAGTACAATTTCAAAGATCCCAAGATAGATGAGTTGATGAGTCTGATACCCGAGATCGATAGTTCTACAGATTTTCGGAGGAAGTATGGGTCCATCATTTCTCTTATGAAGCTCAGGATGAAGAAGGGCATTCTCTCGACTTTGGTCCAATTCTATGACTCGATGTATCAAGGCTTTAATTTCCCTGATTAACAGTTGATGCCTACATTAAAGGAGTATTCTTATCTGTTGGATTTACCTATTACCGATCATGTTCCTTTTACCAGTTTGAAGGGGGAGTCAAAATCCCATGAGATTGCTGCTTTGATACATTTGGAGAAGTCTGAGGTTTAAGCACACATGACTACCAAAGGAGGGATTAGAGTATTACCGGCTCAGTTCTTATTGTAGAAAGCTCTCTATTTTTCCAGAATGAAGAGTACGGTTACTTTTGAGGCCATCTTTGCTCTACTTGCTTATGGGTTATTATTATTTCCCAATACCGACAAATTTGTGGATATCAATGCCATCAGGATATTTATGATTGAGAACCCAATACCTACATTATTGGGTTATGCTTATTACTCTATTCATCTTCGGGATTCTTATCATGGAGGGATGATCATTTGCTGCATGTCTTTGTTGTATCAGTGATTTATTTCTCACTTACCTCGATCTGATGCTTTATAGGATATCAGGAAGGAACCTCGTTGGGATCCAAAGATTATGGCCCCTACTCATTCAGATATTGTTTGGTATCACCAGGCTTACCATGATGTGGAGATTATCGATAATTATGGTATTTTCCCCAATGTACCTCTTCTTGGTACAAAGGGAGGAATTAACTACAACCTTGTTCTTGCACGAAGACAACTTGGATATCTGATGAGGGATAAGCCAAATAGTATTCATTTGAGTGGTTTATTTCTTAAAGAGGGAGAGGTTCATAAGGAAGCTAAAGAGGAGATTGCGAAGGCTTGGCGTCATATTCACAAGAAGAGCAGGAAGGACTTGGGACCTAGAGGGGTTGTTTATTTGGAGCCTTATCTTCAGTGGGTACAAACAAGAGCTATTCAGTTGAAGATGCCATATTCCTGGGAAGCACCCATGCCTGACATATTTGTGAAAACCACTCCTCCCTTGTTAGACGATGTGGAAGAACTTCAGCTTGCCTTAGTCAGGATGCAGCAGGAAAATGAAGCTTGGAAGAATAAGTGCCATACTCTAGAGGTGTCCTACCGAGCAGACCTAAAGGAGAAAGACGATTTGATCGAGATTCTTGAGAGTCGTGATGTAGAGACGATGGAGAGGTAAGAAGATTTATTTTCCTCTAAGCCTCAGTTAGACCTTAGTTGCTCACTTCCTGACTCTGATGATTGGAAAGAGGTCGCCAACATGTATGCAGAAGAGAACCAGAGGTTGAAGGCTCGAATTACAAGACTCACATGGAAGCGTCAGCGTGTAGAGTGATCTCCATCAGATTTGCTTTCTTAGGGTTTTTTAGACTTTATCTTCATCTTGTACTTGGGATTATTGAAACTTGTACTAAAAAGTGTAATCCGTTTTGAAGTTATTATAATGAGACTTTTAGTATTTCAAATGTCTTAGTACTTTGATGTTTGCAAAATTGTTATAAATCTTTGAGTTCCTTGAAATATAAATAATAAAATAAATCATATGTATTACATATCATGCATCATATTATGCATACTTCTTGCATTTTTTAAGCATAACCAGGTGTCTTACTGAGCTTTTTAACTTCAATAGCAAGCTGTCTCATCAGTATAATACTCAAGCTAATTTCAGAAGAAAGATAGACAATCTAGAACAAGAGAATCGCGAGCTGAGCGAAGAAGTTTTTGCTCTGAAGGCCAGTATGGACAATCTCACTACTCTAATGGAATCTTCAGTGGCTTCTCAGAATCAGCCACCACTTGCTCAACCTCAACAAACAATAGTTACTATCGAAGCTCTGACTGTTCCTGTTTCTGCTACTCCAACCGTTGTTGTTCATAATCGTTTGCCTCAAGGTTATTCTTGGGGAGTTCCAGATAATTTTATATCCGAAAGTTATAATCAGGATGCTTAAGCTGCTCCACTTGTTCCGGCTACTGCTTCTTCTGCACCTCTTATGGTGCATATTACTCCTGCTGCTAGAAATGAGATTCACTATGCGGCACCTCCCTTAGTGAATATGGTACCATTTGCTAATGATGAAGTGTATCGCCCTATTCCTCCATCAAGTGAAAGCTTGGGTGTCTATGATCGAATGGACGATTTTCAGGATAAGTTTGATAGAATGTAGAAAAAGTTGAATGCCCTCAGAGGAAAAGAACTGTCTGGGCATAATGTGAATGATATGTGTTTGGTTCCAAATGTGAAAATACCTGCTGTTGTACCACAAAATTTGCCCTCCTCTTTTTCCACAAGAAATCACAGCTTCGGACCTTTCCTGATTTTTTTAGATTGGCTTAAGAATCGGTCAAACAGACTTTTCTTATCAGTCAGACAAAATTAGGGTTTTTCATTAACTTTTGAAGCAGTTTAAGCAGATTTCTAGGGTTTGTTTGAGTTTGGGCTCATGGTTTGATCAAGCAGGCGCTTCTGTGAAAATTAAGACAAGAATCAGGGTTTTGTGCGCATATTTCTCAAAAAGAATTAATTCTATAGTTCTTTTCAATTTACTCTGGAAGATGAGCTGAGGCATTTGATTTGAGTTTGCAGTGTTGGATTTAATCAGTGAAAAAAGGACATGTGGACGTTTGTTGTTTGGCTGTGCAATGCTTCGATTATTCGGAACGCCGGACGTTTATTGATTATTTATTCTAAGTTAGAATAATTGGGATTTATTTCCATTTATTATAATTTAAGAACTCAGATAATTAAATAAACAATTGAAGAGAAATAAAAGATATATCTGACAAAAGTGGATTTTATTCATCTTTAATTATTTGTTACAATTATTATTTGTACACTGTAAATTTATTTACAGATGTTTACATTAATAATGTTACAATGATTAAAAGTAAAATAAAGATACATCCTAAAAAATTCCCAAGTCTTCATCTTCTATTTTGCTGCTCCCCGTTGCTCAATTATTTTTTACCTGCAAAAAGAAGAAAAAAGGAAGTCAAAGGCAGATGAAATAAAAGAAGCAGACAGTTATTTTAAAATTCATCATTAAAAGTAACTGGCCGGAATCAGTTTGCCCTCTCTACAAATCACAAGATTTCTCTTGGTTCACAAAGAGGGATAGAAATAGTGCTTGCGAATAAAGTATGAAATGCACAAATTTACAATTGCACAAATTCAAAATTGTCACCCAAGCTGCATAGTTCATAATTTTAAAATGTCAACAAGGCTGTAGCTTCAGAATATGCCAAACAAAGTATAAAGTCCAAACTGAACTACACATGCCTAACCAAAGTCCAAATTGGACAGCAAACTAACCAAACTGTCAAAGTTACAAGAGCTGTCAAAAGGCTGTCAAGAAGTACACAAGATAAGCAGAAAATCTGGAAAAAGAGGATAAGAGATATGCAAAGGAAAACAACTAATGCAAGCAAGGTTCAAAGATACATCATTTTCCTAGGCCAGTTGCTTTTTCAGAATAGTACAAATAAGCAATAAAAAATGCTTAAATCGATGGAGAGAGAAAGAAGAGAAAAAGAGAAAAGGCTTACAGCAGGCTTGAGGCTTAAGGACAAAAGATATAAAACAAGATACCAGCACAGTTTCAAAAGGAGGAGGAAGAAAATATCACAAAGCAAAATACCAAAAACTGTAACAGAAGCAACAGTCTGCCTCCATAAGCTTCAAACACTTCAAAACCTTTCAACAGACCAAGCCTCAAAGCTTCAAGCCTATAACCTGTATCAACAAAAGGCTCAAAACAAACTCAGCCTGAACCATTTCAACCAAAGGCCTAAAGCTTCAAGCCTATTTTCAAGCTTCCAAACCTGTAAACTCCAAGCCATACAAGGCCATCAACCGGCTAACATATTCAAACATAGGAACATCAAAACCAGTCAAAACACCCTAGCCTGTCAACTAACAGCCTGAAGCCTGCTAACACTTCAAGCTCACCAACAAACTGTCAAACCTTCAAACAGAAGCCAAGCCTTAAAGCCCTCAAGCTTAACCTGTCCAAGCCTAAACCTGTCCAAGCCTAAACTAACAGCATAAGCCAAAACTTAATGAAGCCTATACCAAAAAAAAAAGGGCACAAAGCATTCAAACAGTACCAAGCCTGTAAACAACTGAAGCAACCAAACCCTCAGAACTGTGTTCATCACTGGGCCAACACCAACGGGCAATTCATAAGCAAAATCCATCAAAAGCAACACTCAAAATCAGCATATCAGAGGGCCATCAAGCAAGCATATCAGAGGGGGCAAGCATACAAGCCAACATAAGAAGAGGAAAAGAAGTGATTATACAAGGTTTTCAGACATCATCATAAAACCTAAAAGAGGCGAAATACAAAGGTACCGGATTTCCAAGCTAGTTCACAGCGCATCACGTATCCCTCCGTCTCCGGCCACCCCAAGCGCCTCCTTCTCCACCTCTCCTCCTCTCCAAGAAACAAGCCAGCAAAGGTATAAACTTCCTTTTCCCTTTCTTTAAATACCTCATACAACACATAATAAAAATCCAAGAATCAGAACAGATAAGAGCATGCAAGATTGAAAATATGAGAACCTTAATGCGTTGAGATAAAAGTCATACCTCTTTTTATCGTTGCTTGAGTAAATGCAAGGAGGAGGACAGACGGTGGCGCTGGTTGGCTTTAGGCGAGAAGGACGCTGTTCAGAAGCATGGCTTGAGAAGCGAAGAAGACGAAGAGCAAAGGTGTAAACGGCGCCTCTGTATTCAACAAACCCTAATCCCAAATGCACAAAACCATTTCAACCCTAAAACAAAAAACGTGTAAAACACAATGGGCCGGTTCGCCCCATCAGCGCCTAAGCCCGTTTCAAAATTGATACCCCCCTCTTCCTGTTCTCTTCATAATTTCATTATGGGCCAGTTGTTCAACTTAAGGCCCATGTGAATTTCTTTTGTTTTTTAACCAAACTTTTCATTTTTCTTTCATAATTTAATTCTTTTCTTTGTAAACAAATAATACCTTAACCTTTTCTATATAAAATTTTCTTAACTACTTTTAGTTAGTATAATTATAAAATACATAAAAAAATAGACTTCTTTTTTTAAGGTTGAATATTCTTTTTTAACTAAAACATTTTATACACATTAACATTAAAACATTTTATATACATTAACATTAATACATAAAAAAATAGAATTTCTTAAAACCATTTTCTTTTCTTTTATTAAAATCTTTTATTTGTACATAATCAACAAATATCCAAAAATAGATAAATACTTTTTCTTTAAAACTTTTGTTTAATTAATCTTATACAAGTTTAGTAAACATTAACCAAAACATAAAGATAACAAAATACTTAATTTTTGCATTAAGTTAACATTTCGCACTTGTAAATAATCATACACTTACACAAATACATTGATACATTTACATTGCTTTATTCTTATACATTGCTATACACTACATATTACATTTGCGATTGATTCGATTTGGTTGTAAATTTATTTGGACATTACTCTCCTATTAAGTCTCATCCTCATTTGTAAATATTTGTACCCCCACTCTCGTATACTTTTTTATAATAGCGTAGACTTTAAATTCCCGCAATTTATCGCTTTCAATTATACCATGTTTAGATCTAGGGTTTGTATGTAAATAAAATCAAATGCTAGACAACCTAAACACAAATACAAGAATGCATGACAATCAATACACAAATCACACTTGCACCCCTAGGGTAATCCCACTCATTGCCTTCCAAAATGGGCCATGCTTGCACGTCGAGTTTCTTTGGCAAAACAATTCAAATGATCATAGTCCCTCGATGATGCTTTCGAAAGTTGCTTAAAAATGATCATAGTCCCTTCAAGCAAATTTCCAAAGACGCTTGGCACCATTGTATTCATGGTCTATACGATGACCCGCGCCCGTCCCGTTAACATCCTAACACAAGATTGTCCACCAAATACAATGGTGGAACAAAATTGTTAAAAGGGTTAAAACATAAGAAAAACCTTTGAGTAAATTTAGGGGTAGACAACTCTTAGTTACTTGATCAAACTTGTAAAACACACTTGCCTACTTTTCAAAACCCACTCCACAACACTTTCAAAAACAAACTTTCAAAAACATTTGAAGCATCTTTTCGAAAAGACACACACCTTTGTAAAACATTCGAGTAAAGAATTGTTACAACGGTTGCCTAGACAAGGCCTCTTTTTCAAAGCATTTTCAAAACACACACACACACACACACACACCATTTCAAGCAATTGAAAATCAAAGGCAAGTGATCTAAACAAGTAACTAAGAGTCCATGGATAACCATGGATGAAAACGGTGCTAACACCTTCCCTTTTCATAATCTACCCCCCGCACCCACGAAACATCTCAAAAGGTTTTTTCCTGTGCTTTTTAACCTTTCCTTAGGATAAAATAAAAAGTCGGTGGCGACTCTTGCTAAACCGAACAAGTGCGAATACAAACGCAAAACCTCAAGTCAGTTCTCCCACCGTATCACAGAACTGGCGACTCTGCTGGGGATCATTTAAAAGTGGGGTTACCTTAGGGTTTAGATCACCTTTACATTCTTGCTTTGATTGCCTTGATTGCTTTACTTTTTGGGTCCTTGTTTGGGTTTGTTGTAAATCCTACACCCGGATTTGGGGGCACCTTTTTAGGTAAATAGCAATAAAACTGTGAGAGAACTGTGTGGAGTATACCGACATGGTTGAAGCAGTAAGATATGTTAGTGTGACATATTTGTGAGTACCGGTAACCCTTCAGTTCAATCAAGGAGAGTACGGGGCCGCTGAGTGATGTCATGAAGCACTAACGAACTCTTAGAACCTTAATTGACCATCTTAGCCTTTTTAGGGGTAGTGAGATGACCGACTTTGGTGCAGTCCGAAGTTGGTAGATACTCGATACTACACTCATTGAGGGTTGTTTTCTTGGAATATTTTGGTCGCCAGTTAAGTGGCTAAACCAAAACAATGAACACAGAAAACAATCCAATGATATTGAGCTCCTTAGAACCCGGTTTCTACTCTAGGACAGGATGAGCCAACTAACTTCAAGAGGGTACTTACCTACAAACCCCATGCAAGCCTAAACCTAAGGACTTGTTTGCTTTGTGTGAATATGATTACCTGTATATACACTCATTTTCTTTTGCATGCATGTACATAACATCATGACATCATACCATAGCATTTTCAATAACAATTTCAAGGATCTCGAGGGTTCTTTTGATGCAGGGTCACGTTGAACCAGACGTCTACCAAAGGGCAAGAGGTTTCTCCTCTAAACAAATGCCATCAAAGATCAAGTGCAACAACTTGAATCAGGGGCTATGACCCACTTGACATGGTGAGCTTGATTCTCGTGGAAAGACATCCACCGATGCAAAGTTCTCCAATCAAAGATCAAGTGCAACAACTTGAATCAGGGGCTATGACCCACTGGACATGGTGAGCTTGATTCTCGTGGAAATACATCCACCCGTGCAAAGTTCTCCAATCAAAGATCGAAGTTCAACCTCTAACTTTCTTTCTTGTGTTCACCCCAAGAGATCCTTGAAAACATGCATTCACATATCATGCATTACATCATAACAAGTTTTCCTTTTCAGGTTTCCTCATTCTCCTACTGTTTAGTTCAGTAAGAGATGGCTCTAGAGCAGACTCTCAAGGACATCCAGGCTCAAAGCGCCCAACTTCAGGAGATGTTCTTGAACCTATCCAAGGGACAAGAAGAGGTCAAGGCGCTCCTCACCAGGGGCATGATCGTGGGAAATCCTGGGGACGACAGAGATGACCAGTGGGAGCTACACATTGAGATAGCCATATTGAAAGGGGAACTGGTAAGTCAGAGGGCTCTCATCCAGGACTTGGCTCAAAAACAAGAAGAGCTCGGGGTTCTTGTCAACAAACTGCTTCGGGATAATCAAGTGGGACAGACAACTGGGGCTGAAGATCAAATCGTCATTCCACCTTTTCTGAGGCAAGAAGACAAGGGAAAAGCTCCTCAACCTGCTTCAGGGTCACAAGCCCAACCACATCTTACGCCTGTTCAACAAAGACAGGGGCATCAGCGTAAGAAAGCCGCGCCTAAAAGACAATTCACCAAGATCAACATGTCGCTGGCTCAGGCGCTACAACACATGTTGCAGGCAGGGCTGATTACATTAAGGGTCCCTCATCTGAACCCTAATACTTCTGCTCCCACCTATCATCCCAATAGGAGGTGTGCATACCACTCATATGGTCCTGGACATGACACCGAGGACTACTGGGCCTTGAAAAACAAAACTCAGGATCTGATTGACATTGGAGTGCTGAGGTTCATGCCAGACGGCGAGATGAAAATCTTCCGTTAAGAGTTCTCCACCTGAAGTGACAAAGCTCAAACTGAGAGGGTTTTGTTTCATTTGAATTTCCAAGTTGTAATCTCTTTTCTATTCAAACAATTATCTATTAATGTAAAACTTTGTTTCATTAATGCATTGCATATGTTTGTCTTAAATTCATCCATTCGTTTTCACTACTCTTATGCTTTCTTTCTGATATTTAACTCTTGATAAAAATCTGCAAGCCTTTAGAGGGAGGATGACGAAACAATACCATAATCTCATACAGTATGCTTTTGAACAGACCTTGCTGATGATGTACAGGAATTTCTTTCAATTCCCAAACACTGGAGTTATAAGGAAGATAATCCCTAGTCAACCCCTTCGAGCCAAAGAAGTAGGAGTTTTCTGTTCTAAACAAATAAAAACCTTTGATATAAACCTGGGGCAGGGTAGTCTCTCAGTTAATTCAAAAAAGGTGAACATTGAAGTCGCAAACTCTCAGTTCGTAATACAACGAATGACATCAAAAAATCAAAAAACATTCCTCTGGAATCAAAAGACAGTGATGGTTCCCTATCTCATAGGCAGTCAATCTCTCAAAAAAAAAGAAGAGAAAATCCCACTGAGCCAAAACCTATAAAGGAAGCTCAAGAAAGCTGGGGCATCCCGCTGACTGTAATCTCGAAAACAGGAACAGTCAGGCAAAAGTTAGGGATAATAAGAACGAGGTCATTACAAATCCTCAACAACATGAAAAATGTTGCAAAAGAAAAAAGAGATGATAATTGTCTTCCAAAATTCAACTGGTGAACCATCACCCAAAAGGTCGTTCCAAACTCGAATAGAGTGCGACGCACAATTAACTGAGCTTAGGATTGAAGAACATCACGAAGAGCGGGTGGGTACAAATATACTTTGAGCCTTTATCCTTTGTTTCTTAAACCGTGAACCAGGCCACGATACAACCCTTCAAAAGTCCTAATTGAAGCATGGGTTAGTTCGAAAGCATACTGTTCAAAAGGTATCCTGACTCCTGTAAGGCTTTGCTCTAAATCTGGTGTTGATTTTGTCTTATGAAAAGTTTTCTGCTAAAAAACGCATTTTTCAAAACTTCGAGACAAACATAAACTTTGCATTGCTCGAATATCACTGTTTGCATTTGGCCATTTGTTTGACAGCGAAGAAATTCATACAGCGAATGTTCGGAGGAACGAAAGCTCTCTAAGTGAACCAAATCACTTCAAAAAGGATGACACTTCCATTGACAAATCTCCTATCAACAAGGGGCTTGACATGTCACCATCCAGCACGCCTGGGGCAGTCTAGTCAAGATTTCAACAAAATCTCTCAATTGCAGATTAACCTGGGGCAAGTCTCCGTCACCATCACTTGGGGCATTCGAATGTCAATCTCAAGGGTTACGAACAGACCAAGTTTCCTGGCAATATAACATGCATCTGATACTGGGGGCAGTGATGACACCTCTCTAGCAGACCTGCAGTCATGGGTTTATTTCCCCAACATTTGTCAAGGATTTATTCTCCAAAACAAATTACCTTTCAACAACATTCTTAACGTATGCAGTCTGATCGAAAGGTTCCTTCATCTCTTGAAGTAGTAATCATCAAGGTTCCTTCATCTTGAAGTAGTAATCGTCAAGGTTTCTTCATCTTGAAGTAGTAATCGTCAAGGTTCCTTCATATTGAAGTAGTAATCGTCAAGGTTCCTTCATCTTGAAGTAGTAATCATCAAGGTTCCTTCATCTTGAAGTAGTAATCATCAAGGTTCCTTCATCTTGAAGTAGTAATCATCAAGGTTCCTTCATCTTGAAGTAGTAATCATCAAGGTTCCTTCATCTTGAAGTAGTAATCATCAAGGTTCCTTCATCTTGAAGTAGTAATCATCAAGGTTCCTTCATCTTGATGTAGTAATCATCAAGGTTCCTTCATCTGTTGAAGTAGTAATCGTCAAGGTTCCTTCATCTTTTGAAGTAGTAATCAAGGTTCCTTCATCTTTTGGAGTAGTAATCATCAAAAAATTCCCACATCACCTGCTGGAAATTACAACCACCAACAAGATAACAGACAACTGAAAAATCTGTTTCTCTCAAGAATGAAGACTCTCATCCTCAAAACCTCAGAAGATTGGTATACTCCCAGTTTTTGACCGTTAACAGCATGGAGATTCTCATCACCTCAGAAGATTGGTACACTCCCAATTTCCGACCCCCAACAGAATGAAGATTCTCGTTCTCAAAGTGGCATATAACCTGAGTTCTCAATTCCCCAAACAGAGTTTAACTTCAGGATCCTCAGCAGAACAAGAGCTTTCTCAAAGCTAATTTCCCCAGCCAGAGAGCCTTACAGAGTCTAATTCCCCTCAAAGTCAAGTTTCAAAATCCCCAGTGGAGCCCAAACTGTAAATCCCCAGCGGAGCTAAAACTTCCAACTATCAATCCCCAAGCAGAATGAAGACTCTCGTTCTCAGTTCCTCACAGAATATTCGAATATTCTCCAGTGAAGATCTCCTCAAGACAGGAATCCCCAGTAGATTGGCATACAACCCAAGCTCTTGATCCCCCAACAGTGGTCCCAGGACTTCTCATCTGCAGCAATCAAAAGATTCTTGCCCTCCCCAGCAGCAGCCAAGGAATTATTTTCCCCGCAACAATCAAGATTCTTTTGTCTCTAGCCATCCAGGATTCATCTATCCTCAGCAAGACAACTCATCAGCATACATGCACATTCATTACATTCATATCATAAACATTGATATAACATACATTGCATCATACATTTCATGCAACATGACTTTGTGTTTCGGCTAATATCTTACCCTTTTTCAGGATAAAGATTAGTAAGCTTCAGATTCAAGACTTCTGAAAACAGTTCACGGGTTCTCCAGTAACGGATGTTAACCTATCGCTTGTTCAGATTCTTCTCAACTTTTGAAAATAGTTCACGGACGCTTCCCAACAACGGATGCTGCTCTATTGCTTATTCAACTTCAACTCCTGAAAACAGTTTACAGATTCTCCAAACATGGATGTCAATCTATTGCTTGTTCAGACCCCTAGTTCAGAGATGTTCCAAAACATGGATACCTTTCTGATACTCGTCCACTCACCAATGACATACAGTTCAACAATCACCTTCAGATGGCATCTATAAGGCCATCCTCCTCCAGACATTTCCAGATGGCATCTATAAGCCCATCCTCCTCCAGACATTTCCAGATGGCATCTTTAAGCCCATCCCCCGACAAGATTCTGTCACACTTCCAAATGGCATCTTTAAGCCCATTTCCAGATGGCATCTCTAAGCCCATCCTCCTACCAGCAACTTCCAGATGGCATCTCTAAGCCCATCCCCCGACAAGATTCTGTCACATTTCCAGATGGCATCTTTAAGCCCATCACCAAATGGCATCTTTAAGCCCATTCCCTCTACCATCACATCACCGAGTGCAAATTTTTTGGGCACTCTAGTGTCCAATCTCCTTTTACCCTCGAGTCGCGAAAGGCAAACTTGCCAATCTAACTCTTCAGGTTCAAGAAGATTGAACAGGGGCAACTGTTGTACCCCAAAATTTGCCCTCCTCTTTTTCCACAAGAAATAACAGCTTCGGACCTTTCCTGATTTTTTTCAGATTGGCTTAAGAATCGGTCAAACAAACTTTTCTTATCATCAGACAAAATTAGGGTTTTTCATTAACTTTTGAAGTAGTTCAAGCAGATTGCTAGGGTTTGTTTGAGTTTGGGCTCATAGTTTGATCAGGCAGACGCTTCTGTGAAAATTAAGACAAGAATCAGGGTTTTGTGCGCATATTTCTCAGAAAGAATTAATTCTACAGTGCTTTTCAATTTACTCTGGAAGATGAGCTGAGGCATTTGATTTGAGTTTGCAGTGTTGGATTTAATCAGTGAAAAAAGGACATGTGGATGTTTGTTGTTTGGCTGTGCAATGCTTCGATTATTCGGAATGCCGGACGTTTATTGATTATTTATTCTAAGTTAGAATAATTGGGATTTATTTCCATTTATTATAATTTAAGAACTCAGATAATTAAATAAACAATTGAAGAGAAATAAAAGATATATCTGACAAAAGTGGATTTTATTCATCTTTAATTATTTGTTACAATTATTATTTGTACACTGTAAATTTATTTACAGATGTTTACATTAATAATGTTACAATGATTAAAAGTAAAATAAAGATACATCCTAAAAAATTCCCAAGTCTTCATCTTCTATTTTGCTGCTCCCCGTTGCTCAATTATTTTTTACCTGCAAAAAGAAGAAAAAAGGAAGTCAAAGGCAGATGAAATAAAAGAAGCAAACAGTTATTTTAAAATTCATCATTAAAAGTAACTGGCCGGAATCAGTTTGCCCTCTCTACAAATCACAAGATTTCTCTTGGTTCACAAAGAGGGATAGAAATAGTGCTTGTGAATAAAGTATGAAATGCACAAATTTACAATTGCACAAATTCAAAATTGTCACACAAGCTGCATAGTTCATAATTTCAAAATGTCAACAAGGCTATAACTTCAGAATATGCCAAACAAAGTATAAAGTCCAAACTGAACTACACATGCCTAACCAAAGTCCAAACTGGACAGCAAACTAACCAAACTATCAAAGTTACAAGAGCTGTCAAAAGGTTGTCAAGAAGTACACAAGATAAGCAGAAAATCTGGAAAAAGAGGATAAGAGATATGCAGAGGAAAACAACTAATGCAAGCAAGGTTCAAAGATACATCATTTTCCTAGGCCAGTTGCTTTTTCAGAATAGTACAAATAAGCAATAAAAATGCTTAAATCGGTGGAGAGAGAGAAAGAAGAGAAAAAGAGAAAAGGCTTACAGCAGGCTTGAGGCTTAAGGACAAAAGATATAAAACAAGATACCAGCACAGTTTCAAAAGGAGGAGGCAGAAAATATCACAAAGCAAAATACCAAAAACTGTAACAGAAGCAACAGTTTGCCTCCATAAGCTTCAAACACTTCAAAACCTTTCAACAGGCCAAGCCTCAAAGCTTCAAGCCTATAACCTGTATCAACAATAGGCTCAAAACAAACTCAGCCTAAACCATTTCAACCAAAGGCCTAAAGCTTCAAGCCTATTTTCAAGCTTCCAAACCTGTAAACTCCAAGCCATACAAGGCCATCAACCTGCTAACAGATTCAAACATAGGAACATCAAAACCAGTCAAAACACCCCAGCCTGTCAACTAACAGCCTGAAGCCTCCTAACACTTCAAGCTCACCAACAAACTGTCAAACCTTCAAACAGAAGCCAAGCCTCAAAGCCCTCAAGCTTAACCTGTCCAAGCCTAAACCTGTCCAAGCCTAAACCTGTCCAAGCCTAAACTAATAGCATAAGCCAAAATTCAATGAAGCCTATACCAAAAAACAAAGGGCACAAAGCATTCAAACAGTACCAAGCCTATAAACAACTGAAGCAACCAAACCCTCAGAACTGTGTTCATCACTGGGCCAACACCAACGGGCAATTCATAAGCAAAATCCATCAAAAGCAACACTCAAAATCAGCATATCAGAGGGCCATCAAGTAAGCATATCAGAGGGGGCAAGCATACAAGCCAACATAAGAAGAGGAAAAGAAGTGATTATACAAGGTTTTCAGACATCATCATAAAACCTAAAAGAGGCGAAATACAAAGGTACCGGATTTCCAAGCTAGTTCACAGCGCATCACGTATCCCTCTGTCTCCGGCCACCCCAAGCGCCTCCTTCTCCACCTCTCCTCCTCCCCAAGCAACAAGCCAGCAAAGGTATAAACTTCCTTTTCCCTTTCTTTAAATACCTCATACAACACATAATAAAAATCCAAGAATCAGAACAGATAAGAGCATGCAAGATTGAAAATCTGAGAACCCTAATGCGTTGAGATAAAAGTCATACCTCTTTTTATCGTTGCTTGAGTAAATGCAAGGAGGAGGACATACGGTGGCGCTGGTTGGCTTTAGGCGAGAAGGACACTGTTCAGAAGCATGGCTTGAGAAGCGAAGAAGACGAAGAGCAAAGGTGTAAACGACGCCTCTGTATTCAACAAACCCTAATCCCAAATGCACAAAACCATTTCAAACCCTAAAACAAAAAACGTGTAAAACACAATGGGCCGGTTCGCCCCATCAACGCCTAAGCCCGTTTCAAAATTGATACCCCCCTCTTCCTGTTCTCCTCATAATTTCATTATGGGCCAGTTGTTCAACTTAAGGCCCGTGTGAATTTCTTTTGTTTTTTAACCAAACTTTTCATTTTTCTTTCATAATTTAATTCTTTTCTTTGTAAACAAATAATACCTTAACCTTTTCTATATAAAATTTTCTTAACTACTTTTAGTTAGTATAATTATAAAATACATAAAAAAATAGACTTCTTTTTTTAAGGTTGAATATTCTTTTTTAACTAAAACATTTTATACACATTAACATTAAAACATTTTATATACATTAACATTAATACATAAAAAAAAATAGAATTTCTTAAAACCATTTTCATTTCTTTTATTAAAATCTTTTATTTGTACATAATCAACAAATATCCAAAAATAGATAAATACTTTTTCTTTAAAACTTTTGTTTAATTAATCTTATACAAGTTTAGTAAACATTAACCAAAACATAAAGATAACAAAATACTTAATTTTTGCATTAAGTTAACATTTCGCACTTGTAAATAATCATACACTTACACAAATACATTGATACATTTACATTACTTTATTCTTATACATTGCTATACACTACATATTACATTTGCGATTGATTCGATTTGGTTGTAAATTTATTTGGACATTACTCTCCTATTAAGTCTCATCCCCATTTGTAAATATTTGTACCCCCACTCCCGAATACTTTTTTGTAATAGCATAGACTTTAAATTCCCGCAATTTATCGCTTTCAATTATACCATGTTTAGATCTAGGGTTTGTATGTAAATAAAATCAAACGCTAGACAACCTAAACACAAAGACAAGAATGCATGACAATCAATACACAAATCACACTTGCACCCCTAGGGTAATCCCACTCGTTGCCTTCCAAAATGGGCCATGCTTGCACGACGAGTTTCTTTGGAAAAACAATTCAAATGATCATAGTCCCTCGATGACGCTTTCGAAAGTTGCTTAAAAATGATCATAGTCCCTTTAAGCAAATTGCCAAAGACTCTTGGCACCATTGCATTCATGGTCCATACGATGACCCGCGCCCGTCCCGTTAACATCCTAACACAAGATTGTCCACCAAATACAATGGTGGAACAAAATTGTTAAAAGGGTTAAAACATAAGAAAAACCTTTGAGTAAATTTAGGGGTAGAAAACTCTTAGTTACTTGATCAAACTTGCAAAATACACTTGCCTACTTTTCAAAACCCACTCCACAACACTTTCAAAAACAAACTTTCAAAAACATTTGAAACATCTTTTTGAAAAGACACACACCTTTGTAAAACATTCGAGTAAAGAATTGTTACAACGGTTGCCTAGACAAGGCCTCTTTTTCAAAGCATTTTCAAAACACACACACACACACACACACACACACACACACACCATTTCAAGCAATTGAAAATCAAAGGCAAGTGATCTAAACAAGTAACTAAGAGCCCATGGATAACCATGGATGAAAAGGGTGCTAACACCTTCCCTTTTCATAATCTACCCCCCGAACCCACGAAACATCTCAAAAGGTTTTTTCCTGTGCTTTTTAACCTTTCCTTAGGATAAAATAAAAAGTCGATGGCAACTCTTGATAAACCGAACAAGTGCGAATACAAACGCAAAACCTCAAGTCAGTTCTCCCACCGTATCACACCTGCAAAGTTCAAAGTACCGAAGTTCGAAAAATACAAGGACAACACTTTCCATCGTTCTCACTTAGTGATGTATGTGAAGAGAATGTCTACTCATACATACGATCAACGCTTGTTAGTTCATTTATTTCAAGATAGTTTGACAGGTGCAACATTGAAATGATACATGAGTCTGGACAGTGCCAACATTCATAATTTCAATGACTTGGGTGAAGCGTTTATCAGAAAGTACAAATACAATATGGACATGGCGCCTAACCGTGATCAACTCAAGACCATGGTCTAGAAGGACAAGGAGTCATTTAAAGAATATGCACAGAGATGACATGAAGTAGCCGCCCAGATGATTCCTCCAATGGAAGAAAAAGAGATGACAAAGATTTTTCTGAAGATACTAGGTGCATTTTATTATGAAAGAATGGTAGTGAGTGCACCCAGTGATTTTACCGAGATGGTGGGAATGGGCGTTCGTTTGGAAGAAGCTGTAAGAGAAGGTCGTCTGACAATAGGTGAAAATTCCGGTAGTATGAAGAAACCATCATACAAGTTTGCTAAAAATAAAGAGGGAGAGACAAATGCTGTTATTCAAGAGAGAAATGTTAATCCTTTTAGAAGAAATCATCAACGTCACCAACAGGTTGCTTTGGTAACTCAAGTTGTCAATACGGCTCCGACCATAGCCTCTTATCAAAGACCAGCCCCTCAAGGAAATCAAGGACAAAATTAAAGGAGAGAGCCTTTTGACTCTATCCCCATGAGTTATACAGAGTTACTCCTAAAATTGATCCCAAAAAAAGTTGGTCCAGACTAGGCCACCCCCGGCTATACCATCACCATTGCCTTGGTATTACAAGGCATATCAGACGTGCGCTTTCCATCAGGGTGAACCAGGGCATAATGTGGAAAAATGTTATCCTTTGAAGTCCGAGGTACAAAAAATGGTGAGATATGGCCTTTTGTCCTTCAAAGATTTCAGTCATAATGTCAAAGATAATCCTATTCTAAAGCATGTAGAAACGAATACTGTTAACATGGTTGCTGATTGTCTAGGGGACTTCCGCATTTATGACATTAACTTGGTCAGAGGAGACTTGGTAAAGATGCATGCATACCTTTGCGAATTTAGTTACTATACTTATGACCATGCTGGTTGTGGTATCTGTAGTACTGATATACAAGGTTGCGATAAGATAAAGGTTGATTTGTAGGAGATGATGGATGAGGGCCTCATCCATATAATCAGATCTAGGGAGGAATATGAGGAGGAAGTGAACATGGTCTTTGGATGTTCTGGAGAGTTCCGGATCTTTGATGTGGACCATATGAATGATGATCTCGTGCAATTGCACGCTACCTTTTGCCATATGGCTGGTCAAGTAGAGCACCATTATGGATCTTGTCGGGTTTGGTGCAGGGATTCCCAAGGATGTTCCATTGTAAGAAGAGGTATTCAGTTGTTATTGAGTAATGGAACTATAAAATTTTCAAGCCAAAGAGATGATTACCATGAGGTTCATAAGATTGAGGTTTTCTTGAATGAGGATGAATCAGATGATGAATATGCTTCGGCGGATGAATTCTTTTCCTCAGATGAGGATATGTTCTCCAGCGATGATTCTTTGATACCCAAATTTTCGGAAGAAGGTGTGAACGTAATTGTGCCTTTTTTTTAATGATTCTTCCCCTGTTGAGATTGAATACTGTAGCAAGTCAGTTATTTCCCCAGTGGTGATTTGCTTGCCAGAGTCTGTTCCTTATAAATCAGAAAAGTTGTACTGTACAAGTACAATGCTACTATTTTAGAGGATGATGTGGAAGTTCCCATCTATTCGTTGTCTAGCATCAAGAATATTGCTGAGACTGATAGGGTGACCCGTAGTGATCGTGTATTTGCACTGGTTATTCGGGGAAATGGTAATGTTGGTAAGAAAGTTGTGGAAAGTGCTGAGAATAAGAAAGCTGTAGGGGAGTCCAGTGGTGCTACCCTGGAGAAAGATATGGATGATATTTGGAAGATTATCAAAATGAGCGACTACAAAATTATAGATCAGCTATTGCAGACTCCTTCAAAGATATTTATCCTAGCATTGTTGATGAATTCTGCTGCCCATAGAGAATCTTTAATGCGAGTGTTAGACCAAGCCTTCATGGAGTGTGATATGTCTTAGATCAATTCGGTAGTGTGATAGGTAATATTACATATTGTAATAACCTAAGCTTTTGAGAGGGAGGAATCACAATCCAACCCTTCACATATCCATGAACTGTAAAAATGATCCATTGTCAAATATGCTGATTGGTAATGGATCCGCCTCAAATGTTATACCGAAGAGCACGCTGATGAAGTTGAAATATCAAGGGGCTCCCATGCGCCCAAGTGGTATCATTGTAAAATCTTTTGATGGATCAAGGAAACCAGTTATTGGGGAAGTGGATCTGCCTATCCACATAGGCCCACACCTTTTCCAGATCACGTTCCAAGTCATGGATATTGTGCCCGCATACAGCTGTTTACTGGGACGACCATGGATACATGAGGCAGGAGTTGTCACTTCAACTCTACACCAAAAGCTAAAGTTCGTGCATGAAGGAAAAATGGTTATTATAAATGGAGAGCAAGCACTGCTGATTTCTCATATATCATCTTTCAATGTTGTAGAAGTAGATGAAGCTGTTGTTGGAACACAATTCCAAGCTTTGTCCATTGATAACATGAGAGAGAATGAGAAATATATGGCTTCACTCAAAGATACTCAGTAGGTTGTGCCCAATGGCCCTAGTAAAGTATAGGGGCAGATTATTGACCCGCCGGTAAACAAGAAAAATGCTGGTTTAGGATTTTCTATGAAGAATGGTAAAGAGGAAAGCTTGAAGCCGAAGTCTACTTTGAGCAGCTATCAGGATATTTTCCACAGCAGAGGATACCTTCACCCAACTTTTTCAGGGATCAATACTATTATGGAGGATGAAGAAGAACAGGAGATGCCGAATTATCTGACGCCTGGAGTCAAAATCCATAACTGGGTCACTATTGATGTTCCCACTTGCATCCATGTCTCAAAGTAATTTGTTTTTGTTTATCTTTGAAAAAAGCTTTCACTCTACCCAAGGTGAAAGTTAATATTGTACGGGCTTATCTATTTTCTTTGCTCAGTAAAATCATAAGTAAAAGTTATCTTTGATTCCCAAATTGTGTTTTTATTTTCATCTTTTTCTTGGAAAATGGTAACAAAAAAAAACTTTTGAAATAAATAATGACTGTAAATAAATTTGCATAATCACTTGATATATGTGTCAGTTTCTAAAAGCAGTCATAAATCATATGTGCAAATTAATTAATAAACCTGTTGAATACAATGACCCTGCACCCTCTCCCAACTTTAAATATCATGTGTATGGGGCCGAAGAAGAAGAATATGATGAGATTCCAAAAGATGTTTCACGGTTGCTCGAACTCGAGGAAAGTGCCATTCATAAGTATAAAGATCCATTAGAGACCATCAATTTGGGTTCAGAGGAAGAGCCAAAGGAGGTAAAGATTGGAGCATTACTGCATCCCGACATGAAGAGCAGGTTGAATGAATTGTTGAAAGAGTATGTGGACATCTTTGCTTGGTCTTACCAAGACATGCCTGGTCTAGATACTGATATTATAGATAATCACTTGTCGTTGAAGCCAGAGTGCCCGCCAGTCAAGCAGAAATTGCAAAGAACTCACCCTGATATGACAGTGAAAATTAAAGAAGAAGTTTTAAAACAGATTAATACCGGTTTTCTTATGACATCAGTGTACCCTCAATGGATTTCCAATATTATCTCTGTACCAAAGAAAGACAGAAACGTTCGCATGTGCGTTGATTATAGAGATTTAAACAAAGCTAGTCCAAATAATGATTTTCCATTACCACATATTGATATGTTGGTTCATAGTACAACAAAATTCAAAGTATTCTCGTTCATGGATGGATTTTCTAGATATAATCAAATCAGAATGCCTCCCGAGGACATGGAAAAAATAAGTTTATCACACCTTGGGGAACATTCTGTTACAGAGTGATGCCCTTTGGGTTAAAGAATACTGATGCAATGTACCAGAGGGCTATGACAACTGTTGTACCCCAAAATTTTCCCTCTCATTTCTCAAGACATTTCTCAAGACATTTCTCACAAAGACCTGCGAAAGCTCAAGCTTGCACCATTATTGACTAGGTTAAGCCATCTCCTCAACACTGATACCTCAAGATTAGGGTTTAAATTTTCATAAGGACAATCAGACTTCTAATAATTCAAGTGACGTTCTTGGATCATTATGGACCTTCAAGAGTGCTCATGTCAAGTTTCAAGTCTTCTCAGTTAATTGACCAAGAGACCAAAAATCAGTTGTACTGATGAAAAAGTCAACTGTAGCACTAAAAGTCAAACTTTGACTTTTTGGTCAACATTAAGAAAGATCAAAATTCATCAAGACATTCAAAAATATGAAACTTGATCATCAAGAAATCAAGAAAGCCAAAATTCAATGTGAAAATTCAAACTCTTCAAGACTTAGAAATTTTTCTAAGTGTTTTTTATACATGATAATTTCATTTCTTCATGCCAACTTTTAACCACGATGCAAGATGATTCAAGGAAAACTTCCAACATGAAAGTTGTAGATCTCAACGAGATCTAAAACTTTGTAGGGCATGAATTTTTCTAGAAATGCTTGGATTTTGAGTTATAAATTCAGGAAGTCATGGCATTTTTGAATAAACACTTAGAGAAATTTTCAGCAGTTTTGGTCAGGATTTTATCCCAACTTCTTGAAATTTTTTCACATAGTTATAAGATGATTTTGTAAAAATGGCCAACATGAAAGTTATAGAGGGTGTTCTGAGCTTTCCAAAACATCCAAGAGCATGAATTTATCATATTTGAGCTAGGAGATTCAAGGATCTGAAGTTGGACATTCATTCTTGATTTACAAGGCAGATTTGTGATGAACAAGGAACCAAAATCTTAGCCATGCTGCATAACATTCACTTTACATGCCTCTTGACTTGCAAGTCTATCCATAATCAGATGTTTACACAATTGATTGAACCATTATCCAAGTGGTTTAAGTATTGTCCATTGCATCTTTCCATTTTTGGCACAAAGGCAGCATTACCATTCTTGCAAAGTTCACTTTAATCATAAAGTCAATTTCTTAAGCCTCTAACTTGTTGTTCTAATCACACCCAACTTCTACAAGTCAGAACAAACATGTTTAAAGTGATCAACCACTTTAGATAGCTTGGTACAAGCATTGGAAACATGTTCTTCATGCTTGCTTCAAAAACAAGCAAGATAGCCATACCATGTGATTCAAAATCTGAGTTGTTTGAAGTATCAAACCTTCTCTATAAATAGAGAGGACAATTGCAAGAAAAAGGGGTCAGAAAAAAGAAAGGGGAAACTAACACTCAAAATCATTTTTGCTGTCAAAAACCAGAATTGCACACAAAACCTCCATTTTTGAGCTTTGAAGTCCAAATCTTTGAATCTCATACCTTGCAAGTTTTCTCCAAACAAAGCATCCAAACACTCCACATACATCATATAAAAGTTATTCAAACACAAAAACAACTTATATAACATCATTATCATCACTTCCCAAGCTCAACAACAGCCCATACAACAGCTCAAACTCAAAGCACAAATTTCAATTTCAAGGTAAGTTTTCTTGACTTTGAACTCTTCATACAAGCATCATTAATGGTTCATTTCTGAAGATAAAATGTAGATATCATTGCCTTGAAGCTAACCATATGCTTACTTTTCATTTTCACTGACCATGTGTTGAGAATTAACTTTTACATGTAGCAAAACAATGATAAAAGCAAAAAACAACAGTTATGCGTCGACACGAAATGCTATGAGTCGACACATATTATATTCAAAACATGTTATGAGTCGACACGAAATACGTATGCGTCGACACAAAATGATTATGAGTCGATACGAAACCAGTATGCATCGACTCATACTGAGTTATTTTGACTTCCAAGAGCAAGAAACATACATGAGTCAATACATGAGCCGACGCATGAGTCAATACGAAACATGCATGAGCCAATACATAAGCTCATGTGTCAGCTCATAAAACTTTTTTTTAATATTTTTTTTAAAATTTTATTTTTACTTTTTCTGTTTATTTTTTTATTATTATTTTCATATAAAAATTCCAAAAAATATTTTTATTTATTATTTGCATTCTATATATTTTATTCCTTTAAAAACAAAAGACAAAAAATATTTTTCTTATAAAAAACTTAATTTCTTTTTCTTTTTTAATTAATAATTAGATTTAGGTTTAGTAATTCTCTTTTTAATTAAAATTAACTTAGAATTTAGGTTTTCTTTTAATTAATTAATTTCCATACTATTTTTATTAAACTTAAAACTTTTTCTAAAAAATCCTAAAAAATGCATTCTAACTTAATTTCTTTTCTTAATTAATTTAGGTTTAATTTTCTTAATTTAATTAATTATTTCTTTTAGTTAATTAGGTTAAAACCAAGACCCTTTCCTCACGAAAATCAAACAAAATAATTTTCTTTTCATTTACATCTTTGCACATTATATTCTTTTCAATTCTTGTACAATATTCAATATGGTTGTAATAGATAATTAAGTTTAATTTCTTACAATCCCCATTTGTAAATTGTTATACCCCATCCCCCTATTGATGTAATAGCGTAGTAATTTTACTTTCCGCAATTTATCGCTTTCATATAAATGCTAGTAATTAGGGTTTGTATGGAAAGATAAAATCAACAAGTAGATAACCATAATCATAGATTAAATGCATGCAAATCAAACACACTATTCACACATGCACTCTTAGGGTAATTCCACTTGTTGCCTTACAAAAATGGTCATGTTACGCATGTGGGATGTCTTAGCAAAAACAATAAAAAATATAAGATCATAGTCCCTCGATGACGCTACAAATGTTGTCTTTCAAATGATATTAGTCCCTCAAAGAGAAATGCTAAGACATCTTACAACATTGCTATCATGACTATACGATGACCCACGTCCGTCCCTCTATATCCAAAGATAAGGCTTCTTACCAATCAATGGTGAGATAGCAATATCAAAGGAAGGAAGAAATGGACAAATACTTTTGAGTAGGTAGATTGTTCCTTGTTGCTTGCTCACTTTCAAAACAAACATCCTTGCTCACTTTCAAAACAAACACTTTCAAAACACTTCTCAAACTTGAAACATTTTTCAAAAGATCAACACTCTGTATACATTCTTACAGACGAGAATTATTACAAAGTTTGCCTAAACGATGACGCCTTTTCAAAATACTTTCAAAAACCCACACAAAGCACATTTTCAAACAAAAGCAAGTGATCTAGCCCGTAGATAACTACGGATGAAAAGGATGCTAATACCTTCCTGTTGTACCCCAAAATTTGCCCTCCCATTTCCTCAACATTTTCTTATCACAAGACCTTTGAAGATCAAGATCCAGTTAGGGTTTCCTCTGCCCAAGACTTCTCCTTGCACCGTGGACTCAAATTAGGGTTTGTGATTGCCCAAGGATGTTTTGACCTAAAATGTTTAAGATGACTTTCATGCTTCATGTTGGACTCCCAAGTTTATCCTCACCAAGTTTCAAGTCTTGATTCCAAGCTTTGCCCAGTCAATTAGACAGTTGACCTAGAAATCAGCTGTATTGGGGAAAAGTCAACTGTGGCCAATTGACAGTCAAATCTCATGAAATTTGATCCACATCAACATTATGAACTCATATGGACCATTTGATCAAGTTTGGATCACAATTCCACAAGAAATTTGATCAGATCACCAAAAGGGCAAAATGGTCATTTCTAGGGTTTTGACTGCACAGAGGCAATTTTTGACTGTTTGACCTAACCAATGGCAAACCAAGCTCACATATGGACTCAAGGACCCCATGGAATTATCTTGACATGCTCAACAAGCTCAAAAGATCCCAAGTACACAAGATTGATAGTTGAATTTCCCAGTCAATTGATCAATTTTGACTGTATACTGAAAAGTCAAACTTTGACTTTTTGGTCAAAATCAAGAGTCAAGATTCATTTTTTCATCAAAACATGCCAAATCATGAAACTTGTTCACCAAGAAATCACAAAATGCAAATTAGGGTTTGAAAATGGAATTTTTCATAACTTAGAATTTTTCTAAGTTATGAAAAACTCTAATTTTTTCCCAACTTTGCCCCATCTTTTCACCAAGATCCATTTGGATTCAAACAAAAGTCAAAACATGAAAGTTGTAGCTTGTTGCATAATCTACAACTTTGATTCACAAAGTTTTCTCATCTGAAGCTTGTATCTCAAGTTACAATTTTTTGAATAAGGGCACTAAACCATTTTTAACTTAGTGAAATTTTAACCTATTTTGACAAGGTTTTCTACCCCACTTCAAGGCCACTTTTCATACCCTTCCACTTGGAATTTTAATTTGCATTTCAAAGATGGATTGTAGTACACATTCCAAGCTTTCCAAAATGTCCAAGAACTCATCAAACAACCTCATAACTTGAGAGATTCGAATTTCACAAGTTGGCAAAAATTCACTTTTGTTCTTCATCAAAACATGTTCATAACTTTGCAAATTTGAACTCAGCTTGCTTTATGCTTGATTACAGGTCCTTGAACCATTCCATACTCAATAATTTAATGCATATTCAATGTGTTAAGACCATGTTCTTTGTGTTCTAACATTGCATAGTGGATTAATCCTAAACTAGATAAAGTGCTTTATCCATTTTTGTAAAAAGCTAGCTTTATGTCAAATTGAAATCCAAGAAGGTACAAGCAAAATCCTTTTGGCACAAGATTATGGGCAAATTGCTCTGATCAAGAGAGGCTTATGCAGCAGGATTAGAGGCCCCCTACTAACCTAAAACACAAAGTGACCATTGCTTGCTTCATTTTCAAGTAACATTGCATAACTTGTACCATATCTCATCTCAGCTTAGAAACATAAGAAAGAAGTTATCAAACACCTTACACATAACATATCCAAGCTTTTGCACGAGTCCTGAACCTCTCAAGCACACTCCATCTCAGAATCACCTTGAAACTGCTCAAACAGGGCAACCCCTGCAGATTGAGTGCTATCTCTCAATCCCTTCGAGCATTCTTGTCCAAACCTGTTCCTCTACCTTCCTTACAACATATGCAAGCTAACCATGGCCTAAAACCTGACCTGTAATCACCCTAACAGTTTCCACCATTTTCATTTTTTCCTTTTGCAGTTGAAGTTCCATAGCTTGATTCAGAAGCTCTCAAGATAAAGTAAGCATTGAAACAGCATCCCTGGACCTCAAGGAAGCTTTTCCAATCATTACATTGCACTGAAAGTTCCTCATTCTCCAGATAGAAGTTCAACTGCACAGGTAAAACTTTGAACTCGTATCTCTCTTATCATGCATCTTTAGTCTTAAGTTTGTGAAGAAACAAGGTTCTACTCATAGCCCTGATCATGTACATATCTTTACATTTCATTTCTTTTGCCTGAGTAGGGAGAATTTGTAGTTTAAAAATGGCAGAAAAATTAGGTTAGGATTTGGGGGAGGAGAAATTCTCCCTCATCTTAGAGAGTTAGGTCAAGTTCCATACATGGTTAGAACCGTCTCTTCATGCTGAACATTTGTTGTGTTATGAGTTTTTGCTAAAAAGCCAGGAATCAAGAGTTAGAAGAAGCTGAACATGGCGCGCGTTTTTTCAAATATTTTGTGCTGGAGGTTGAAGACAGTGGTCTTTGGGCTGGGCTTTTGTGTTATTTCTCTTCACACCACTTGATTGCTATTACACCCCCTAAGCCCATTTGTCTTATTTTTAATCCTTTTTGACTTTTTCTTTTTTTGTTTGACTTGTTTATTTTTTCTCAGCATGTTAAAATTTTGAAAATATTTTTTCCATCTTTTTTTGAATTTATGGCATATTTATTTGATTTATTTCTTTGTTTATATATAAAATATATACATACTAATATTTAGAATAAATATAAAAATAGTGTAAATACAATTTTTATTTTTTGTTTACATTCTGATAATATTCCACATAAAAAATACCTTTTTTATTATTATTTATTTTATTAAATATTTTTGCACATAATGCATATTTAAGAGATTAATATATGTATATATATATGTTTATTAATATATTTAAGCTAAAAAATAAAAATACTTGAATTTTTTCATTTTTATTAATATTTGATACAAAAATACTCTTTTTCATAATATATTTCATTATTTTTATTTTTATAAATAATAAATAAATATTTGTATTAAATTAGATAATAATACATTTTCTTTTAAAATTAGGGTTTTTGCCCTAAATTCAAAATACTCCAAAAAAATAATATATTTTTATTTTCTTTTCTCTTTTACATAAATAATATTTTTTCATATATATACAAAACATTTCTTTTGCATCTTGCATTCTTATTTAATTTTTTTTACATCGATTAATTTGCAAATATTCAAAATGATGTAATAATGTAGATTTAAATTTTTGTCAATATCCCCATTTGAGTATTTGTACCCCCCTTCCCATATTTGGTTTTGTAATAGCTTAGTAAATTTAATTTTCGCATTTTATTGCTTTCTAATGATAACATGTTAGAATTAGGGTTTGTATGCGAAAAACGATAAAAAATAGTTATGACCTAATCTCAAGATAAACAAGCATGAAATGAACACACAAATCACACTTGCACCCCCCTAGGATACTCCACTTGTTGCCTTTCAAATAAATGGGCCATATTGTATGTTGAACTTCTTTGGACAAAGCAAACAATTTGAATGATCATAGTCCCTCGACAAAACTTTTCAAAACAAACAAAAACAAATGATCAAGTCCCTTAAAGAAATTGCCCAAAGACATTTAACGCCGTTGCAATTATGGTCTAAACGATGACCCGCGCCTGTCCCTTTCACATCCTGACACAAGATTGTCCACCAAATACAATGGTGGAACAAACTTGTTAAAAGGGTTAAAACATAGCAAAAACCTTTTTGAGAAATTTAGGGTAGATAGCTCTTGGTTACATGCCCCTTGCAAAACAAAAACACTTGCCTATTTTTTCAAAACACACATCACTACACTTTCAAAACAACTTTCAAAAACAAATGAAAACCTTTTTCAAAGGACATACACCTTTGTATACATCCCAACATGGATCATTACAAAGGTTGCCACCACATTGGCCTCTTTTCAAAATATTTTCAAATCCACGCACTCAAGCACCATTTAAAACAATTGAAAACAAAAGGCAAGTGATCTAAGCAAGAAACTAAGAGCCCATGGATAACCATGGATAGAAAGGGTGCTAATACCTTCCCTTTCTATAATCTACTCCCCGAACCCAAGAAAACATCTCAAAAGGTTTTTGCTGTGCTTTTTAACCTTTCCTTTAGGATAAAATAAAAAGTCGATGGCGACTCTTGCTCAACCGAAACATTTGCGAATATAAACGCAAAACCTCAAGTCAGTTCTCCCACCGTATCACACTTCCCTTTTCATAATCTATCCCCCCGAACTCAAGAAATAATCTCAAAGGTCTTTCCTATTCTTTTCAGCCTTTTCTTTTGGATAAAAGAATAGTCGGTGGCGACTCTTACTAACCGCAACATTTGTGATCAAACATAAAATAACCAAGTCAGATCTCCCACCGTGTTACAGAACTGACGACTCTACTGGGGATAACTTAAAAGTGGGGTTACCTTAGGGCTAGATCACCTTTATTTGCTTTCATTGTTTGACTTGTTTGATTTGCATTTTGGTTCCTTGTTTGGGTTTGTTTTGATCATCTACCCGGATCTGGGATACCTTATAGGTAAGTAGAAATATGTTTTGGAAACTGTATGGGGTATACCGACTTGGTCTGAGCAATAGCTACATTAGTGTGACACGTTTGTGGGTACCGGTAGCCCTTGAGTAATCAAGGAGAATACATGGCCGCTGTGTGGTGTCATGAAGCACTAACTAACTTCTAGAACCTTTACTTGACCAACTTGGCCATTAGGACGTAGTGAGATGGTCGACTTTGGTGCAATCCAAAGTTGGTTGATACTCGATGCTATACTCATTGAGACTTGACTCCTGAGTTTTGTTTGGTTGCGAGTAAATCGCCTATCGAATGAAGCTTGTGGGAAAGGTCAATGATATTGAGATCCCTTAGAACCCGGTTACTATTAACTAGGACAGGTTGAGCCAACTGAACTTCAAGAGGGTACTTACCTACAAACCCCATGCAAGCCTAAACCTAAGAACTTGTCTGCTTTGTGTGTATATGATTATTTGTATATAAACTTGCTTACTTTGCATACTTGTACATGACATCATACCATAACATTTTCAATAACCATTTAAAGGATCTCAAGGGCCTATGATGCAGGGTCACGTTGAACCATACGTCTATCAAGGGACAAGAGGATTTATTTTACTCTAACCAAACACCATCAAAGATCAAGTACAACAACTTGAGTCAAGGGCTACAACCCACTTGACATGGTGAGCTTAATTCTCGTGGAAGGACATCCACCAATACAAAGTTCTCTAATCAAAGCTATTGGTAAAATTTCAATTTCTGACATTTTATTGTTTACCCTGCGAGATCCTTAAAAACATTGCATACATATATCATACATATCATTTCATAAACAGGTTTCATAGCAGGTTTCTCATCTTCTCCGCTGTTTATTTCAGCAATGGCTCTTGAACAAACAATCAAAGACCTTCAGGCTCAAAATGCCCAATTGCAATAAATGTTCCTGGCTTTGACTAAGGGGCAAGAGGACCTGGAGACTTTTCTTCTCAAAGACAAGAAGAAAAAGTCCAAGAAATCAGTAGGCGTCCTGAACTTGGGAAGAAGACTTAAAGGACCACTCAAGGGGGATCTAGATATTCAAACTCCATCCAACATGGGGGATAGTCATGAAGAAGACAACAGTCTGGAGATTGATGAAGTTGAAGCTGACTACTCTGAGGAACAATATCCTCCTGCTGATGACAAGTACAAACAGTTGGAGGATTGCCTCATTTCTATGGTAATTCAACAGATACCTGACATGGATTTAGGAGACACGGGTTTGATTTCTGGAGTGGTCATCCAGCCAAAGTTCAAATTCCCTACCTTTTCCCTGTACGATGGAGTCTCTTGCCCTAAGATGCACCTAAAGTCTTATGTCCGCAAGATTCAACCATACACAACTAATCCGAAGCTTTGGATCCATTTCTTCCAAGAGAGCCTAGTAGGGACCCAAATTGAATGGTTCTATCAATTGGAGAGTTATCGCATCCACACCTGGGAGGATTTAGCTGCTTCTTTCTATAAGCAGTACCAGTACAACATTAATCTTGCACCAACTCGTGTGCAATTGCAGAACATGACCATGGGTTCCAACGAGTGCTTCAAAGGATACGCCTAAAAGTAGAGAGATCTGGCTGGTAGGGTGCATCCCCCTTTAACTGACAGGGAGATGATTGACATCTTCATGGGAACTTTGACATGACCTTTCTTCAAACACCTAATTGGAAGTTCCTTGGCTGGGTTCACCGAGCTAATACTGACTGGCAAAAGAGTAGAAGCTGTCATCAAAAGTGGAAAGATCCAAGGAGCTACACCTTCTGATGCTCAGAAAAAGCCATACAATAGGAAGAAAGAGACCAATGTTGTTTACGACCAAAAGGGTCATAACAAGAGCAACCACGACCAATATGTGGGGGCAGTCTTGATCTCCGGTCCTGCATCAGTGCAACATCGTCAACAGGGGAATCAACGTAAGGAGGTCGTGCCTAAAAGACAATTCACTAAGATCAACATGCCACTGGCTCAAGTGCTACAACACATGTTAAAAGCAGAGTTGATTACATTAAAGGCTCCTCTCCGGAATCCCAATACTTCTGCCCCTACTTATCATTCCAACGAAAAGTGTGCATATCATTCTGATAGTCCTGGACATGACACGAATAGCTGTTGGGCTCTGAAGAACAAGATCTAAGACATGATTGATGCCAAGGAGATTGAGTTCGACCCTCCAGGGGCTCCTAACGTGATCACCGCTCCCATGCCAAATCATTGAGCGTTCTAGTTCATTTTGAATTTTAAACTGTATTCACTTTTGTTATTCAAACATTTATCTATTAATGTTAAACTTTGTTTCATTAATGCATTGCATATGTTTGTCTTGAATTAATCCATTCGTTTTCATTATATTTAAACTATGCTTTTTACTCCCTTTATGATATTCAACTCTTGTTTTTAAAGTTGCAAGCCTTTAGAGGGAGGATGACAAAAACAATGCCATAATCTCATAGAGTATGCTTTTGGACATACCTTGCTGATGATGTATAGGCGTTTCTTTCAAATCCTAAACACTGGATTTATAAGGAAGATAATCCTTAGTCAAACCCTTCGAGCCAAAGAAGTAGAAGTTTCCTGTTTTAACACAAATTGAAACCTTTAATCAAAACCTGGGGCATGATAGTCTCTCAGTTAATTCAAGTGCGTGTTCAAATCAGAAACTCTCATCTCGTATTACAACGAGCGACATTGAAAACATTCCTTCTGAACCAAAAGATGGTGATGGTTCCCTATCAAATAGCCAGTCATTATCTCTCAAAAGAAAAAGCCCACTAATTCAAAACCTACGAAGGAGACTTAAAGAAAACCGGGGCGTCCCGCTGACTGTAATCTCAAAAACAAGAACAGTCAAGCAAATTCAGGGATAATAAAAAAGGAGGTCACTACAAACCCTCCACAACATGGAAAATGTTTCAAAAATGATTACCTTCCGACAAACTTAACTTGTTTGAACCATTACTAAAGTGCCATTCCAGACTCAATTGGAGTTCAAACACACAATTAACTGAGTTTAGGACTGGAGAACATCACGAAGAACGGGTGGGTACAAACACACTTTGAGCCTTTATCCTTTGTTTCTTAAACCGTGAACCAAGCCACTCTACAACCCTTCAAAAGTCCTAATTGAAGCATGGGTTAGTTCGAAAGCATACTGTTACAAAAGGTATCCTGACTCCTGTAAGGCTTTACCCTAAATCCTGAGTTTGAATTTTCTTATAAAACTTCTTTACTTGCTAAAACGCATTTTCAAAATTTCAAGACAAGCATGAACTTTGCATTATTTGAATATCACTCTTTACATATGGCTATTTGTTTGACAGCGGAGAAATTCACACAATGAATATCCAACAAATGAAAGCTCTCTCAAACAGATGGAAAGACACTTCTAATGACAAATCTCTCATAATCAAGGGGCACGGTATGACCATTATCCAACGCATCTGGGGAAATCAAGTCGAGATTCAAAGAATCTCTCAAAGAATTATTGAATAACCAGGAGCAAATCTCCATATGTATCACTCAAGGGGAAATGTTACGTTGATCATGGGTTTGAACAAAATCCACTATGAAGACTTTCGGTACCATCAAATTGCTTGTCTATACCAATAGTATCAGATGGTGTCAGTATCATGTCTTTGGATCCTCCCATGACAGTTCTTAGAAAATTCTGAGACTTGACCAAAGATCTTGGGTACCACCAATTTATTCGTCTGTACCAATAAGTATCAGATGGTGTCAGTATCAGATGGTGTCAGTATCATGTCTTCAAATCCTCCCATGACAGTTCTTAGAAAATTATGAGACTTGACCAAAGATCTTGGGTACCACCAATTTATTTGTTTGTGCCAGTACTATCAGATGGTGTCAGTATCAGGTCTTAGGTTTCTTCCACAACAGTCTTAGAAAATATCTCTAGGAAGTTCAGGGCTACCGAAAATGTGATCAAAATCTCAAGCATCGAGGTGCACCAGTTTAACTCTGGGGGTAAACAGGCTCCCACATAAAGGGTCATGTGCATCCAAGCAAATATTTTCTGGCATTACTACAACACTTACTACTAGGGGCAGTGACGAATCTCCCCAAGATCCTTCTCATAGGATGACTCCCAGCCAGAGTTTCATTATCTGAAAACTTCTCACCAGTTGAATTGACCTCAAGAACCCTCGAGGATTTTCCCCAGTGAAGAAGACACCTCTCCAACAGACCAACAACAGGGTTTATTTCCCCAACAAACTACAGATTCCCCAGTTTAAGTTTGTCTCTCCGACTACTATAAATCAAAGGAACATAACTCCTCTTCCCTAATAAACTACTCTACAATCCCCAACAAGTTATTGTGAAGCCTGGACCCGACCAAATATCAGTTCAACTTCGACTCCCCAGTAGAGGAATGAACAACTGAGACTCCTAAACTCTTTTTCCCCAAGCAAGGATCAACACTCTCTACAAATTTTTCAACATTCCTCAGTGGAGCTCTCCTCAAACAACAAAACAGGAATCCTTGGTGGAAATATTCTAAGCAAACTTTGAAGACTCAGCTACTCTTCAACAGTAGTCCGAGATTTAATGACTCCCTAACATTTGTCAAGGATTTATTTTCCCAGACAAAGATACATTCAAATAACATTTCACCCTTCATGCATCATATTACGTACATGAAAAATGCATACGACACAATCTCATTTATTTTGAGAACCTCATTGCACCATGCATTTCATACATCATGACATTGCATACAACTAACATTTTACCTTTTTCAGGAAAAGGTTAATCAATAGACGGTTATTGTCAATAATCTTCAAAAGGTCAGAAATTAATACCTGTAAAAATCCAGGCCAATTATCTACACGACTAGCTGAAGCAATCCTACACGGGCTCCTTTCCATACACTCCTCTAGAAACAGTTCAGATGCAATCTAGATACGACTGACATTCTGACACTTATTCCAGATTCCTTCTAGAAAACATTCAGATGCGATCTAGATATGGTTGACATTCTGATACTTACTCCAGATTCTCTTCTAGAAATAGTTCAGATGCGATCCAGATATGGCTGACATTATGATACTTACTCCAGATTATCTTCTAGAAACAGTTCAGATGCGATCCAGATATGGCTAACATTCTGATACTTACTCCATATTCTCTTCTAGAAACAGTTCAGATGCGATCAAGATATGGCTGACATTTTGATACTTACTCCAGATTCTCTTCTAGAAACAGTTCAGATGCGATCCAGATATGGCTGACATTCTGATACTTACTCCAGATTCTCTTCTAGAAACAGTTCAGATGCAATCCAGATATGGCTGACATTCTGATACTTACTCCAGATTCTCTTCTAGAAATAGTTCAGATGCGGTCCAGATATGGCTGACATTCTGATACTTACTCCAGATTCTCTTCTAGAAACAGTTCAGATGCGATCCAAATATGGCTGACATTCTGATACTTACTCCAGATTCACTTCTAAGTACAGTCCATATACGATCCAGATTTGGATGTCATTCCGTTACTCATTCAAAATACAGTCCAGATACGTTCCATATTCGGGTGTCATTCTGTCACTCATTCAAATACAGTTCAGATACGATCCAGATACGAATATCATTCTGATACTTCTTTCAGCATACCTTTCCAATACAGTCCAGATACGATCCAGATACAGATATCATTCTGACTCTCATTCAGTATATCTCTCAGATACGAGTCAAATACAATTCATTTATGAATATTATTTTGATGCTCATCCAAGACCTCTACTAGTTCAGTTTAAATCTCTCAACGGTTTATCCTGATTCTTTCCAGTGGACATTTTGTTTTTTTCCTTGTTCAGTTGAATAAATCCTAAGATTATTCTGATTTCCATTCCAGTCAAAGTTAATTCAAGATTTTTCTATAGTCCATTCAGATCGACACTAAGAACTCTCTGATTTTTATTCCAGTTGAAGATAATCCAATACCTTTACTATTTCAGTTAAATCAACACTAAGATTTACTCTGATTCTCTCCAGTTAAAGAATATTCAAGAGGGTAATACCTGAAACTCATGCTGGCTTGAAACCTAAGGGTGTCTTGTGTGACTTGTGTGCCTTATTTGCCTATGTGAATACTTGTGGTGTGCTTCATCATAGCATCATGCCATCATACCATTGCATGTATCCTGTATAAAAGGCTAACCCATTTCAAAGACAAAAAGGTTTCATCTTTGCTCTGTTTTGCAGGACATCATGATGCCCGTGCGTAGAAATACTGTCCGGCTCAACTTTGTTCAACCACCAGTTTTACTCAAGGATTTGGTTGGAAGGATTCCAAACACTACCTCCTTCATCAACAGACATGGTTCTCTCCTTGGCTTGGTCACTGCAAAATAGGACCAACAACTGATAAGTGTTCTGACCCAGTTTTATGACCCTCTGTACCATTGTTTCACCTTTCAAGACTTCCAGCTGGTTCCTACCCTGGAAGAATTTTCTTATTTGCTTGGGATTCCTGTCTTGGAACAAACTCCATTCACTGGTTTGGAAAAGACTCCTAGGCCTGAAGAGATTGCTGCAATTCTCCCCTTGACCAAAGAAGAGGTATTGTCCAACTGGGAGACTAGAAATGGGATCAAGGGCTTTTTGGTCAAATTTCTGGTTGGCAAGGCTAATGATTTCTGGAATGACTTGGACTTCAAGGCATATGAGGATATTCTAGCTCTTTTGATCTATGGTCTGGTATTGTTTCCCAACCCTGACACCTTTATCAGTATCCATGTCATAAGGATCTTCATGTCTCGGAATCCGGTACCCACTCTTTTGGGTGATATTCTACAACAACTCTATGCTCGTACTGCTCGAAAACGGGGGACTCCGTGGTGTTGCGCTCCTTTGCTAGTAAGGTGGTTTATTTCGCACCTTCCTAAGTTCGTGCTGAAGAATGAAGAAGGAAAAGGTTGGGCTCGGAGGTTAATGTCTCTCACTGATAATGACATCACTTGGGCTCTCAGAGGTTTGGATGAGGTAGCTGTTATTGATCGATGCGGGGAATACCCGAATGTTCCATTGATTGGTATCCAAGGAGGAATCTCTTACAATCCATGTTTAGCTCTCCGACAGTTTGGAAGAGCCAGAGGAGATGGGCCTCATGAAATGCTGGTTCCTCACTTCCATTTTGAGTTTCAGGCAGACAGTGACAAACTACGCCAGGGATTCATTAGAGCTTGGGACAGAATCCACAAGGCCAACCCACATGAGTTGGGACCCAAGACTTCCCTGCCATTGAAGCCCTATTGCAATTGGGTCCGCATCCGTGCTCAAAGGTTAAGTATGCCCTACGAAGTTGTTAGACCCCTCATTCTTGAGTCTCCTGATGAAGATGGGGTTCCTCCAACTGTCCCCCCTCCTCAGATACCTACTGATTTTGACACCATGAAGAGATCTTGGGTGCAGCTAAAGGAAGAACGGGATTTCTATCGGGAGAAATTCAACGAGCAGGAACAGAAGATCCAGAGGCTGACTAAGCAATTGGAGGAAGAACGGGTCCTGAACAACTACATCAGCACTGAAAAGAGGAGGCCATGGGAGCATTGATGAGCTTTGGATGTTTCCTTTTGTAGTTTTATTTCCTTTTTCAGTATTTTTCATTCCTGTAATGCCTAAGGGCAAGTTGTCGAACAATTGAAATTTTAATCTAATGAAGTGTGTTTCCCTTTTTGTCTACAAAGTTGAATCTTGTTTGTCTTTGAAAACATAAAGCATACGCATTCCATTGCACCATATGCATAGCAGGTACCCTATTTCACAGGTTGCTTAATCTCCTTCGCTGTTTATTTTGCACAGTCATCATGAATCCAGACTCATCCAGTGAGCAAGCAATCAAGGCCCTTCAGGCCCAAAGTGCACAATTTCAAGAGATGGTCCTAAGCCTAGCCCAAGGTCAGCAAGAGTTGAAGACTCTACTCCTAAAGAAGAAGAAGAAGAAGAGGACTGCGTTGTTCAATACCAGACGCAGATTTGGGAACACACTCCACAATGAAGCTGATCCAACCACTTCTTCTGCTGAGAAAAACAGTCCCCAAGGGGGAGGGGCTCCTAGTCCCGCAGTCTCCGACAACGAGACGGACTATAACGACGAACAGTACCCACCTGCTGCTGACAGATACAAGCAATTGGAGGACCGCTTAAGCGCCATGGAAATTCAGAATGTGCCGGGACTGGATTTCGGAGATTTGGGGTTGTCTTCTGGAGTAGTAATTCCACACAAGTTTAAGGCGCCTGCCTTCGCCAAGTATGATGGGGTCTCCTGCCCAAAGCTGCATCTAAGGTCGTACGTAAGGAAGATCCAACCTTACACGGCGGATAAGAACCTTTGGATTCACTTCTTCCAAGATAGCCTCTCGGGGTCACAGCTTGAATGGTTCTACCAATTGGATGGAGCTAGCATCCGACACTGGGAAGATTTGGCAACCGCATTCTACAGACAATACCAATACAATTCTGATCTCGCTCCCACGCGTACCCAACTTCAGGGTATGTCTCTGGGAACGGGTGAAGGGTTCAAAGAGTACGCTCAAAAATGGAGAGATTTGGCTGGCAGAGTGCAGCCTCCATTGACTGATCGAGAGCTGGTTGATATGTTTCTAGGGACGTTGTCTGGTCCGTTTTTCAATCATTTGGTTGGTAACTCCTCCGCCGGGTTTACAGATTTGATATTAACGGGAGAAAGAATTGAAGCTGGCATCAGGTCAGGCAAGATACAAAAGGGTGCCTCCACAAGTGCTGAGAAGAGGCCGTTTAAGAAAGAAGCAAGTGCCGTCTATGGCCCTAGAAGACCAGTCAAGCCCGAAAGTCGCCAAGCCGTCAATGCTTTGGTCATCTCAAAACCTGTTGCTGCTCCTCAGCAGTACAATCAACAAAGAAGCGAAAGGCCCAAGAGGCAGTATACCCGACTGAGTATGACCTTATCTCAAATTTTACCCCAACTGTTATCCACCAACCTGGTGACCCTCAAAGAAGCTCCTAAGGTCGTCAACACTGCGTCTCCTAAGTATAACCCAAATGCCCGGTGTACTTATCATTCTGATAGTCCCGGGCACACTACTGATGATTGCTGGGCCTTGAGAAACAAAGTGCAAGATCTGATCGACGCAAAGGAAATTCAGTTTGAAGCGCCGGAGAGACCAAATGTTGTAACTGCTCCTATGCCCCAGCATAGAGTAAATGCCATTGAGGAAGAATTGTATGCTGTTTCGGTAAATGAAGTTGTCACCCCTCTGAAGACCGTTAAGAAGAACCTACTACGGGCCGGTTTATTTCCGGGTTGCAGTGAAGGTTGCCTGTTCTGTGCTGTTTCCCTGTCTGGTTGCCCTTTGCTGAGGTTAGGCGTCCAAAGCCTAATGGATAGCAAGGAGATTCTGTTTAAGAAGTCTGGTGTTCAGTTGGTTCCGATAAAAGAAATTGCTGTGGTTACCATCTTCAAAAATCCAATCAAGGCTCCCCCGAAGAAGCCTGTTCCAATCATGACTGTTGCACCTGTGATTATTACTGTCCCGGGGCCTCTCCCCTACATGTCTGATAAAGTTGTCCTCTGGCATTATGGGGCAGACGTGTATGTAAATGGAATCAAACAAGAATTCGATACTGGCGCCAGTATCTGCGATATCACTGGTCTGGCCAAGGTCACCCGCAGTGGCAGGCTCTTCTCGCCTGACATTGCACCGCCCGCTATTCGAAAACCCCTCCTTATAACACCCACAAGTTTACCTGTTCCTGTTGCTGATCAAGTTGTTTCCCCTGCCGCCGAGTCATCTAATGCTCGGGGCAAAGGGGTTGAAGAAGAGCCTGCCCGGATGGAGGCACCAATACCCATAAATGCCGAAGCCTCACAACAAGAAATGGAGGAGATCCTGAAAATAATAAAGAAAAGTGATTTCAATGTTGTCGAGCAGCTGGGGCATA
Source organism: Vicia faba (assembly GCA_948472305.1). NCBI lineage: Eukaryota > Viridiplantae > Streptophyta > Magnoliopsida > Fabales > Fabaceae > Vicia > Vicia faba. Next base: position 1,038,510,198 of record OX451737.1, read on the forward strand.
CGCCCTCCAAGATCTCCATGCTCTCTTTATTGCTATGCTCCGAGGCCCATGCTAAAGCCTTGATTTCATTTCTCAAAACGGCCCATGTGCCGCAGGAGACAACTGCAGTCCAGTTCACTGATTGTGTAGCAAATCTGACAGCAGACAATGGCTTGGGTTTTTCAGATGCTGACCTGACTGCGAAGGGGAAAGACCACAACGACGCCCTGCATGTCTCTATCGAATGCAGGGGCACTACTCTGGCGCATGTATTGGTGGATACTGGTTCTTCTTTGAATGTCCTACCGAAAAAGGCTTTAGACCGTTTGGATTATGAAGGCCTGGAACTGAAGCCCAGCAACATCATCGTCAGGGCCTTTGACGGTTCAAAAAGGATGGTTCATGGAGAGGTTAACATCCCTATTCGTGTGGGCTCTCAAGTGTTTGACTCTACTTTTTATGTGATGGATATACGTCCATCGTACTCTTGTCTACTGGGTCGACCTTGGATCCATAAAGCTGGGGCAGTGACCTCTACCTTACACCAGAAGCTGAAGTACCCTGTCAGGGGGAAGATCGTCACTGTGCAAGGAGAAGAGGAGTATATGGTGAGCCATTTGAATTCCTTCAGATACATTGAGATGGACGGGGAGTTTATTGAAACCCCCTTTCAGCATTTCGAGGAGGTACATCCAATTTCATCAGCAGCAGAAACAACAGTCGAAGAGAATGTTTCCTTGAAGATGGCTTCCCTAAGGGATGCCCGGGCTGTGGTTCAGAAAGGCAATTGTGCAAACTGGGGTCAGCTTCCTGACTTCACTCAGAAGAATGACAAGTTTGGGCTGGGCTTTACTGCAGAGGCTCAGAGGGCTGTGCGCAAGGAGAAGACCAGAAAGGCTCCGGTGTTTATCTCCAGCTCAAGGGTGAATGCTATCGAGGAGGATGTAGAGGAAGCAGAGTTTGACAGTTGGATCTACCCGACTACCAGCGACGGACCAAGCAACTGGACGACAAAGGATTTTACACCTATCACATTTGTCACGCAGTAATTGATTTCTTTTGATTTCCAATTTGTAACAAACAATATGTTAAAACTTTGTTGGCTCGGTGTCCTACCCGGGGCATCGTAGCTCCATTTGTGAGGGCTTTTTGTATGACATTTTCATATATCATCAATCAAAACATTGGACGTTTGTTGCATTTCAAATCTTGTGCTCTTTTCCTTTCTGTGTTATATATATTGCAAAACAGCTATATTTACACACACTCACTTATACAGGTTTCAATCCACTCTGGATCTCACTGGTAACAGCTCTGCTACCGCCAGTTATGACTTCGAAAATCCGATTAACTTGGCCGAAGACGAAGGTGAAGATGATTGCGAAGTGCCTGGTGAACTCGCAAGACTGCTACTCCAGGAAGAGAGGGCTATTCAGCCACATGAAGAGCCTGTGGAAACAATTAACTTGGGTACTGAGACGGATAGGAAAGAGGTCAAGATTGGTGCCAATCTAGAGCTCAGCGTGAAGCAACGATTGATACAGATGCTACAGGATTACATGGAGATTTTTGCTTGGTCCTATGAAGATATGCCTGGTTTGGATGCCGACATTGTAGTTCACCACCTGCCGACCAAGGAAGATTGCCCTCCGGTAAAGCAAAAAGTCTGACGGATGCGTCCAGAGATGTCTGAAAAGATCAAGGCCGAGGTTATGAAACAGTTTGATGCCGGGTTCCTTGCAGTGACTTCTTACCCTCAGTGGGTTGCCAACGTGGTGCCAGTGCCGAAGAAGGACGGTAAAGTCAGAATGTGTGTCGACTACAGGGACTTGAACAGGGCCAGCCCCAAGGATGACTTCCCCCTACCTCACATTGATGTCCTTGTTGACAATACAGCTCAACACAAGGTGTTCTCCTTCATGGATGGTTTTTCGGGGTATAATCAGATCAAGATGGCTCCAGAGGATATGGAGAAGACTACATTTGTGACTCAGTGGGGGACCTTCTGTTATAAGGTCATGCCATTCGGATTAAAAAATGCTGGGGCAACCTATCAACGTGCCATGGTTGCTTTATTTCATGATATGATCCATCATGAGATTGAGGTATACGTTGATGACATGATTGCAAGGTCTCAAACTGAGGAGGAGCACCTTGAACATCTGAGGAAGTTGTTTGACCGACTCAAGTTATACAAGCTGAGATTGAATCCCAGCAAATGCACCTTTGGGGTAAGATCCGGAAAATTGCTAGGTTTCATTGTAAGTGATAAGGGTATTCAGGTGGACCCTGCCAAGGTAAAAGCCATACAAGAGATGCCGACTCCAAGGACAGAGAAAGAAGTCAGAGGCTTCCTGGGACGACTGATTTACATTTCCCGATTCATCTCACATCTAACTGCTACTTGTGAGCCAATCTTCAAATTGCTGAAGAAAGATCAAGTAGTACGCTGGAATGATGAATGTCAGTCCGCCTTTGAAAGGATAAAGGAATATCTCCAAGAGCCACCCATTCTTATGCCACCGGTGGAAGGAAGACCTCTGATACTATACTTGACAGTGCTTGACAATTCAATGGGGTGTGTGCTGGGGCAGTATGACGAGTCTGGCCGAAAAGAGCACGCTATTTATTACTTGAGCAAAAAGTTTACCGACTGTGAGTCTCGTTACTCACTGCTTGAGAAAACTTGCTGCGCTCTTGTATGGGCTGCTCGCCGGCTGAGACAGTATATGCTGACTCACACTACTTTATTGATTTCAAAAATGGATCCCATCAAGTACATATTTGAAAAGCCCGCTCTGTCTGGAAGAATAGCGAGATGGCAAATGATCTTGACAGAATATGATATCCAGTATACAACTCAGAAAGCAATTAAGGGAAGTGTACTGGCAGATCATTTGGCACACCAACCTGTGGACGATTACCAATCACTGAATTTTGATTTTCCGGACGAAGACATCATGGTGGTAACTGACTGTGAGGTACCTGGACCGGATGAAGGACCTGAGGAAGGATCCCGATGGTCTATGCATTTTGATGGAGCCTCCAACGCATTGGGTAACGGCGTCGGCGCTGTAATCATATCTCCCAAAGGAACTCACACTCCCCTCACCGCCCGATTATGTTTCAGCTGCACCAACAACATGGCAGAATACGAGGCATGTATCATGGGTTTACAAGCTGCAATCGACCTAAGGATAAAATTTCTAAGTGTCTTCGGAGATTCCGCTCTCGTGATCAATCAGATCAAAGGCGAGTGGGATACGAAACACCCGAATCTAATTCCTTACAAGGAGTATGTGTCGACCTTGCTTCCCCACTTTGAAGAGATAACTTTCGAACACTTCCCTAGAGAGGAGAATCAGCTAGCGGACGCACTAGCCACGATGTCTTCAATGTTCAAAGTTAAATGGGACAATGAAGCTCCCCGAATCATTATCTGGAAGTTGGATGAACCGGCATACTGCTGCGAGCTAGAGGCTGAGAAGGTGATTGAAAAACCCTGGTATCATGAGGTGAAAAGGTACTTGGAAGCTCAGGAATACCCTGAAGGTGCATCTGTCAATGATAAGAAGTTCATGAGGAGGTTTGCTGCAAAATTCTTCCTCAGCAACGGCATTCTCTACAAACGGAATCATGATTCAACTCTGCTACGTTGTGTGGATAAGGCTGAAGCAGAGAAAATTATGATGGAATTACATGAAGGCACGTTTGGAACACATTCCAGTGGACACACCATGGCTAAGAAAATCCTTCGGGCAGGGTATTTCTGGTCCACAATGGAAGCCGATTGTTACCAGCACTCCCGAACTTGTCATAAATGCCAGATCTATGCTGACAAGGTGCATATCCCTCTGGTCCCTTTGAACGTCCTGACGGCACCATGGCCTTTCGCAATGTGGGGCATCGATATGATCGGCGAGATCCGACCGACGACATCCAATGGGCATCGCTTCATCTTGGTGGCGATCGATTACTTCACGAAGTGGGTTGAGGCAGCTTCCTACGCCACAGTAACCAAGAGCGTCGTGGCGCGTTTCATCCGGCATAATCTGATCTGTCGGTACGGCGTCCCAGAAAGAATCATTACGGACAATGGTACCAATCTCAATAACAAAATGATCACTGAACTCTGTGAACAATTCAAGATACATCACCACAATTCTTCTCCCTACCGGCCGAAGATGAATGGGGTTGTAGAGGCAGCCAATAAGAATATCAAGAAAATTGTGCAGAAGATGACAGTGACCTATAAAGATTGGCACGAGATGTTACCGTTCGCTCTTCATGGGTACCGCACCTCAGCAAGGACGTCAACCGGGGCAACTCCCTTCTCCTTGGTCTATGGTATGGAAGCAGTCTTGCCGATCGAAGTGCAAATACCCTCTCTCCGGATAATGAAGGATGCAGACTTGGATGAAGATGATTGGATCCAGACTCGACTTGATCAATTAAATCTGATTGACGAAAAGAGGCTCACTGCTATCTGTCATGGTCAAACGTATCAAAAACGGATGATCAGGGCATTTAACAAGAGAGTCAGACCACAAGAGTATCAAGTTGGGGACCTGGTAATCAAACGCATCATCCTTCCTCAAAGTGATCCCCGGGGCAAATGGACCCCTACTTACGAAGGGCCATTTGTGGTTAAACGTGTGTTCTCAGGAGGAGCCATGATCCTAACCACCATGGATGGTGACGATCTCCCTCACCCCGCCAATGCAGACATAGTAAAAAAATACTACGCATGAATAAAAGACCCGCTAGGTTGACATACCTAGGCAAAAATAAGGGCTTCCCGGCGAACCAAAAGGGTTCGGGCAAAAATAAGGGATGAAATGAATAAAAAATCTATACACCCGGCAAGTCGAAAACCTGAAAGGGCGGCTTGGGCAAAAATGGGTATCCCGGTGGACCGAAAACCCGAAAGGGAGGTCCAGGCAAAAGTTAGGGATAAAGCATAACACTATGTCTCATTGATCACTTTGCATCCGGAATTCGGCATCAACTATCTGGCTCCAGATTTCGGCATCGACCAATCAGCTTTATCTTCAACTAGGCAGCAAAGCGATGAGATGTTCGAAGACATAAAGGCGATAGCAGAGTTGGAACCCAGTGGGATTGTTCACATAGCTGTTTTGTTTCTTTTTTCAAATTGTAAACTCTCTGTTATTTGGCGGCGTCCTCTTACTAGGATGTCAGCCTCTTGTACAAAAACGCCTATTCACAGGCAAAACTTAAATCAATACAAATTCATTTGTCCATACAAATTACCATTGTTTTCCTTTTTCTGTTTTGTCTTGCGAAGAACGTCCAATGTTCATTTTTGATATATGCATTTGACATTAAATTGCTGGTTCGTAAATGTTTACACATAAAATAAGAGATTGATTACAGGTGACATCAGAGACAGGGGCAATGAGAAGTTGTCTAATGCAGTCTGGTTGTTTTGACCGCCAAGGTACCAAGGTAGATTCAGCTGAAGAATGTGGCCAAATCATCTCAACTCTCCGCAGAGTAAAACAAGATTCAGCAATACTTTCCCCAAGTGGAATTGACTCCCCGACAACCTTGAAAAGGCACAACATTCCCCGGCAGGTCTTAAAGCTCATCCCCAGTAGATTCTGGAAGCTTATCCCCTGCAGACTATCTGCCACGGAAGATCACCCTCGGCAAAGTTCTTCCTATCCCCCAGCGGAGTTTATCTTTGGTATCCCCGGCGGAGTTTATCATCATTATCCCCAGCGGAATCCATCGTTAAGAGTCCTCAACAGGCCTCGCATCAAAACTTCGGCCAAGTATCTCATCCACAGAGCAATTCTCTGGCCGATCGTCAAGGATTTATTTTCCTAAGGCGAAATTACATCCATAAACATTTCACATTTTCATACATCTTGCTTACATATATTATAAAGCGCATACAACACCATCTCATGTTGAACATCATGACATCATGCATATCATACATCATGACATTGCATACAACTTATGTTTTTTGCCTTTTCAGGAAAAAGACAATCCCAAAAACAATTACCTTCAACTGTCACCATTCCAGATCTGATACCTGTATCTAGCCAGGGCACATCTGAGAGTGATCAGTTTCCAGACTCGATTCCTGTATCTAGCCAGGGCACGTCTGAAGAGTTCAAAGATTCGATTCCTGTATCCAACCAGGGCATATCTAGCAACTATCGCAACGCCAGATTCGATTCCTGTATCCAGCCAGGGCATATCTGTTAACAACATTTCCAGACTCGACTCCTGTATCTAGCCAGGGCACGTCTGAAGAGTTCGAAGATTCGATTCCTGTATCCAGCCAGGGCACATCTACTAACGACTATTTCCATATTCGACCCCTGTATCCAGCCAGGGCACATCTGTGAGCAAACCGATTGTAGATTCGATACCTGTATCTAGCCAGGGCATGTCTGCATAAGGAGATTGAAGATCAAACACCTGTAACAAGCCAGGAAAACATCCGTCTTTATCAAATACACAAGTTCTCGCTAAGGGATCTCTTATGCGATCGACACTTCCAAATGGCATCTATAAGCCCATTCCCGACAAGGTTCTGTCACGTCTCCAGATGGCATCTATAAGCCCATCTCCCTATCTACCACCTCTCCAAATGGCATCTGTAAGCCCATTCCTGACATCACATTGCTGACACTTCAACATGCGAGTGCAAATTTCCGGGCACTCTAGTGTCCAATCTCCTTTTACCCTCGAGTCGCGAAAGGCAAACTTGCCAATCTCACTCTTCAGGTTCAAGAAGATTGAACAGGGGCAACTGTTGTACCCCAAAATTTGCCCTCCCATTTCCTCAACATTTTCTTATCACAAGACCTTTGAAGATCAAGATCCAATTAGGGTTTCCTCTGCCCAAGACTTCTCCTTGCACTGTGGACTCAAATTAGGGTTTGTGATTGCCCAAGGATGTTTTGACCTAAAATGTTTAAGATGACTTTCATGCTTCATGTTGGACTCCCAAGTTTATCCTCACCAAGTTTCAAGTCTTGATTCCAAGCTTTGCCCAGTCAATTAGACAGTTGACCTAGAAATCAGCTGTATTGGGGAAAAGTCAACTGTGGCCAATTGACAGTCAAATCTCATGAAATTTGATCCACATCAACATTATGAACTCATATGGACCATTTGATCAAGTTTGGATCACAATTCCACAAGAAATTTGATCAGATCACCAAAAGGGCAAAATGGTCATTTCTAGGGTTTTGACTGCACAGAGGCAATTTTTGACTGTTTGACCTAACCAATGGCAAACCAAGCTCACATATGGACTCAAGGACCCCATGGAATTATCTTGACATGCTCAACAAGCTCAAAAGATCCCAAGTACACAAGATTGATAGTTGAATTTCCCAGTCAATTGATCAATTTTGACTGTATACTGAAAAGTCAAACTTTGACTTTTTGGTCAAAATCAAGAGTCAAGATTCATTTTTTCATCAAAACATGCCAAATCATGAAACTTGTTCACCAAGAAATCACAAAATGCAAATTAGGGTTTGAAAATGGAATTTTTCATAACTTAGAATTTTTCTAAGTTATGAAAAACCCTAATTTTTTCCCAACTTTGCCCCATCTTTTCACCAAGATCCATTTGGATTCAAACAAAAGTCAAAACATGAAAGTTGTAGCTTGTTGCATAATCTACAACTTTGATTCACAAAGTTTTCTCATCTGAAGCTTGTATCTCAAGTTACAATTTTTTGAATAAGGGCACTAAACCATTTTTAACTTAGTGAAATTTTAACCTATTTTGACAAGGTTTTCTACCCCACTTCAAGGCCACTTTTCATACCCTTCCACTTGGAATTTTAATTTGCATTTCAAAGATGGATTGTAGTACACATTCCAAGCTTTCCAAAATGTCCAAGAACTCATCAAACAACCTCATAACTTGAGAGATTCGAATTTCACAAGTTGGCAAAAATTCACTTTTGTTCTTCATCAAAACATGTTCATAACTTTGCAAATTTGAACTCAGCTTGCTTTATGCTTGATTACAGGTCCTTGAACCATTCCATACTCAATAATTTAATGCATATTCAATGTGTTAAGACCATGTTCTTTGTGTTCTAACATTGCATAGTGGATTAATCCTAAACTAGATAAAGTGCTTTATCCATTTTTGTAAAAAGCTAGCTTTATGTCAAATTGAAATCTAAGAAGGTACAAGCAAAATCCTTTTGGCACAAGATTATGGGCAAATTGCTCTGATCAAGAGAGGCTTATGCAGCAGGATTAGAGGCCCCCTACTAACCTAAAACACAAAGTGACCATTGCTTGCTTCATTTTCAAGTAACATTGCATAACTTGTACCATATCTCATCTCAGCTTAGAAACACAAGAAAGAAGTTATCAAACACCTTACACATAACATATCCAAGCTTTTGCACGAGTCCTGAACCTCTCAAGCACCCTCCATCTCAGAATCACCTTGAAACTGCTCAAACAGGGCAACCCCTGCAGATTGAGTGCTATCTCTCAATCCCTTCGAGCATTCTTGTCCAAACCTGTTCCTCTACCTTCCTTACAACATATGCAAGCTAACCATGGCCTAAAACCTGACCTGTAATCACCCTAACAGTTTCCACCATTTTCATTTTTTCCTTTTGCAGTTGAAGTTCCATAGCTTGATTCAGAAGCTCTCAAGATAAAGTAAGCATTGAAACAGCATCCCTGGACCTCAAGGAAGCTTTTCCAATCATTACATTGCACTGAAAGTTCCTCATTCTCCAGATAGAAGTTCAACTGCACAGGTAAAACTTTGAACTCGTATCTCTCTTATCATGCATCTTTAGTCTTAAGTTTGTGAAGAAACAAGGTTCTACTCATAGCCCTGATCATGTACATATCTTTACATTTCATTTCTTTTGCCTGAGTAGGGAGAATTTGTAGTTTAAAAATGGCAGAAAAATTAGGTTAGGATTTGGGGGAGGAGAAATTCTCCCTCATCTTAGAGAGTTAGGTCAAGTTCCATACATGGTTAGAACCGTCTCTTCATGCTGAACATTTGTTGTGTTATGAGTTTTTGCTAAAAAGCCAGGAATCAAGAGTTAGAAGAAGCTGAACATGGCGCGCGTTTTTTCAAATATTTTGTGCTGGAGGTTGAAGACAGTGGTCTTTGGGCTGGGCTTTTGTGTTATTTCTCTTCACACCACTTGATTGCTATTACACCCCCTAAGCCCATTTGTCTTATTTTTAATTCTTTTTGACTTTTTCTTTTTTTGTTTGACTTGTTTATTTTTTCTCAGCATGTTAAAATTTTGAAAATATTTTTTCCATCTTTTTTTGAATTTATGGCATATTTATTTGATTTATTTCTTTGTTTATATATAAAATATATACATACTAATATTTAGAATAAATATAAAAATAGTGTAAATACAATTTTTATTTTTTGTTTACATTCTGATAATATTCCACATAAAAAATACCTTTTTTATTATTATTTATTTTATTAAATATTTTTGCACATAATGCATATTTAAGAGATTAATATATGTATATATATATGTTTATTAATATATTTAAGCTAAAAAATAAAAATACTTGAATTTTTTCATTTTTATTAATATTTGATACAAAAATACTCTTTTTCATAATATATTTCATTATTTTTATTTTTATAAATAATAAATAAATATTTGTATTAAATTAGATAATAATACATTTTCTTTTAAAATTAGGGTTTTTGCCCTAAATTCAAAATACTCCAAAAAAATAATATATTTTTATTTTCTTTTCTCTTTTACATAAATAATATTTTTTCATATATATACAAAACATTTCTTTTGCATCTTGCATTCTTATTTAATTTTTTTTACATTGATTAATTTGCAAATATTCAAAATGATGTAATAATGTAGATTTAAATTTTTGTCAATATCCCCATTTAAGCATTTGTACCCCCCTTCCCATATTTGGTTTTGTAATAGCTTAGTAAATTTAATTTTCGCATTTTATTGCTTTCTAATGATAACATGTTAGAATTAGGGTTTGTATGCGAAAAACGATAAAAAAATAGTTATGACCTAATCTCAAGATAAACAAGCATGAAATGAACACACAAATCACACTTGCACCCCCCTAGGATACTCCACTTGTTGCCTTTCAAATAAATGGGCCATATTGTATGTTGAACTTCTTTGGGCAAAGCAAACAATTTGAATGATCATAGTCCCTCGACAAAACTTTTCAAAACAAACAAAAACAAATGATCAAGTCCCTTAAAGAAATTGCCCAAAGACATTTAACGCCGTTGCAATTATGGTCTAAACGATGACCCGCGCCTGTCCCTTTCACATCCTGACACAAGATTGTCCACCAAATACAATGGTGGAACAAACTTGTTAAAAGGGTTAAAACATAGCAAAAACCTTTTTGAGAAATTTAGGGTAGATAGCTCTTGGTTACTTGCCCCTTGCAAAAAAAAACACTTGCCTATTTTTTCAAAACACACATCACTACACTTTCAAAACAACTTTCAAAAACAAATGAAAACCTTTTTCAAAGGACATACACCTTTGTATACATCCCAACATGGATCATTACAAAGGTTGCCACCACATTGGCCTCTTTTCAAAATATTTTCAAATCCACGCACTCAAGCACCATTTAAAACAATTGAAAACAAAAGGCAAGTGATCTAAGCAAGAAACTAAGAGCCCATGGATAACCATGGATAGAAAGGGTGCTAATACCTTCCCTTTCTATAATCTACTCCCCGAACCCAAGAAAACATCTCAAAAGGTTTTTGCTGTGCTTTTTAACCTTTCCTTTAGGATAAAATAAAAAGTCGGTGGCGACTCTTGCTCAACCGAAACATTTGCGAATATAAACGCAAAACCTCAAGTCAGTTCTCCCACCGTATCACACTTCCCTTTTCATAATCTATCCCCCCGAACTCAAGAAATAATCTCAAAGGTCTTTCCTATTCTTTTCAGCCTTTTCTTTTGGATAAAAGAATAGTCGGTGGCGACTCTTACTAACCGCAACATTTGTGATCAAACAGAAAATAACCAAGTCAGATCTCCCACCGTGTTACAGAACTGACGACTCTACTGGGGATAACTTAAAAGTGGGGTTACCTTAGGGCTAGATCACCTTTATTTGCTTTCATTGTTTGACTTGTTTGATTTGCATTTTGGTTCCTTGTTTGGGTTTGTTTTGATCATCTACCCGGATCTGGGATACCTTATAGGTAAGTAGAAATATGTTTTGGAAACTGTATGGGGTATACCGACTTGGTCTGAGCAATAGCTACATTAGTGTGACACGTTTGTGGGTACCGGTAGCCCTTGAGTAGTCAAGGAGAATACATGGTCGCTGTGTGGTGTCATGAAGCACTAACTAACTTCTAGAACCTTTACTTGACCAACTTGTCCATTAGGACGTAGTGAGATGGTCGACTTTGGTGCAATCCAAAGTTGGTTGATACTCGATGCTATACTCATTGAGACTTGACTCCTGAGTTTTGTTTGGTTGCGAGTAAATCGCCTATCGAATGAAGCTTGTGGGAAAGGTCAATGATATTGAGATCCCTTAGAACCCGGTTACTATTAACTAGGACAGGTTGAGCCAACTGAACTTCAAGAGGGTACTTACCTACAAACCCCATGCAAGCCTAAACCTAAGAACTTGTCTGCTTTGTGTGTATATGATTATTTGTATATAAACTTGCTTACTTTGCATACTTGTACATGACATCATACCATAACATTTTCAATAACCATTTAAAGGATCTCAAGGGCCTATGATGCAGGGTCACGTTGAACCATACGTCTATCAAGGGACAAGAGGATTTATTTTACTCTAACCAAACACCATCAAAGATCAAGTACAACAACTTGAGTCAAGGGCTACAACCCACTTGACATGGTGAGCTTAATTCTCGTGGAAGGACATCCACCAATACAAAGTTCTCTAATCAAAGCTATTGGTAAAATTTCAACTTCTGACATTTTATTGTTTACCCTGCGAGATCCTTAAAAACATTGCATACATATATCATACATATAATTTCATAAACAGGTTTCATAGCAGGTTTCTCATCTTCTCTGCTGTTTATTTCAGCAATGGCTCTTGAACAAACAATCAAAGACCTTCAGGCTCAAAATGCCCAATTGCAATAAATGTTCCTAGCTTTGGCTAAGGGGCAAGAGGACCTGGAGACTTTTCTTCTCAAAGACAAGAAGAAAAAGTCCAAGAAATCAGTAGGCGTCCTGAACTTGGGAAGAAGACTTAAAGGACCACTCAAGGGGGATCTAGATATTCAAACTCCATCCAACATGGGGGATAGTCATGAAGAAGACAACAGTCTGGAGATTGATGAAGTTGAAGCTGACTACTCTGAGGAACAATATCCTCCTGCTGATGACAAGTACAAACAGTTGGAGGATTGCCTCATTTCTATGGTAATTCAACAGATACCTGACATGGATTTAGGAGACACGGGTTTGATTTTTGGAGTGGTCATCCAGCCAAAGTTCAAATTCCCTACCTTTTCCCTGTACGATGGAGTCTCTTGCCCTAAGATGCACCTAAAGTCTTATGTCCGCAAGATTCAACCATACACAACTAATCCGAAGCTTTGGATCCATTTCTTCCAAGAGAGCCTAGTAGGGACCCAAATTGAATGGTTCTATCAATTGGAGAGTTATCGCATCCACACCTGGGAGGATTTAGCTGCTTCTTTCTATAAGCAGTACCAGTACAACATTAATCTTGCACCAACTCGTGTGCAATTGCAGAACATGACCATGGGTTCCAACGAGTGCTTCAAAGGATACGCCTAAAAGTAGAGAGATCTGGCTGGTAGGGTGCATCCCCCTTTAACTGACAGGGAGATGATTGACATCTTCATGGGAACTTTGACATGACCTTTCTTCAAACACCTAATTGGAAGTTCCTTGGCTGGGTTCACCGAGCTAATACTGACTGGCAAAAGAGTAGAAGCTGTCATCAAAAGTGGAAAGATCCAAGGAGCTACACCTTCTGATGCTCAGAAAAAGCCATACAATAGGAAGAAAGAGACCAATGTTGTTTACGACCAAAAGGGTCATAACAAGAGCAACCACGACCAATATGTGGGGGCAGTCTTGATCTCCGGTCCTGCATCAGTGCAACATCGTCAACAGGGGAATCAACGTAAGGAGGTCGTGCCTAAAAGACAATTCACTAAGATCAACATGCCACTGGCTCAAGTGCTACAACACATGTTAAAAGCAGAGTTGATTACATTAAAGGCTCCTCTCCGGAATCCCAATACTTCTGCCCCTACTTATCATTCCAACGAAAAGTGTGCATATCATTCTGATAGTCCTGGACATGACACGAACAGCTGTTGGGCTCTGAAGAACAAGATCTAAGACATGATTGATGCCAAGGAGATTGAGTTCGACCCTCCAGGGGCTCCTAACGTGATCACCGCTCCCATGCCAAATCATTGAGCGTTCTAGTTCATTTTGAATTTTAAACTGTATTCACTTTTGTTATTCAAACATTTATCTATTAATGTTAAACTTTGTTTCATTAATGCATTGCATATGTTTGTCTTGAATTAATCCATTCGTTTTCATTATATTTAAACTATGCTTTTTACTCCCTTTATGATATTCAACTCTTGTTTTTAAAGTTGCAAGCCTTTAGAGGGAGGATGACAAAAACAATGCCATAATCTCATAGAGTATGCTTTTGGACATACCTTGCTGATGATGTATAGGCGTTTCTTTCAAATCCTAAACACTGGATTTATAAGGAAGATAATCCTTAGTCAAACCCTTCGAGCCAAAGAAGTAGAAGTTTCCTGTTTTAACACAAATTGAAACCTTTAATCAAAACTTGGGGCATGATAGTCTCTCAGTTAATTCAAGTGCGTGTTCAAATCAGAAACTCTCATCTCGTATTACAACGAGCGACATTGAAAACATTCCTTCTGAACCAAAAGATGGTGACGGTTCCCTATCAAATAGCCAGTCATTATCTCTCAAAAGAAAAGCCCACTAATTCAAAACCTACGAAGGAGACTTAAAGAAAACCGGGGCGTCCCGCTGACTGTAATCTCAAAAACAAGAACAGTCAAGCAAATTCAGGGATAATAAAAAAGGAGGTCACTACAAACCCTCCACAACATGGAAAATGTTTCAAAAATGATTACCTTCCGACAAACTTAACTTGTTTGAACCATTACTAAAGTGCCATTCCAGACTCAATTGGAGTTCAAACACACAATTAACTGAGTTTAGGACTGGAGAACATCACGAAGAACGGGTGGGTACAAACACACTTTGAGCCTTTATCCTTTGTTTCTTAAACCGTGAACCAAGCCACTCTACAACCCTTCAAAAGTCCTAATTGAAGCATGGGTTAGTTCGAAAGCATACTGTTACAAAAGGTATCCTGACTCCTGTAAGGCTTTACCCTAAATCCTGAGTTTGAATTTTCTTATAAAACTTCTTTACTTGCTAAAACGCATTTTCAAAATTTCAAGACAAGCATGAACTTTGCATTATTTGAATATCACTCTTTACATATGGCTATTTGTTTGACAGCGGAGAAATTCACACAATGAATATCCAACAAATGAAAGCTCTCTCAAACAGATGGAAAGACACTTCTAATGAGAAATCTCTCATAATCAAGGGGCACGGCATGACCATTATCCAACGCATCTGGGGAAATCATGTCGAGATTCAAAGAATCTCTCAAAGAATTGTTGAATAACCAGGAGCAAATCTCCATATGTATCACTCAAGGGGAAATGTTACGTTGATCATGGGTTTGAACAAAATCCACTATGAAGACTTTCGGTACCATCAAATTGCTTGTCTATACCAATAGTATCAGATGGTGTCAGTATCATGTCTTTGGATCCTCCCATGACAGTTCTTAGAAAATTCTGAGACTTGACCAAAGATCTTGGGTACCACCAATTTATTCGTCTGTACCAATAAGTATCAGATGGTGTCAGTATCAGATGGTGTCAGTATCATGTCTTCAAATCCTCCCATGACAGTTCTTAGAAAATTATGAGACTTGACCAAAGATCTTGGGTACCACCAATTTATTTGTTTGTGCCAGTACTATCAGATGGTGTCAGTATCAGGTCTTAGGTTTCTTCCACAACAGTCTTAGAAAATATCTCTAGGAAGTTCAGGGCTACCGAAAATGTGATCAAAATCTCAAGCATCGAGGTGCACCAGTTTAACTCTGGGGGTAAACAGGCTCCCACATAAAGGGTCATGTGCATCCAAGCAAATATTTTCTGGCATTACTACAACACTTACTACTAGGGGCAGTGACGAATCTCACCAAGATCCTTCTCATAGGATGACTCCCAGCCAGAGTTTCATTATCTGAAAACTTCTCACCAGTTGAATTGACCTCAAGAACCCTCAAGGATTTTCCCCAGTGAAGAAGACACCTCTCCAACAGACCAACAACAAGGTTTATTTCCCCAACAAACTACAGATTCCCCAGTTTAAGTTTGCCTCTCCGACTACTATAAATCAAAGGAACATAACTCCTCTTCCCTAATAAACTACTCTACAATCCCCAACAAGTTACTGTGAAGCCTGGACCCGACCAGATATCAGTTCAACTTCGACTCCCCAGTAGAGGAATGAACAACTGAGACTCCTAAACTCTTTTTCCCCAAGCAAGGATCAACACTCTCTACAGATTTTTCAACATTCCTCAGTAGAGCTCTCCTCAAACAACAAAACAGGAATCCTTGGTGGAAATATTCTAAGCAAACTTTGAAGACTCAGCTACTCTTCAACAGTAGTCCGAGATTTAATGACTCCCTAACATTTGTCAAGGATTTATTTTCCCAGACAAAGATACATTCAAATAACATTTCACCCTTCATGCATCATATTACGTACATGAAAAATGCATACGACACAATCTCATTTATTTTGAGAACCTCATTGCACCATGCATTTCATACATCATGACATTGCATACAACTAACATTTTACCTTTTTCAGGAAAAGGTTAATCAATAGACGGTTATTGTCAATAATCTTCAAAAGGTCAGAAATTAATACCTGTAAAAATCCAGGCCAATTATCTACACGACTAGCTGAAGCAATCCTACACGGGCTCCTTTCCATACACTCCTCTAGAAACAGTTCAGATGCAATCTAGATACGACTGACATTCTGACACTTATTCCAGATTCCTTCTAGAAAACGTTCAGATGCGATCTAGATATGGTTGACATTCTGATACTTACTCCAGATTCTCTTCTAGAAATAGTTCAGATGCGATCCAGATATGGCTGACATTATGATACTTACTCCAGATTATCTTCTAGAAACAGTTCAGATGCGATCCAGATATGGCTAACATTCTGATACTTACTCCATATTCTCTTCTAGAAACAGTTCAGATGCGATCAAGATATGGCTGACATTTTGATACTTACTCCAGATTCTCTTCTAGAAACAGTTCAGATGCGATCCAGATATGGCTGACATTCTGATACTTACTCCAGATTCTCTTCTAGAAACAGTTCAGATGCAATCCAGATATGGCTGACATTCTGATACTTACTCCAGATTCTCTTCTAGAAATAGTTCAGATGCGGTCCAGATATGGCTGACATTCTGATACTTACTCCAGATTCTCTTCTAGAAACAGTTCAGATGCGATCCAAATATGGCTGACATTCTGATACTTACTCCAGATTCACTTCTAAGTACAGTCCATATACGATCCAGATTTGGATGTCATTCCGTTACTCATTCAAAATACAGTCCAGATACGTTCCATATTCGGGTGTCATTCTGTCACTCATTCAAATACAGTTCAGATACGATCCAGATACGAATATCATTCTGATACTTCTTTCAGCATACCTTTCCAATACAGTCCAGATACGATCCAGATACAGATATCATTCTGACTCTCATTCAGTATATCTCTCAGATACGAGTCAAATACAATTCATTTATGAATATTATTTTGATGCTCATCCAAGACCTCTACTAGTTCAGTTTAAATCTCTCAACGGTTTATCCTGATTCTTTCCAGTGGACATTTTGTTTTTTTCCTTGTTCAGTTGAATAAATCCTAAGATTATTCTGATTTCCATTCCAGTCAAAGTTAATTCAAGATTTTTCTATAGTCCATTCAGATCGACACTAAGAACTCTCTGATTTTTATTCCAGTTGAAGATAATCCAATACCTTTACTATTTCAGTTAAATCAACACTAAGATTTACTCTGATTCTCTCCAGTTAAAGAATATTCAAGACCTCTTTTGGTCCAGTTTAAACCTCTTAACGGTTTATTTTGATACTTTCCAAATGAACATTTATGGTTCAGATAAATCGCTCCAAGATTTATTCTGATTCTTCCCAGTCAAATAACATACAAGACTTCTGCTAGTTTCAGATAAATCGCTCCAAAGATTTATTCTGATTCTTTTCCAGTTGAAATCAAGTTCAGACTTAGTCCATTTTCTGTCAATAGTCACCTTTGGATGGCATCTACAAGCCCATCTCCGGAAAATCTCCATCATTCCTCCAAATGGCATATATAATCCTATTCACAATTCATCTTCGAGTGCAAATTTCTGGGCACTCTAGTGTTCAATCATCTTCCACCTTCAAGTCACGAATGGCGGATCCGCTAATCTAACTCTTCAGGTTTAAGAAGATTGAACACGGGCAGCTGCTGTACCCAAAAATTTTCCCTCTCATTTCTCAAGACATTTCTCACAAAGACCTGCGAAAGTTCAAGCTTGCACCAGTATTGACTAGGCCAAGCCATCTCCTTAACACTGATACCTCAAGATTAGGGTTTGAATTTGCATAAGGACAATCAAACTTCTAATACTTCATGTGAAGTTCTTGGATCATTATGGACCTTCAAGAGTGCTCATGTCAAGTTTCAAGTCTTCTCAGTCAATTGACCAAGAGACCAAAAATCAATTGTACTGATGAAAAAGTCAACTGTAGCACCAAAAGTCAAGCTTTGTCTTTTTGGTCAACATTAAGTCTCAAAGATCAAAATTCATCAAGAAATTCAAAAGTATGAAACTTGATCATCAAGAAATCAAGAAAGTCAAAAGTCAATGTGAAAATTCAAACACTTCAAGACTTAGAAATTTTTCTAAGTGTTTTTTATACATGATAATTTCATTTCTTCATGCCAACTTGTCACCATGATGCAAGATGATTCAAGGAAAACTTCCAACATGAAAGTTGTAGATCTCAACAAGATCTAAAACTTTGTAGGGCATGACTTTTTCTAGAAATGCTTGTATTTTGAGTTGTAAATTCAGGAAGTCATGGCATTTTTGAATAAACACTTAGAGAAATTTTCAGCAGTTTTGGTTAGGATTTTATCCCAACTTCTTGGCATTTTTTCACATAGTTATAAGATGATTTTGTCAAAATGGCAAACATGAAAGTTATAGAGGGTGTTTCAAGCTTTCCAAAACATCCAAGAGAATGAATTTATCATATTTGAGCTAGGAGAGTCAAGAATCTGAAGTTGGACATATTCTTGATTTACAAGGCAAATTTGTGATGAACAAGGAACCAAAATATTAGCCATGCTGCATAATCTTTACTTTGCAGGCCTCTTGACTTGCAAATCTATCCATAATCAGATGTTTAAACAATTGATTGAACCATTATCCAAGTGGTTTAAGTATTTTCTATTGTATCTTTCCATTTTTGGCACAAAGGCACCATTGCCATTCTTGCAAAGTTCACTTTAATTATAAAGTCAATTTCTTGAGCCTCTAACTTGTTGTTATAATCACACTCAACTTCTACAAGTCAGAACAAACATGTTTAAAGTGATCAACCACTTTAGATAGCTTGGTACAAGCATTGGAAACATGTTCTTCATACTTGCTTCAAAAACAAGCAAGATAGTCATAACACGTGATACAAAATTTGAGTTGTTTGTAGTATCAAACCTTCTCTATAAATAGAGAGGCCAATTGCAAGAGAAAGGGGTCAGAAAAACGAAGGGGAAACTAACACTCAAAATCATTTTTGCTGTAAAAAACTAGAATTGCACACAAAACCTCCATTTTTGAGCTTTGAAGTCCAAATCTTTAAATCTCATACCTTACAAGTTTTCTCCAAACAAACCATCCAATAACTCCACATACATTATATAAAAGTTGTTCAAACACAAAAACAACTTCTGTAACATCACTATCATCACTTCTAAAGCTCGACAACAACCCATACAACAGCTCAAACTCAAAGCACAAATTTTAGTTTCAAGGTAAGTTTTCTTGACTTTGAACTCTTCATACAAGCATCATTAATGGTTTATTTGTGAAGATAAAATGTAGATATCATTTCCTTGAAGCTAACCATATGCTTACTTTTCATTCTCACTAACCATGTGTTGAGAATTAACTTTTACATGTAGGAAAACAATGATAAAAGCAAAAAAACAGCAGTTATGCGTCAACACGAAATGCTATGAGTCAACACATATTATGTTCATAACAGGTTATGAATCGACACAAAACACATATGCATCGACACGAAATGATTATGAGTCAATACGAAACCAGTATACGTCGACTCATACTGAGTTGTTTTGACTTCCAAGAGCAAGAAACATACATGAGCCAATACATGAGCCGACACATGAGCCAATATGAAACATGCATGAGCCAATACATAAGCTCATGTGTCAGCTCATAAATTTTTTTTTTAATCTTTTTTTATTTATTTTATTTTTACTTTTTCTTTATATTTTTTATTATTATTTTCATGTAAAAATTCCAAAAAATATTTTAATTTATTATTTGCATTCTATTTATTCTATTCCTTTAAAAATAAAAGACAAAAAAACATTTTTCTTATAAAAAACTTAATGTGTTTTTCTTATTAAATTAATAATTAGATTTAGGTTTAGTAATTATCTTTTTAATTAAAATTAACTTATAATTTAGGTTTTCTTTTAATTAATTAATTTCCATACTATTTTTATTAAACTTAAAACTTTTTCTAAAAAACCCTAAAAAATGCTTTCTAACTTAATTTCTTTTCTTAATTAATTTATGTTTAATTTTCTTAATTTAATTAATTATTTATTTTAGTTTATTAGGTTAAAACCAATACCCTTTCCTCACAAAAATCAAACAAAATCGTTTCCTTTTCATTTACATCGTTGCACATTATATTCTTTTCAATTCTTGTACAATATTCAATATGGTTGTAATAGATAATTAGGTTTAATTTCTTGCAATTCCCATTTTTAAATTTGTATACCCCATCCCCCTAATGATGTAATAGCGTAGTAATTTTACTTTCTGCAATTTATCGCTTTCATATAAATACTAGTAATTAGGGTTTGTATGGAAAGATAAAATCAACAAGTAGATAACCCTAATCAAAGATTAAATGCATGCAAATCAAACACACTTTTCACACATGCACCCTTAGGGTAATTCCACTTGTTTCCTTACAAAAATGGTCATGTTACACATGTGGGATGTCTTAGCAAAAACAATCAAAAATATAAGATCATAGTCCCTCGATGACGCTACAAATGTTGCCTTTCAAATGATCTTATTCCCTCAAAGAGAAATGCTAAGACATCTTACAACATTGCTATCATGACTATACGATGACCACACCCGTCCCTCTACATCCAAAGATAAGGCTTATTACCAATCAATAGTGAGATAGCAATATCAAAGGAAGGAAGAAATTAACAAAGACTTTTGAGTAGGTAGATTGTTCCTAGTTGCTTGCTCACTTTCAAAATAAACATCCTTGCTCACTTTCAAAACAAACACTTTCAAAACACTTCTCAAACTTGAAACATTTTTCAAAAGATCAACACTCTGTATACATTCTTATGAACGAGAATTATTACAAAGTTTGCCTAAATGATGACGCCTTTTCAAAAAACCACACAAAGCACATTTTCAAACAAAAGCAAGTGATTTAGCAAGAAATTAAGATCCCGTAGATAACTATGGATGAAAAGGGTGCTAATACCTTCCCTTTTCATAATCTACCCCCCGAACTCAAGAAATAATTCTCAAGGTCTTTCTTGTTCTTTTCAGCCTTTCCTTTTGGATAAAAGAAAAGTTGATGGCGACTCTTGCTAACCGCAACATTTGAGATCAAATGCAAAACAACCAAGTCAGTTCTCCCACCGCGTTACAACAACTATATTCCATGATCTGATGCACAAAGAAATTGAGGTATATGTTGATGATATTATTGATAAATCCCAGACTAAGGAAGGACATATAAAAGATTTATTGAAATTGTTTCAGCGTTTGAAGAAATATTGTCTCCGCTTGAATCCAAATAAATACACCTTCGGTGTCTAATCAGGAAAGTTGTTAGGTTTCATTGTCAGCCAAAAAGGAATTGAAGTTGATCCTGATAAAGTCAAAGAAATTCAAGAAATTCCAGCGCCAAGAACCGAAAAGCAATTTAGAGGCTTCCTTGGGCATCTGAATTACATTTCCAGATTTATCTCCCAAATGACTGTAACATGTGAACCAATCTTTAAGTTGTTAAAGAAAGATCAGGATTGTGTGTGGAAAGATGATTGCCAAAGGGAATTTGAAAGTATAAAAGAATATCTGCTTGAACCTCCTATCTTGATCCTTCCCGTTGAAGGGAGACTATTGATCATGTATTTGACAGTGTTGGATAATTCTATGGGCTGTATTTTGGGACAACAAGATGAATCAGGAAAAAAGGAATATGCCATTTATCATCTCAACAAGAAGTTTACTAATTGTGAGTCACGGTTTTCTATGCTGGAAAAGACATATTGTGCTTTGGCCTGGGCGGCAAAGCGGTTGCGACAATATATGTTGAATCATACTACTTGGTTGATTTCCAAAATGGATCCAATTAAGTATATTTTTGAAAAGCCTGCTCTTACTGGAAGAATTGTCAGTTGGCAGAAATTGTTGTCTGAATATGATATTGAATACCATACTCAGAAGGATATAAAAAGCAGTGTGCTGGCGGATTATCTTGCTCACCAACCGATAGATGATTATCAGTATGTTAAATATGATTTCCCTGATGAGGATGTTATGTTTATGAAAGAAAAAGATTGTGATGAACCTTTTCCTGGGGAAGGTCCTGATCCTGAATCCCGGTGGGGTATGATATTTGATGGATGTTGTACCCCAAAATTTGCCCTCCCATAATCTTCAAAGTTTTGACAAGCATCACCTCAAATGGTTCAAGGCTACTCCAAGGATTGCACAGTCAACCATCCTCCTAAGCCAGTCAAAATTAAGGTTTTGGTTCCTTCAAGGAAGTTGAGGTTTTCAATGGTCCAATCAAGTCCCACATTCCTATAAACATTGTCAAGCACCTACATGTCAAGTTTCAAGGCTCACAAGGTCAAGTTGCACAGTCAAAAACCCTAGTTGCTTCACAATCAACTGTAGGGGCAAAATGGTCATTTGGCAGTCAAAAGTCAAAATTTTTGGTCAACATCTTATTTTGAAGCCACAATCATCATTTGGTCAAATCTTGATCATGATTCCTCAAGCATGGCTCAAAAATCATCAAGGTGTCAAAAGTTTCTATTTTTGGACAGCTGAAAAGTCAACTGTACCTTGACCAAGGCATAACTTTTTCATGGTTCATCATAAAAATCCCATCCAATGCTCATTTTGAAGGGGAAGACATTTCCTACAACTCATCTTCACATTCCAAGTTCAAGAAATGCTCTCACAAAAAGTTATCAATTTCAATATTATAGGTCATTTTCAAAAGTCAACAAAAAGGCACTTTAAGTCAAAGACCATAACTTGATATTGGTAAATAAAAATGACATGGGACCAAAGGCATTGGTTAGAGGACTTCAAGACCTTTCCAAAATGTCCAAGAAAATGTTCATAGCTTCAAAATTGAGCAAGATATGCATTGGAGAAGTTGGGAAATTTTTGTGAAAGGGCCAAAGTCAATTATCCTTGAAACTTCATTTTTGACAAAAGGGGCCCACTTTTTCCACTTGATTCAGCTTTGCCATACCTCCCACGTGTCCCATGTTTTATTTCAAGAATAAAAATTAATTTTTCTATTTTTGTTTAATTTTATTTGATTTAATTCATTTTAAATCTTTAAAATTCAAATAAAAATCAAGAAAATTAATGGGAGGATATTTTGTGGTTTGAATAGCTTTGATACACCATAAAACATATACCAAATTCGTTCAAAACCTATTTCAAGCAAAAAAATTCAAATTTGGAGCAAATATGGCAAGTTATTTCAATGGTGATTATGGAGAAAATCAAAACTTCATTGCAAGGCTTAAAAGCTCCTTAATGTGACTGATTCTCATCCAAGCCTATATATACAAGCCTTGCAAGCCTCATTCAGAACCTAGAAAAAAAGGAGAGTGTGCACAAACGGCCAGAGGAAAAGTTCAAAATTTGTCCAAAAAAGTGAGAGATCTAAAGCGGTGTTGCAAACATTTTCAGATCCAAGCAAGCACGTGGCTTTCTTCCTTGCCACTCCCTGAAGCCAAAGCAACCACAAACGCGTCCTAAGGTCCACTACCAAGCACTGTAAGTTGTCTCAAACTCACCCCTGTACACGAAATCATGTTTCTCCATTCTTGCACTTTTTTTGGAAAATAATAGCATATTCATATTCCATGCCTAATTTCCAATGTAACTGCTATATTCAATTTCATTTTTAGGCTTCGTATAACAATACCCGTGCCTAGGGTTCATTGGTTTTGTTTTTAGGTATTTTGTCTACATGTGAAATTGGGACAAACCATAAGCATAGACGTGATCAGGAGACATGGACGATCAGAACCATGGGCTTAGATGGAATTTTTGATGCCTAAGGATGATTTTGAGTAAAACCTCCAAAATCCGGCCTTCACCTCCTTGGTTTAGCATTTCTTTTCTTATTTTCTTTCCTTTTATTAATTATTATTATTATTTAGTTAGTTCACAAATAATTATTTTCATAAATTCAGAAAAAAACAAAAAAAATGTAATTATTATTATTATTATTATTATTAATTTCACTTTAGTAATTATTTTTGTAAATAAAATACTAACAAATTAATTAGTTTAATTAGTTAATTTTAACCTTTTTTCACAATAAATAAAAACAAATTTAGACTTAGGCTTTTTCTTTTGACATTTTTAATTCTTTCTTTATTTTATTTCATAAAAACATAAAAAAGGTCAAAAAATATTTTCTTGTAATTAAAATAATTAATTAGTTTTCAATTTCATTTAATTACCAAAAAAGACAAAAAAATTAATTCTCTTTTCTTTATTCACGCGTATTTAATTTGTTCGATTATTATGTAATTGCTCCGGATATGTAATAGTAAATAGGACCTTTTTACTGTTTTTTATTTTCCGCACTTATTTACTTAAAACGGGTCTTTGTAAAGATTTGGCGATGTATAGACCCGCGCCTTGTAATAGCGTAAGATTTACGTTTTCCGTACTTTAATTTCCGCACCCCTTAATTGCTAAATTTTGCATGAAAGAATGAATGGCCCAAATAAAATCAAAGCGTAGATCACCATAATGCATGACAAGACAAATAATAACTGAAAATGACACACAATTCACACACCACTCTTAGGGTACACCTCACTGTTGCCTTGCCCCTCGAAACGTGGTCGTCGAGTACAGGACGTCTTAGTAAGTCCTTATGTCCATGAACATGGCATAAGGGTAGCTTCTAAGGTGTCCTACCGTTGCTCTGGTGATCACACTGTTGCCTTGCCCCTCGAAACGTGGTCGTCGAGTATAGGACGTCTTAGTGAGTCCTTATGTTCCATTGATCTAGTTGCCTCGAAACAGTTGCCTCGAAACAGTTGCCTCAGAATAAAAAGATCAATGGCATAAGGGTAGCTTCTAAGGCATCTTACTATTGCTCGGTGGCCATACTGTCCCTAAACTCGAATTGACCCGAACACCTCCAACGGTGGTGCTACCTACCTCTCAATGGTGGGATGGCACTACTTTAAGGACATTTACACAGACTAATTCCTTAGGGTAGGTAGATGACTCGTAGATACTTGCTCTAATTCAAAACAAAAAAAAAACTCTTTTCACACCGAGACTTTTCAAAAAGCTTTCAAAACAACTTTTCAAACACTCTTGAGGACTGATACAAGAGTCGATCTGAAACTTTCAAAGAAACTTTTTCAAAACCCACACACTTTTGAAAAGCAAACAAACATTTTGAAAACACAAATGAGCAAGTATCTAAGAGCCCATGGATAACCATGGATAGAAAGGGTGCTAACACCTTCCCTTTCTATAAATCTACCTCCCGAACCGAGAACCAATCTCAAAAGGAATTTTTCTGTGCTTTTGTCCTGTCCATGTTTGGAGAAAATAAAAGATGGTGGCGACTCTTGCTTCCGCGATATTTCGCGAACCAGCGTTAAACAGTCAGTTCCAGATCCACCGATCACAGAACTGGCGACTCTGCTGGGGAAACTCTTATAAAGTGAGGTGTACCTTAGGATAGTTCATAACTGTGTTTTCAATTGCTTTGACTTGTTTGCTTTAAATTGTGGGTACTGTCTTGGGAGTTCTATAGATCCTAACTCGGATCTGGGGATACCTTCTTAGAAAGTAGGAACAAGGCTGTGAGGGAACTGTGCGGGGTATACCGACATGGTTGAAACAGTCTACTACGTTGATGTGGCACTTTGGTGTGTACCGGTAACCCTTGAGTTCAGTCAAGGAGAGTACGGGGCCGCCGCGTGGTGTCGTGAAGCATCAACTGACCTTAGGAACCTTAATTGAACCATCTTGGCCTCTTTAGGGTAGTGAGATAACTGACTTTGGTGCAGTCCGAGGTTGGTTGAATCTCGATACTACACTCAATTGAGGGTTGTTTTCTTGGAATATTTCGGTCGCCAGTTCAGTGGCTAAATCGAAACGATGAACAATGAAAGCAATCCAGTGATATTGGGATCCTCTAGAACCCGGTTACTTCTGATAGGATAGGTCTTAACCAACAAACTGAAAGAGGGTAATACCTAGACCCCATGCTGGCCTAAACTCTAAGGGCTTCTCTTGTGTGACTTGTGTGCCTTCCAACTTGACCATTTGCATGCTTGTTATCTGACACTTAAGTTTCTTGCAGGTTTTGTTTATAGTCCTTAATTGGGACTCATAACAGGGTTTACTGAGTTCCTTGCAGGTTTTGTTTACAGTCCTTAGTTAGGACTCATAACAGGGTTTACTGAGTTCCTTGCAGGTTTTGTTTACAATCCTTAATTGGGACTCATAACAGGGTTTACCTACGTTACCCCATGCATAGCATAACATCATACCATTGCATACATCCCGCATAAGGACTAATCCGTTTCAAGGATCTCAAGGGCTTGTGATGCAGGTCATGATGAACCAACATGTCTGGCAAGGGGCAAAGGGGATTTATTTTCCTCTAGCCAAGGTTGTCAGGGGCTATGACCCACTCGATATGGTGAGCCTTGACTCTTGAAGAAGGACTCCCTACAACATGCAGTTCCTTCCATCAAGCTACAAAATGCAAGCTCTAACAAATTTCTTGTTTACCCCGCGAGATCCTTGAAAACATTGCATGCATACTTACACATCATTGCATAACAGGTACCCTTGTTGCAGGTCACTTACCTTTCTCGCTGTTTATTTCAGCAATGGCTTCCCAACAAGATAACCAGGTACCTCATGCTCAAGAGACTCAGTTCAGGGAGATCTTCTTAAGCCTATCCAAGGGGCAGGAAGAGTTGAGGACACTCCTTATGGGGAATTTGGCCAAGCAAAGTCCCGAAGATGACAAGGACGAGCAGCTGAAACGTCTACAAGCTGAGGTAGATACGATGAAAACCCAGATGCTGGGACAAAGGGCTCTCATCCAAGGTTTAGCTCGGGAGCAAGGAGAGCTGAGGGCCATGATCAGTCAGCTTCATCAATACATGAAGCAACCAGCCCAAGTCAGGGACCAGGTCATTGAACAGCTTCCAAGAGGGCAAAGGTCTGGTCCAATGAATAGACCTCTCCAAGCTGTTACCACTTCACAGGTCCAACAATGACCTCGTCAAGAACAACGGGCTGATCAGAGCAAGCCAGACAAGCCTAAAAGGCAGTTCACCAAGCTCAACGTGTCACCGTCTCAAGCTTTACAACAATTATTGAGGTTGAATCTGGTGACGTTAAGGGACCCTCCTAAGAATCTCAACACAACCTCCCTAAAGTACAATCCTGAGGAAAGATGTGCGTACCACTCTGATAGTCCAGGACATGACACCGATGACTGCTGGGCTATGAAGAATAAGATCCAAGATCTGATTAATGAAAGAGCTGTGGATTTCACCCAGATGGGCCAGGCTGAATGCTCCTGCCATCCCTACAGGATTCACCAGTTAAAATAACAAGCCCTGAGATGAAAGGACTTCTTGTTCACTAGAATTTTCCAAGTTGTAATTTTCTTTTGTTCAAACATTTACTCATGTTAAACATTGTTATTTCATTAATGCATCGCATATGTCTGTTTTGAAGCAATATATTCGTGTTCACTATATGCAAATTATTTTCATATTTTTTGATGTCAACTCTCAATTAATAATTCTAAGCCTCTTGAGGAAGGATGACGAAAACGATACCACGATCTACGGTATGCTTTTGAACAGACCCCGCTGATGAGGTACAGGCATTGTTTCAATTCCTAAACACTGGAGTTATAAGGCAGATAATCCCTCGTTAACCTCTTTGAGCCAAAGAAGTAGGAGTTTTTCTTTTCGAAAATTAAAACCCTTAATCATAACCTGGGGCAGGGTAGTTCTCTCAGTTGATCCAAGTGCACAACAAATAGCACCAAAGAGGTCCTCACAAAACAAAAGACAGTGATGGTTCTGAATAATCATAAAGACAGGCAGTCATTATCCCTCAAAATAAACGCCCATTAAGTCAAAACCTATGAAGGAGACTTACAAAACTGGGGCATCCCGCTGACTGTAATCACAAAAGAAACAGTTCAGGCAAAAAACAGGGATAACGAAATAAAAAAAAAGAGGTCCTACAAACCCTTAACCAAAAAAGGAAATGACTGCCTATCCAAAATAAATTTTCAATATCCGAACCATCACTGGTATATCAAAGCAAAGACTCAAACAAGGTCTAACGCACGATTAGCTGAGTTTAGGTTTGAAGAACATCATGAAGAGCGGGTGGGTACAAATAAATTTTGAGCCTTTATCCTTTGTTTCTTAAACCGTGAACCAGGCCACGTTACAACCCTTAAAAGTCCTAGCTGAAGCATGGGTTGGTTCGAAAGCATACTGTTACAAAGGTATCCTGACTCCTTAAGGCTTGCGGTAAAATAACGAGTTGACATCACATTTTTACAAAATTCACTTGTTTTTATGAAAAATATGCATTTTCAAAAACTTCAAGACATACATAAGCTGTGCATTTTTAATACAACATTGCTTGCATATGACTATTTGTTTGAACAACATAGAAGTTCGCACGACGAATGTCTAATGAGCGAAAGCACCTCAAATCAAGGGGAAGGGCATGATCATTGTCCATCATCTGGGGCAGTCCAGTCAAGATTCGGAGAATCTCTCAAGATGCCAAACAGCCTGGGGCAAATCTCCACCTGGATCACTTGGGGCATTGGACGATCAAACAAAGATCTTCTGGTAGCATGACAACACAACCCTACTGACAGGGGCAACTCCCTCGTCCCGAGAATATGGACATAGTCAAAAAGATACTACGCATGAACAAAAGACCCGCTAGGTTGACACACCTAGGCAAAAATAAGGGCTTCCCGGCGAACCAAAAGGGTTCGGGCAAAAATAAGGGATGAAAATAAAAATTTGTACACCCGGCAAGTCGAAAACCTGAAAAGGCGGCTTGGGCAAAAATGGGTATCCCGGTGGACTGAAAACCCGAAAGGGCGGTCCAGGCAAAAATTAGGGATCAAAGCGTACGACTATGTCCCGTCATCTCGTCACTTGCCTACCAGAAGAGTTGTCAAATCGGCAGTTATCAAGACCTCCACAGAAACAGGGGCAATAATGAGTTGTCTAAGCGATCTAGTTGCTCTGCCATCAAGGTACCAAGGTAAGTTCGGCTGAAGAATGTAACCAAGATACCTTAATTCCCCAGAGAATAAGACAAGGTTCAGCCATACTCCCCCCGAGCAGAGAAGGCACAATACCTCCAGCGAGTCGGCAACACTCTCCCCAAGCAGAGTTAACATACTGCCAGCCTTAAGGAAGTTGAGTATCCCCAGCAGATCTCAACATTCCTCAACGGAGTCTACAAACACCCTCAACAAGCATCCCCGGCAGTCTTGATCTAAGATTGTTCCTCGGCGGAATCTAGACATCCAGCGGAGCCCTTCCCAGTACAGTTCAAAGTCTCCCCAGGAGAGTTAAATCATCTCCCCAGTAGGAAGCTTATCCCCAGTAGATTCTGGAAGCTTATCCTTTGCAGAGCATATCTCTCCCCGTCTTTATTCAGAAGGTTATTCCTCGCCAGAGCTTATAACTGGGTTATCCTCAGCTAATTGCCACGGAAAGATCGTCCTCGGCGAAGTATTCCTATCCCCAGCGGAGTTCCTCAAACCTCCCAAACGTAACTCAACAATGGTATCCCCAGCGGAGTTCTCATACAACATCTCAGCGAAGTACCTCTCTTCCCATAGAGTATTTTCCCCAGCAAGATCGCTAGAGTAATTTTCCCCGCAGAGTAATCTATTCGCCAAGTTTATTCCCCAACGAAGTTATCTTCTCCTACCGGTATTCTTGCAACATCAGCCCAGGATAAGCTCCCGGCATTCGTCAAGGATTTATTTTCCTAGACAAAAATACATTCGCAAACATCAAATTTTCATACATGATATAAACATCACATTCTACAATCCCATTGGTTATAAACGTCATGACACCGCGCATTCCATGCACCATGACATTGCATATAACTAATGTTTTGCCTTTTTCAGGAAAGGTCAATACAAAGATGATTACTATCAACTATCGCAATCCCAGATTCGATTCCTGTATCTAGCCAGGGCATGTCTGTGAGCGATTGATTGTGGATTCGATACCTGTATCCGGCCAGGGCATGTCTACGTTAAAAAGATTAAAGAGATAGCTTGGAAATGCTCCAGATATGGATGCTGTTCTTTTGCTTATTCAAAATTCCTTTCTAGATATGGTTCAGATGTAACCCAGGCATGGCGACGTTCTGATACTTATTCCAGATTTCTTCTCAGATATAACTTAGAGATGCTCCGGGCACGGAGGCTGTTCTGTTGTTTATTCAGAGATCACCTTTCTAGATATGGTTCAGATGTGACCCAGGCATGGCGACGTTCTGATACTTATTCCAGATTTCTTCTCAGATATAACTTAGAGATGCTCCGGGCACGAAGGCTGTTCTGTTGTTTATTCAGAGATCACCTTTCTAGATATGCTTCAGATGTGACCCAGGCATGGCGACGTTCTGATACTTATTCCAGATTTCTTCTCAGATATAACTTAGAGATGCTCCGAGCACGGAGGCTGTTCTGTTGTTTATTCAGAGATCACCCTTCTAGATATGGTTCAGATGTGACCCAGGCATGGCGACGTTCTGATACTTATTCCAGATTTCTTCTCAGATATAACTTAGAGATGCTCCGGGCACGGAGGCTGTTCTGTTGTTTATTCAGAGATCACCTTTCTAGATATGGTTCAGATGTGACCCAGGCATGGCGACGTTCTGATACTTATTCCAGATTTCCTCTCAGAGATAGCTTGGAAATGCTCCAGATATGGATGTTGTTCTTTTGCTTATTCAAGACTCCTTCTAGATATGGTTCAGATGTGACCCAGGCATGGCGACGTTCTGATACTTATTCCAGATTTCTTCTCAGATATAACTTAGAGATGCTCCGGGCACGAAGGCTGTTCTGTTGTTTATTCAGAGATCACCTTTCTAGATATGGTTCAGATGTGACCCAGGCTTGGCGACGTTCTGATACTCATTCCAGACTTCCTTTCAGAGATAGCTTGGAAATGCTCCAGATATGGATGCTGTTCTTTTGCTTATTCAAGACTCCTTCTAGATATGGTTCAGATGTGACCCAGGCATGGCGACGTTCTGATACTTATTCCAGATTTCTTCTCAGATATAACTTAGAGATGCTCCAGGCACCGAGGTTGTTCTGTTGTTTATTCAGAGATCACCTTTCTAGATATGGTTCAGATGTGACCCAGGCATGGCGACGTTCTGATACTCATTCCAGATTTCCTTTCAGAGATAGCTTGGAAATGCTCCAGATATGGATGCTGTTCTTTTGCTTATTCAAGACTCCTTCTAGATATGGTTCAGATGTGACCCAGGCATGGCGACGTTCTGATACTTATTCCAGATTTCCTCTCAGAGATAGCTTGGAAATGCTCTAGATATGGATGCTGTTCTTTTGCTTATTCAAGACTCCTTCTAGATATGGTTCAGATGTGACCCAGGCATGGCGACATTCTGATACTTATTCCATATTTCTTCTCAGATATAACTTAGAGATGCTCCGGGCACGGAGGCTGTTCTGTTGTTTATTCAGAGATCACCTTTCTAGATATGGTTCAGATGTGACCCAGGCATGGCGACGTTCTGATACTCATTCCAGATTTCCTTTCAGAGATAGCTTGGAAATGCTCCAGATATGGATGCTGTTCTTTTGCTTATTCAAGACTCCTTCTAGATATGGTTCAGATGTGACCCAGGCATGGTGACGTTCTGATACTTATTCCAGATTTCCTCTCAGAGATAGCTTGGAAATGCTCCAGATATGGATGTTGTTCTTTTGATTATTCAAGACTCCTTCTAGATATGGTTCAGATGTGACCCAGACATGGCGACGTTCTGATACTTATTCCAGATTTCTTCTCAGATATAACTTAGAGATGCTCTGGGCACGGAGGCTGTTCTGTTGTTTATTCAGAGATCGCCTTTCTAGATATGGTTCAGATGTGACCCAGGCATGGCGACGTTCTGATACTCATTCCAGATTTCCTCTCAGAGATAGCTTGGAAATGCTCCAGATATGGATGTTGTTCTTTTGCTTATTCAAGACTCCTTCTAGATATGGTTCAGATGTGACCCAGGCATGGCGACATTCTGATACTCATTCCATATTTCCTTTCAGAGATAGCTTGGAAATGCTCCAGATATGGATGCTGTTCTTTTGCTTATTCAAGACTCCTTCTAGATATGGTTTAGATGTGACCCAGGCATGGCGACGTTCTGATACTCATTCCAGATTTCCTTTCAGATATAGCCTAGAGATGCTCCAGATCCGGACGCCGTTCTATTGCTTATTCAGATTCAAACTTCTAAAAGACAACTTAGAGATGCTCCATCCTGGATGCTCTTCTATTGTTCAGTCCAGATACAATCCAGATTCAGATGACATTCTGTCGCTCATACAGATACAATATGGATATACCCCAGACACGGCGGTCATTCTACTGTTTATTCAGACGTCAACAACTAGATATAGGCTAGATATGCTCCAGGCACGGAAGCTATTCTATTTCTTATTCAGATTCAGTTATCCAACAGTCTCCAAATGGCATCTATAAGCCCATTCCCGACAAGGTTCTGTCACACTTCCAGATGGTATCTATAAGCCCATTCCCCTATCCGTCATCTCTCTAAATGGCATCTTTAAGCCCATTCCCGCTATCACACTGCTGACATGCTACTATGTGAGTGCAAATTTCTGGGCACTCTAGTGTTCAATCATCTTCCACCCTCGGATCACGAAAGGCACACAAGCCAATCTACATCCTCAGGTCTAAGAAGATTGAACAGGGGCAACTGTTGTACCCCAAAATTTGCCCTCCTATAATCTTCAAAGTTTTGACAAGCATCACCTCAAATGGTTCAAGGCTACTCCAAGGATTGCACAGTCAACCATCCTCCTAAGCCAGTCAAAATTAAGGTTTTGGTTCCTTCAAGGAAGTTGAGGTTTTCAATGGTCCAATCAAGTCCCACATTCCTATAAACATTGTCAAGCACCTACATGTCAAGTTTCAAGGCTCACAAGGTCAAGTTGCACAGTCAAAAACCCTAATTGCTTCACAATCAACTGCAGGGGCAAAATGGTCATTTGGCAGTCAAAAGTCAAAATTTTTGGTCAACATCTTATTTTGAAGCCACAGTCATCATTTAGTCAAATCTTGATCATGATTCCTCAAGCATGGCTCAAAAATCATCAAGGTGTCAAAAGTTTCTATTTTTGGACAGCTGAAAAGTCAACTGTACCTTGACCAAGGCATAACTTTTTCATGGTTCATCAGAAAAATCCCATCCAATGCTCATTTTGAAGGGGAAGACATTTCCTATAACTCATCTTCACATTCCAAGTCCAAGAAATGCTCTCACAAAAAGTTATCAATTTCAACATTATAGGTCATTTTCAAAAGTCAACAAAAAGGCACTTTAAGTCAAAGACCATAACTTGATATTGGTAAACCAAAATGACATGGGACCAAAGGCATTGGTTAGAGGACTTCAAGACATTTCCAAAATGTCCAAGAACATGTTCATAGCTTCAAAATTGAGCAAGATATGTATTGGAGAAGTTGGGAAATTTTTGTGAAAGGGCCAAAGTCAATTATCCTTGAAAATTCATTTTTGACAAAAGGGCCCCACTTTTTCCACTTGATTCAGCTTTGCCATACCTCCCACGTGTCCCATGTTTTATTTCAAGAATAAAAATTAATTTTTCTATTTTTGTTTTATTTTATTTGATTTAATTCATTTTAAATCTTTAAAATTCAAATAAAAATCAAGAAAATTAATGGGAGGATATTTTGTGGTTTGAATAGCTTTGATACACCATAAAACATATACCAAATTCGTTCAAAACCTATTTCAAGCAAAAAAATTCAAATTTGGAGCAAATATGGCAAGTTATTTCAATGGTGATTATGGAGAAAATCAAAACTTCATTGCAAGGCTTAAAAGCTCCTTAATGTGACTGATTCTCATCCAAGCCTATATATACAAGCCTTGCAAGCCTCATTCAGAACCTAGAAAAAAAGGAGAGTGTGCACAAACGGCCAGAGGAAAAGTTCAAAATTTGTCCAAAAAAGTGAGAGATCTAAAGCGGTGTTGCAAACATTTTCAGATCCAAGCAAGCACGTGGCTTTCTTCCTTGCCACTCCCTGAAGCCAAAGCAACCACAAACGCGTCCTAAGGTCCACTACCAAGCGCTGTAAGTTGTCTCAAACTCACCCCAGTACACGAAATTATGTTTCTCCATTCTTGCACTTTTTTTTGGAAAATAATAGCATATTCATATTCCATGCCTAATTTCCAATGTAACTGCTATATTCAATTTCATTTTTAGGCTTCGTATAACAATACCCGTGCCTAGGGTTCGTTGGTTTTGTTTTTAGGTATTTTGTCTACAGGTGAAATTGGGACAAACCATAAGCATAGACGTGATCAGGAGACATGGACGATCACAACCATGGGCTTAGATGGAATTTTTGATGCCTAAGGATGATTTTGAGTAAAACCTCCAAAATCCGGCCTTCACCTCCTTGGTTTAGCATTTCTTTTCTTATTTTCTTTCCTTTTATTAATTATTATTATTATTTAGTTAGTTCACAAATAATTATTTTCATAAATTCAGAAAAAAACAAAAAAAATGTAATTATTATTATTATTATTATTAATTTCACTTTAGTAATTATTTTTGTAAATAAAATACTAACAAATTAATTAGTTTAATTAGTTAATTTTAACCTTTTTTCACAATAAATAAAAACAAATTTAGACTTAGGCTTTTTCTTTTGACATTTTTAATTCTTTCTTTATTTTATTTCATAAAAACATAAAAAAGGTCAAAAAATATTTTCTTGTAATTAAAATAATTAATTAGTTTTCAATTTCATTTAATTACCAAAAAAAAGACAAAAAAATTAATTCCCTTTTCTTTATTCGCGCGTATTTAATTTGTTCGATTATTATGTAATTGCTCCGGATATGTAATAGTAAATAGGACCTTTTTACTGTTTTTTATTTTCCGCACTTATTTACTTAAAACGGGTCTTTGTAAAGATTTGGCGATGTATAGACCCGCGCCTTGTAATAGCGTAGGATTTACGTTTTCCGTACTTTAATTTCCGCACCCCTTAATTGCTAAATTTTGCATGAAAGAATGAATGGCCCAAATAAAATCAAAGCGTAGATCACCATAATGCATGACAAGACAAATAATAACTGAAAATGACACACAATTCACACACCACTCTTAGGGTACGCCTCACTGTTGCCTTGCCCCTCGAAACGTGGTTGTCGAGTACAGGACGTCTTAGTAAGTCCTTATGTCCATGAACATGGCATAAGGGTAGCTTCTAAGGTGTCATACCGTTGCTATGGTGATCACACTGTTGCCTTGCCCCTCGAAACGTGGTCGTCGAGTATAGGACGTCTTAGTGAGTCCTTATGTTCCATTGATCTAGTTGCCTCGAAACAGTTGCCTCGAAACAGTTGCCTCGAAATAGTTGCCTCGGAATAAAAAGATCAATGGCATAAGGGTAGCTTCTAAGGCATCTTACTATTGCTCGGTGGCCATACTGTCCCTAAACTCGAATTGACCCGAACACCTCCAACGGTGGTGCTACCTACCTCTCAATGGTGGGATGGCACTACTTTAAGGACATTTACACAGACTAATTCCTTAGGGTAGGTAGATGACTTGTAGATACTTGCTCTAATTCAAAACAAACAAAAACTCTTTTCACACCGACACTTTTCAAAAAGCTTTCAAAACAACTTTTCAAACACTCTTGAGGACTGATACAAGAGTCGATCTGAAACTTTCAAAGAAACTTTTTCAAAACCCACACACTTTTGAAAAGCAAACAAACATTTTGAAAACACAAATGAGCAAGTATCTAAGAGCCCATGGATAACCATGGATAGAAAGGGTGCTAACACCTTCCCTTTCTATAAATCTACCTCCCGAACCGAGAACCAATCTCAAAAGGAATTTTTCTGTGCTTTTGTCCTGTCCATGTTTGGAGAAAATAAAATACGGTGGCGACTCTTGCTTCCGCGATATTTCACGAACCAACGTTAAACAGTCAGTTCCAGATCCACCGATCACAATGGAGCTGCGAACACTTATCGAAAAGGACTTGGCGCTGTGATTATCAATCCACATGGATCACACATTCCTTTTACTACAAGGCTGACATTTGATTGTACCAATAATATGGAGGAGTATGAGGCTTGTATCATGGGTCTCGAGGAAGCCATTGATCTCAGAATCAAAGTTCTAGATGTATATGGTGATTCAGCTTTGGTAGTTAACCATATTAAAGGAGAATGGGATACTCGTTACCCTGGCTTGATCCCTTACAAATATTATGCTAGAAGATTACTACCCTTCTTTAACAAAGTTGAATTTCATCATACTCCCAGAGACGAAAATCAAATGACGGATGCCTTGGAAACTCTGGCTTCTATGTATCAAGTGAATACTTGAAACAATGTGCCTCGTATCACAATGCAGCGTTTGGATAGACTGGCTCATGTGTTTGCAGCAGAGGAAGTGTTAAATGAAAAACCTTGGTATTATGATATCAAGCATTTTCTCCAGACTCTGGAATACCCGACTGGTGCGTCAAATAAAGATAGAAAGACATTGAGAAGGTTGGCAGGCAGCTTTTTCCTCAATGAAGATGTGCTGTATAAAATAAATTATGACATGGTCTTGCTTAGATATATGGATATACACGAAGCATACATGTTGATGCATGAAGTCCATGAAGGTTCCTTTGGTACTCATGCCAATGGACATTCGATGGCGAAAAGGATGCTTAGGGCAAGTTATTATTGGTTGATAGTGGAATATGACTGTTGCAAATTTTCAAAGAAGTGCCATAAATGCCAAATTTATGCTGACAAAATCCACGTGCCTCCGACACTTCTCAATGTTATTTATTCCCCATGGACCTTCTCTATGTGGGGTATTGACATGATTGGAATGATCGAACCCAAGGCGTCAAATGGACATCGTTTTATCTTGGTGGCAATTGACTACTTCACCAAATGGGTGGAAGCAACTTCATATGCTAATGTCACTAAGCAAGTGGTGGTGCGCTTCATCAAAAACAATCTCATATGTCGGTATGGTGTCCCAAGCAGGATTATCACCGACAACAACTCAAATCTGAATAATAAGATGATGACAGAACTTTGCAAAGAATTCAAGATTGTCCATCATAATTCATCTCCCTACAGGCCAAAGATGAATGGAGCTGTTGAAGCTGCTAATAAGAACATCAAGAAGATCATCCAGGAAATGGTTTTCACTTATAAAGATTGGCATGAGATTCTCCCTTTTGCTTTGCATGGGTATCGAACATATGTACGCACTTCAACAGGGGAAACCCCTTTCTCTCTTGTGTATGGCATGGAAGCAGTACTCCCCATTGAAGTTGAGATTCCCTTTTTACGTGTGATAATGGAAACCAAGTTGTTAGAGGCTGAAGGGTCCATAACATGTTTGACCAGTTGAATTTGATTGAAGATAAAAGAATGACAACCTTGTGTCATGGTCAGCTATACCAGAAGAGAATGAAGAAAGCTTTTAATAAGAAAGTCAAGCCTCTTGAATTCAGAGAAGGCAACCCCGTGCTTAGAAAGAGTCGTGTCTTTCAACGCTGATTCTAGGGGCAAGTGGACTCCCAATTTTGAAGGCCCATATGTTGTAAATAAAGCCTTCTCTGGTGGTGCGTTGATTCTTGAAACAATGGATGGTGAGGAGTTCCCACGTCCTGTGAATGCTGATGCAGTCAAGAAATACTTCGCCTAGAAAAATAAAAAGAACAACTCGCTAAGACGAAAACCCGAAAGGGCGGCATAGACAACAAGGAGCGTCTCAGTAGGCCGAAAACCAAAAGGGAGGTCTAGGAAAAAATTAGAGACATAAACAGAATAAATTTTCCCGCTAGGTTGAAAACCCGCAAGGGCAACCTAGGAAAAAGTTAGGGATTTCTTGGCAAGTAACTGCATCAGACAAGTCTCGATCATTTGAAGCAACAATCTTCTTGAATCTTCACCACTCTTCAACCAAAGTCACTACTCAGAAATTCAAAGTTGTTAGGGAGAATAGTGGTAATTATATTTCAATGTATCTTTTACAATATATATTACCATTTTCCAAACTTTGTAATCATCTATGGAGTCTCACCATTCGCAGACTATCATTCTATTAATAAAGTTTGAGCTTTTATCCAATTCTTTGCAATTCTTATTTTATTCAGCTTACAAAGACTTCATTTATTATTGATAGTAATTTTCAAAGCAAACAAATTAAATAACAAAATTATTCTTTGAAAAGAGTTTACAAATTACTTATTGCTTCAGATTTTATGACTCAAGAAGAACAAAAATAGTGACTCCAAGGACGGACGAAGTCGAAAATTTTGGAAGTCTGACTTCCCTGGGAAAGTTCTCCCAAGGAACTTTTGTTGGATTGAGTATTTTCTTCATGTTTTTATCAGATAGTTAAAGATGATACCAATTGATGTATGGTGCGGTGTTGGTTTTGCGATCCCGTTTTCCCCAGTCAGGTCTTGGTTCATTTTGATTTCGGGTTTTCATGGTATGAAGTCGCTATCCCAGATTCCCCAGTAAGGTATTCGCTCCTATGATGAAAGCCCCTTTTCCATTTTGTATGTTGAGATGGAATCATTTGCAAAACATCGCCCTTTTGCAGTGCTAGCATTATTGTTGTTGTTTGTTTCCCAGGCAACCAGACAAGGGCAATATCTTTTCTAAGAAGTGTCGAAATAACCTCAACTTTTTAGGTTTTCTCCCACCAAGTGCTGGGTTTGATTTAAAATCCCCATAAGTTTGACTTCTTGCTATAATGTTTGACTTCTTAAGTCCCTAAGTAAAGTGGAGATAACATATCTCCCTGAAAATTGTTATCCCCATGAGGTTTCACAATTTCTCCCCAGAGAAGCTGGTGCAATCATCACCCTCAGTATTGAAGAATGTATCTTGGTGCCCTCTCGATGATGTGTTGTTTCCCCCTAATTAAAGACAATATGATATCCCCCAGCTGATGTCTCGACAATGTGGTATTGTTTTCCCTAGTGAAGTCAGTATTACAGTCCCCGGTAGAAATACAGACCTTGAAACATTTGCTTTTCCCCATTGAAGTCTGTGTGTTATTCCCCAATGAAGCCTAGAATAAGTTGTTATATCCCTATGTCTGTATTGATTTACTGTAATGATTTTGTTCCTTCCCAGTGAGGTTAAGCCGCGAGATAGGAATCTGTTTCCTCAGTTTGTGCTTCTTTCTTATGGAATTTTCATCTTGGATGTGATTTATCCAAGTATTGACTGTGCCCAAGTTAGTCTGGTCGGGTTATCCCCAATGTTATATGTCTATTTTGTCAGCATATACATAATGACATTCATAAATCCATACATTTATCATGCCTAGATGAATTTAGAAAATCATGGCTTTTTGGCATATTATTGTTGGCATATTATTGTTGGCATATTACCCTGTTTTGCAGAGTTGTGTTATCCTCTCTCCAATAGAGTGTCAACCTTAAGCAGAAAATGTATATTCTTTCAACTTCCCCACTGAGTTATCCCTCATGGAAGAATTTTGCTTTAGCCTTCCTGTTCAATTCATCGTCTGGATGGAATGTGGTTCCCTCTTGAGTTTATTTCTCATGAGGTGTTATTTTGGTCGACTGCTTCATTCCGGTCTTTTTTTGGTTTGAATGGGTAGTTCCCAGCAGTATTATTATTTCTGCAAGCTTCAAGCCCTAGTTTGAGAAGGTTCATTTATTTTGCACGTGAAAATTTTATCTCCTCAAACAGGAATACATTGGCATTTCCCCAGGAAGCCATATTTCATTTCCCTTGGAAGTCCTATTTCTTTCCCTCGGGAAATCATTATTGCAATTCCTCCTCATAAAAGCAAGTAACAGGTCTCTTTATTTGAGCAACTTGTACTTCCCCAATAAGTCTGATAGTTTCCAGAGAAGATTCAGATTTGTTACTCCAATGAATGGTAGCCTTGTCATTATAGAAGGTAGTTCGTTGCTGATATTTTTACTCCAATGAATGGTAGCCTTGTCATTATGGAAGGTAGTTTATTGCTGAGATTTGTTACTCCAATGAATGGTAGCCTTGTCATTATGGAAGGTAGTTCGTTGCTGATATTTTTACTCCAATGAATGGTAGCCTTGTCATTATGGAAGGTAGTTCGTTGCTGAGATTTATTACTCCAATGAATGGTAGCCTTGTCATTATGGAAGGTAGTTCGTTGCTAAGATTTGTTACTCCAATGAATGGTAGCCTTGTCGTTATGGAAGGTAGTTCGTTGATGAGATTTGTTACTCTAATGAATGGTAGCCTTGTCATTATGGAAGGTAGTTTGTTGCTGAGATTTGTTACTCCAATGAATGGTAGCCTTGTCATTATGGAAGGTAGTTTGTTGCTAAGATTTTGTTACTCCAATGAATGGTAGCCTTGTCGTTATTGAAGGTAGTTCGTTGCTAAGATTTTGTTACTCCAATGATGGAAGCCTTGTCATTATGGAAGGTAGTTTATTATTGAGATCTTTTTACGATAAATGGTATCATTGTCATTATGGAAGGTAGTTCGTCATCGAGATTCTATTGCCCTGAAGGAATTCATTTGTTTCCAGTTGTAAGTACTAACCGCTTACCCTAATATTGATTTTCACCAGTATTATCTTACCGCTTCTTTCCCCAATAGGGTCGGTTCTCCTGTTCACCAGTGACTTATTTTCCTGGTTGGGTTTTTCTTTTGATCCCTGTTTTTATTTACTATATCCCCAGTGAGGTCTTACGTCATTTTTGTATTTCTTCATTTGCATCCATAATCATAAGCATTGCATGACATCTTAGGGCCAAAAATAGGGCTTGTTTATATTTAATTATCTTCAATCGCGTCGATACAAAGATTTTAACCTTCACATCTTCGGATAGAAGACACTTAAATAAGGGCAGGTTTGTACCCTAATATTTCTCCCTAAGATTCCTCTATCATATCATATCAATTCAATCACAACAAGATCACACACTAGGGTTTGGTTCTTCACCCCATCTTTAGGTTTGTCCATGGGGAATCACCAAACACCTTGACTTGTATATTGTGATCATCTATGTTTTGTATTGATTAACTTTTTACTAATAAGTACAATGAATATTTTCTCTAATTGTTGGTATCATAGGTGAAAGCATAATACATCCCATCAAGTTGATCCATAGGCTCATGAGTTTATTTCCATGCCTTCTTCAACAAAGCTTCATTGAGATTCAGGCTTCATTATTGAAGATATTTTAAAATAATATCATGACAAAGTCTACTATGATTGATCATGTCTAAAGTTTCAAAAATAGTTCAAAGGTACAAGGGTTGAATGAAGAAGTTTGACCTAGTTGGACAAGTTTTTGGTCTTGTTGATCATAAGTGCATATCTCCCTCAATTCTCAATATTTGGAAGTTTTTTTGGTTGCTATGGTTTCTCCTTATCATCCTAAAACAACTTCTATTTACATGACAAAAGTATTTGTACAAGGATGTTTGTCCAAATTGCAAAGGTTTCCCAAGGCAGTTTGTTGCTTTAAGAGCTAGGGTTTTAAACTTCAAAGGGTTATAACTTTCTCATCTTTTGGTATTTTTTGGTGATTCCAAAGACAACCTTCTCTTTAAAGGGATATCAACAAATAACTTCAAAAGTTTCAAGGAAATTTTGTGAGTAAGATACATAATGATGAAGAAATATTACAAGTCCTCTAAACAAACCATCAAATTCCCATATGTGACTTCAAAAGATCATAACTTGGTCAATTTTTATCACCTTGAGCCTATTATTTTTCCACATTGATCTTAAAGATGTGAAATTTAACCCTTCTTTTAAGTACAAAGTGTGAAAATGAATGGAAGATGCCATAAGAATGCAAAATATTATAGGTCATTTTATGAATTTTTTCCAATTTGAACAAGTCATAACTTTCTCATTTTTTGGAGATTTTAAATGGTTCAAGTCTCAAAATGTCATTCAAGAGATCTACTTCATACCATATTTTTTGGTCAAGATCAAATTTCAAATGGAAGGCCATGTTTGGATGCAAGACATTATAAGTCATTTTTGAAGGAAAAAACTTAGAATTTTTCTAAGTACAAAAGTCAACCTCTTTTTCTCAACTTTGACTCATCACAATTTTCAGCAGTTTCGTCAGCAGTTTCGTCTTCATTAATCCATGAATCGTGTTTGATACCATGGTAATACACTTCCGCCCCATAATTCCAGGGCACAACCTTATCAAAAGATTAGGGGACTGGCCCCGGTGTGGTGATTATCAGTGGAGCTATTCTTGGTTCAACAAAAATCCTAATAGGACCTTTGGAGATGATCCTAATAGGTTTGTTTGAGATAGTAATGATGGATATGTCTTAAACTTCTCGAGATACAACTTTGGTCAAACTTTTCACAGATGGAGTTCTTTCAAATAGAATCTCATAGCTATCCATCAGGTGTCGAACACCTTTCTTCAGCCATTCACAACCATTAATTTGTACAACACAATAGCAACAGCCTTCAAGGAAACTAGTGAATACTCTAACTTTTAACAAATTATCTTTAACAATCTTCAAAGGAGTGGTCAAGTCATTGACGGATGAAACAAAAGAGGCATCTTCAATAGCATTGACACCCTTACCATGATTTGGCATGGGTGTGGTGATCACACTGGGAGTCGATGGAGGGTCAAATTCAATTGTCTTATTATCAATTAGGTCTTGGATTTTATTCTTTAGAGAACAACAATCATTGGTATCATGTCCGGGGCTATTCGAATGA
The DNA here is from genome assembly GCA_948472305.1 of Vicia faba. Lineage (NCBI taxonomy): Eukaryota > Viridiplantae > Streptophyta > Magnoliopsida > Fabales > Fabaceae > Vicia > Vicia faba. Next base: position 1,038,553,088 of record OX451737.1, read on the forward strand.
TAAGCACATTTGGCGTTGGGGTTGTATTTTGGAGAAGCAGTGTTAGGGTTGGAAGGGGGATCTCGCAAGTTCACCAAATTAGCTTTCAATAGGTTCTGTGGAGCTTGAGACAATTGCATATTGATTTTATTAAAATGTCTTCTTTGGAAATCCGGTCTTTGTTGATTATTTTGTTGACGCGGTCGTTGAGTTGGAGTTGGATTAAAAATCAGTACAACCCCTACTGAATGATGACGATTATTATTAGCGCAACTTCTTGACCCATACACAACATTAGTCTTTTTTTTGCCAATAAGTGGATTTTTCACAGCATTTGAGGTGGAGGCCATGGGTATCTTCCCACTTTTAATCCCACTTGCAACCCTCTCACCAGTCAAGATCAATTCAGTGAATCTGGATGATGAACTTCTAATTAGCAAGTTGAGAAATGGTCCAGTCAATGTTCCCATAAACATATCTACCAACTCCCTTTCATTCAAAGGTGGCTGCACCCTTCCAGCTAGTTCTCTCCATTTTTGGGCGTATTTTTTGAAGCCCTCATTTGATCCCATGGTCATTCCTTGCAATTGCACCCTAGTTGGCGCAAGGTCAACGCTATATTGATATTGGCGGTAAAAGGCAGTGGCCAAATCCTCCCAAGTTTGGATGTTAGTCCTTTCCAGTTGGTAAAACCACTCCAACTGCGTCCTTGATAGACTTTCTTGAAAAAAGTGCACCGATAGTTTCTTATCAGCGGTATGCGAATGAATTTTGCGAAGTTAAGATCTTAGGTGAAGCTTCGGGCATGAGACACCATCGTACTTGGCAAAAACAAGGATCCTGAATTTATGGGGAATGACTACCCCAGGAACCAAACCCAAGTCACCAAAGTCCAAGCCAAACACAACTTGGATTTCTACAGCCTTCTATTTGTCTTCTAGTTGCTTATACTTGTCGTTGTCCGGTGGATATTGCTCGTCAAAATAATCCCCGTCTTCAGAGATTTGATTCTTTCCACCTCCAGCACGGGTGCTCCTAGCATCTTCATCTTGATTCTCATCCTCCTCAGAGGATTCCTCTTCAATTTAAACTTGTCGGACGGGGCCCTTGAATCTCTTCCCCATGTTGATTACAACTTTCTTCTTGGTCTTATTCTTCGTGACAAGAAGTGTAATCATTTCTTGCTGCCCCTTTGCTAAGTTGAGAAGAGTCTCTTGAAACTGAGAGTGTTGAGTCTGCAAGTCCTTGACGGTTTGCTCAAGATCCATCTTATACTGAAATAAACAGTAAAAAGATGAGGAAACCTGTGTCGAAAAACCTGCTTATGATATGATGCATGTTATGCATATGCAATGTTTTCAAGGACCTTTAAGATTTAAATTTTCTTAAACAAAGAGGAAACAAAACATTAATTGTATTAATAAGTTTAAAGGTTACAAACTGCCTCTTGGGCTTACAATGAAAGAAAAACAACAAAATGAAATTATACAACAAGAGACTCATGTCTCCCATGGACGCTTCCTCTTTGGACTGATGTAGCCATTCAAGTTTCGCTCCTCATGAAGTTGCCTTGTGAGATCCAACACTTTCTTCTCGCTTGAGTATAATTGGGCTTCAAAGGTGTCTCGCTTTCCATTGAGTTGAATCCACGATCTTTGCAATTCCTCGAGAGTAGTAGGCATGTCAGGATGAAGAACAGTGTAAGGAACACCCCCCTCAGTGATAGGCTCCACAATTATTGGTAAGATGACCACATATGGCATCATGAGGTTTTGAGCGTGAGCTCTCACCCACTTGAGATAAGGCTCCAAGGGAATGGAGTTATTATGCACCAAATTTTTGCTATCAACCTTGTTCACCATGCTCCAAGCTCGCACAAACCTTTGATGATAACCTTGGGCATCGCTCTCGTAGTCGAACATAATACCTTGGACAAGCGCGTCATGAGGACCATCCCTCTGAGCATACCCAAACTGTCATAGAGCCAAGCAAGGATTATAAGTTATACCTCCCCTAATTCCTAGGAGTGGGACATTAGGGAATTCTTCACAGCGGTCAATAATGGTAACATCCTCCAAAGATCGAGAACACCAATGAATATCCGAATGCGAGAGTGACATCAACCTTTGAGATCACCTCATGCCTTGTTCATTCTTCAAAACTGACTGAGGAAGGTGCAAAATAAACCACCTAGCCAGCAAAGGAGTGCAACACATAAGAATCCACCTTTTCTTCATGGTACGGGCGTGAAGAGAATGCAAAATGTCCCCGAGTAAGGTAGGCACCGGGTTACGAGATATGAAGATTTTGACCGTATTCACATCTATAAGTTGGTCTGGATTAGGGAACAAAACCATCCCATAGATTAGAAGAGCCAAAACTTCTTCAAAATATTGCAAATCCAGAGCATCCCAAAACATTTGAGCCTTCTCAAACAGAAACTTGGCTAGAAAGCCATTAATACTACTTCTTGTTTCCCAATTAGCCACGATGTCAGACTGTTGCAAATGTAAGGCTAGAGAAATCTTGTCAGGTCTTGGTCTTTCTCAATACAGGTGAAGGGTATTTGATCAAGAATAGGTACTCCCAATAGTTGAGATAACTCTTCCATAGTAGGCACCAATTGGTAATCAGGAAATGTGAAACAGTGATGTTTAGGATCAAAGAATTGAAAAAGCACATGTACCATGTCTTCTTCAAAGTTTGAGGCAACCAAGTTAAGGATTCGACCATACTTCTTGGTTAACGGGGAATTTTCAGGGACCCTTAATGCTAACTCTTTGAGTTGAGGATACACTTTTACAAGTTTGATTCAGATGGTATTTCTGCGAGTGGAAACCATATCCTACGAAACAGAATAAAGATAAACCTCTAGGTCCTTGAAATGGTTAGTGCAAATGCTATGGTATGATGTCATAATGTTATGTACAAATAATCACATACAAACAAAACAAACAAGTCCTTAGGTTTAGGCTTTCATGGAGTCTATAGGTAAGTACCCTCTTTAAGTTTAGTTAGTTCAACCTGTTCTAGAAAGTAATCAGGTTCTAGGGAATCTTAATATCATTCATCTTTCTTCATCGAACATCGTTTCAGCACAAGCCTCTGTTTTGGCGATCGAAATATCCCAAAAGTCTGATCTTAATGAGCAGAGTATCGAGTATCAACCAACTTCGAACTGCACCAAAGCCGACCATCTCACTACTTCCTAATGGAAAATTTGTTCAACTAAAGGTTCTATGGTCAGTTAGTGCTTCATGACACCACAAAACGGCCATGTATTCTCCTTGATTCTCCGCGAGGGATAACGGTACCCCCAAATGTATCACACTAACATAGATATTGTTTCAACCACATCGGTCTATGTCGTATAGTCTCCACGATCTTAGCTACCTACCTAATAATGTTCCCAGATCCAGGTAAATGATCTATACAAAGCCCAAACACCCTTTTAAGAGTAAAACAAGCAAGTCAAACAATGAAAGCATTTAAAGGTGATCTAGTCTCTAAGGTAACCCCACTTTTTAGTTTAGTCCCCAGCAGAGTTGCCAGTTCTGTATTACGGTGGGAGAAATGACTTGGGTGTTTTATGTTTTATCGCAATTATTGCGGATAGAAAGAGTCGCTACCGACTTTTCTTTTATCCAATAAAGGAGAGGGTGAAAAGAACAAGAAAGATCTTTTGAGAATTTTCTTAAGTTCGGGGGGGGGGGGGGTGGGGTAGGTTATGAAAAGGGAAGGTGTTAGCACCCTTTTCATCTATATTTATCTACGAGCTCTTAGTTGCTAGCTGTGATCGGTGGAAATAGAACTGACTGTTTTAAAGCTGGTTCGCGAAATGTCGCGGTAAGCAAGAGTCGCCACCGTCTTTTATTTTCTCCAACATGGAAAGGACAAAAGCACAACAAAATTCCTTCTTTGAGAATGTCTCTCGGTTCGGGAGGTAGATTTATAGAAAGGGAATGTGTTAGCACCCTTTCTATCCATGGTTATCCATGGGCTCTTAGGTACTTGCTCTTATGTTTTCAAAAATTTGTTTGCTTTTCAAGTGTGTGTGGGTTTTGAAAAAGTTTCGTTTGAAAAATTTCTAAGTAACTCTTGTATCTGTCCTCAAGAGTGTATGAAAAATTTGTTTGAAAACTTTTTGAAAGTGTCAGTGCGAAAAGTTGTTTTGTTTGTTTAAGAGAGCAAGTACCTATGAGAAATCTACCTACTCTAAGGAATTAGGCTGTGTAAGAGTCCTTTAAACAGTACTATCCCACCATTGAGAGGTAGGTAGCACCGTCGTTGGAGGTATTCGGGTCAATTCGATTATGAGGGACAATGTGGTCACCGAAGCAATAGTAGGACACCTTAGAAGTAACCCTAATGTCCTAGATCCTTTTTATCCGAGACAACCGTTTCGAGGCAACTGGATCTTTAGACAGGAGGGCGACCTCTAAGACACCCTATACTTGACGACCACGTTCGAGGCAACCAGTGAGGCATACCCTAGGAGTGGCATGTGCTTGTGTGTTGTTTTCATGTTAATATTTATCTTTGAACATGTCATCTATGAGCTACGGATTAATTTTATTTGGCATACAGTCTTGTCATGCATAATTAACAGTTAATAATTGTGCGAGAAGTAAATTGCGGGAAATTAAATCTAAGCTATTACAAGGCGTCAGGTATTTACATCGCCAAAAACAAACCCTTTAATTTAAATTGCGGAAAGTAAAATAAAGCGGTAAATAATTAAAGTCCTAATTAAAAGCTATTACATTCTGGGAAATAGATACAATAATATGATAAAATGGATCGCGTGCGAGAAATTAAATCGGATGCGAGTTTTTTGGGTTTTGACCCTTTTTTTGAAAGGAAGTGATTTTTTGGTTATTTTTGGATTAAAAGAAATTAAATTAAGTTAACAATTAAATTAATAAACTAATTAATTAATTAAAATATTTTTGGATTTTTGAGTTTTTAAAGAAATAAAATAAATTGAATTAATGCTAATAAAAACCTAATATTCTAAATTGATTTTAAATATTGCAAAAAATATTAAAAGTTAAATCTAATTAAAGCTAAATTGATTAATTTATTTACAAAAATAAAAGTGATGAAGTTAATTTTAATAAATAAAATATTTTTTGTGTTTTTGATTTTATTAGGAAAAAATGTTAATTGGTTAGTGATTAATAAAAATAATAACGATTAATTAATTAAAGGAACATAATACAAATAGAGAGAGAGTTTAGGAGTATACGAGCCTGATTGGAGGGGTGAAACATTTATTGGCGTCATGTGTAAACTTTTGGCCATTTGTGTTTTGCCTTTTGGCCATTTGTGTTCTGACCTCAACGTTCCTTAATGAACCTGCATGGGATCCTGTCTAAATCTGTAGTGTTGAATCTCATGAACACATTAAATAAATTACTATATATCATAAAATACAAATAAAGCCAATATATGAAGAAATTTAATGTTTAGGTCAATATGGCATGTATGAATGATTATACCCTTTTGATCATGGAGATCAAATCAACCTTACCCTTACTGGAAAAGTAGTGACATGAACGCTTTTATGCCCTTTTGATCATGGAGATCAAGCCAGCCTTACCCTTACTGAAGAAGTAGTGAGATGTTGATTTGTAACTGAGATGACTTGTTTATAGTGAGAGAGGGATTTGTAATAAGGATTTCAAGGTTTTAGGGTTCTTGAAAGAATTTGATATTCTGACAGTGTTGTGGCAAGGTTTTTTTTCTCTCTTTTCTCCTCTGGTTTGTGTGAAAAGAATGTGATTATATAATGGAAATTAGGGTAAAGAAAATGAGCTTTGAATGTGCAATTGGGCCTCCAATGTTCAGTTGAGTTCGTCACTTTCCAGGCTAAATCGCAGGGACTTAAGTGCAATTTTTGAAGTTGAAATGTGAAAACAAAATGTAGCTGATATCGAGAAATAACTCCTGTCCGAAAATCGGCTCAATCGGATAAACGGTGAATTAGTTATGCATTTTTGAAGTTTCAGCTCAGACAAACTTATTTTGGGCTCCAGTGTCGACTCTGACACGTTCTTCAATAAAAAACTGGTATTGATCGGAGCATAATCCGATCTCGACTTTTGAAGCAAAGTTGTAAATCTATGAGCCAGTGACCTTGTGTAAAAATATGAGTCCAATCCGATAAAAATTGACCGAGTTATGAATTTTCGAAGTTTCGGCCCAGATGAAATAATATTCAGCATTCAGGATTTTCGGCGTGTCACGCACTCTGAGCAAAAAATGAAGGCCTTTTGAATACCGTTTGAACTTAATACCTTCTGTGAAAATATAGCCAACTCAATTTTTGAAATTTTGGCGCCAAAACCAGCTCGATACGATGAAAATCGACCAAGTTATGATTTTCTGAACAAGACGCAAATAAACTTCTGTCACAAATTTTCTGTATGAAAATACTTGATAAATCCACATTTTTGAAGACCTTCTGATCGAAATTGGCTTCCAGCCATGAGAGATGAAAACATAGATAATGTCAAGACGGAATTTTGGCCACCGGAACGGGTTCAAAACGAGCCACGATCTTCAAGTTATGAATTTTTTAGCGCGTAAAAACTGCACTTTCAGCACACTTTTTTCACCATATTTCTTCGAGAAAACTCATACAGTCGGATACCTTCTGAATTTGAGCATACGTTATCAGAGATATCTTGGTGAAAGAACACCTGAATATGACGCGCCGGGTTGGACTTGTGAATTTTTCTTGAAATGTTTTGGGAAATATGGGAGGGCAAATTTTGGGGTACAACACTAGCTCAGTTTGAAACGCTTTGCAAAAAATGTGTTTGTGTTTATTTTGAAAGTATTTTTGAAAAGTGCCTTTGTTTAGGCGAACTTTGTAATGATTCTCATCTCTATAAGAATGTATACAAAGTGTTGACTTTTGAAAATATTTCATGAAAGTGTTGGTATGTTTGAAAGATGTTTTGTTTTTAAATGTTTGTGAGCAAGCAACTAAGAATGTTCTACCTACTCAAAAAGTCTTTGTTCTTTTCCTCCTCCTTTAGATAGTGTTATCTTACCATTAGTTAGTAAGCAACCATATCATTGGATGTGAAGGGACATGCGCATGTCATCGTACAACCATAGAATGCAAAATTGTAGGATACCTTAGCAATTTGTTATAAGGGTCTAAGATCGTTTACCGAAGGCAACATCAAAGAGTCATCGAGGGACTACGATCTTGTAATCGAGGTTTTTTTGCTAAAGTATCCCACGTTTAAGGGACATGACTATTTTATTCTAAGGCAACAAGTGTGAGTTAACCCTAGAGGTGCAAGTGTGCAAAGTGTATTGTTTTCATGCGAATTGTCTTGAATTGGGGTTATCTACTTGCTTGACTTCAGTCTTACCATAAAAACCCTAATCACTAAAAATAATATTGAAAGCGATAAATTGCGGAAATTTAAAGTCCTACGCTATTACAGTACTTTAGGGGATAGGGGTATAAATTACAAATGGGGGATGACAAGTAAATAAACTCTAACTATTATAAAGCTTTGATAATTACATTTATAATGTGCAAAAATAATAAAATGTTCAAAGAAATACAGAGAAAAGAAATTGGAAAGAAAGTGGTTTTTGTTTGAGTTTTTGAGAGGTTTTAAAGTTGACCTAATTAAACTAATAAAAAGAAAGAAGTTAATTAATTAAATCCCTAAATTCTAAGTTAATTTAATTAAAAGACTTAATTAAAACAAAACCTAAGTCTAAGTTAGTTTTAATTAATTTTTAAGAAAGAAAATATTTTTTAGGGTTTTATGCTTGAAAGAAATTAAAATGAAAATAGAAACAAAATAATAATTTAATCTAAGTATTTAATAAAATATATTTATATATATATTTTAATTAGAATAATAATATTTAAAAGGAAATTATAGAAAATAAAATAAAAATATAAATTAAAAGTCAGGGGGTTTTAAAAAGAGATTGGGAGGTTTGATAGAAAAAAAGTTTTCGTTTTGGGCCCAAACAGTTTTTTGTAATCAACAATAAAAACAAAATAAAATAAAAAAAGAATGTTAGGCTGCATGGTGTGAAGTGATCAGGGGGTATGAGAAAGAAAAATGGAAAGACCCAAGAAGAACAGGCCCAACGCCCATCAACAAAGAAATAAGGAAAAAATGTTAGACAAAGAAACAAAAGGTGTCACTGGGACTCGAACCCAAGACCCTTAGTATCAATGCCCTACGCGCACACCTCCTGCCACTAGGGTGGCTGTTTCATCCGGTATAAAGACAACTTGCATTAAATATAAGATAAAACAAGTCCATGATTGTACTTCATCTTCTTCCTCGCGCCAGCCATAACTCTAACTTTCTCAACTCTCAACCATTTCAGAAATTATAAACATCAAGCTTGTTAGAAATTTCACCACGATTTCAAATATATAAATAACTTAAGCAATGGATCAAAGGTGAGCACAAATTTTAAGTGATACCAAATTTAACCTAATTTTTTCATAAAGTTCAGGCTCAAAATTCTCACTACTCAGGCAACATAAATGAATTCTAAGAATATGGTTAGTTTCAGGGCTATAATGTCTACATTTTATCTTTTAAAATGGAAGCCAAATCATGCTTGTATGAAGAGTTAGAATTTCAGAAAACTCACCTTGCAGATGGAGATCATGTTTTGAGTTAGAGCTGACTTCAAGGTGCTGCAATGATCTGGTTAGCTTCCTTGAACTTCCAAGAAGCTATTCCAATAGCTACTTTGAGTTGAGAGTTCCTGAAATGTTCTAGAGAAGTTAAGGTGCAAGCTTCTGTTTTTGAAAATGGAGGATGGTGAAGATGGAGTTACAGAAGTGTAATATGTATTGGGATGACTTCTATATGTGAGGCTTGAGAGTAATTCTGAGTTTGAGGGAGTTTTGATGCTTGCAAATTCGTGTCCTTAGTTGCAAAATAGTGTCTCAATTTATAGGAGAAGGTTTGAAGGCTTAAGGTGGTCAGAATCACAAGATCACATGTTTATGGATTTTGACTTATTTTTGAAGTAACCTTGACAAACATTGTTCCAATACATAGTACAAGGCTTGTAGGGTGGATAAGAGCTTTAAACATGTTGCTTATGAATTTGTGTATTGAGTGTATGCAAAGGGAACAAGTTAGAGGCTCCACACAAGTTGACTTTGTGATTAAAGTCACTTTTCCAAAATGGAAGTGTGAACTTTCTTCCTTAAATGGCAAGATGTATTGGACAATGCTTAAGTCAAGTGGTTCATAGCTCAAAAGATTATGGCATCTTATGATTAGAGATAGATACATAAGTTAGAAGGCCTGCAAAGTGATATTGTACAACATGGCTTGGAATTTGGTTACGTGTTCTTCATAAAGATGACTTGAAAATCAGGAATGGATGCCTAACTTCTCGCCTTCGATTCTCTTAGCTCAAGTATGATCTCTTCAAGTTCTTGGACATTTTGGAAATATTGAAACATCCTATACAAATTTCATGTTTTCCATTTAGGCTAAATCAAATTGGAGCTATGTTAAAAATGGCCAAGAAGTTGGGACAAAAAATCTTCCTAAACTAGGTCAAAATTTCACCAAGTGTTTAAGAAAAAGTGCATGACTTCATGGACCTATAACTCAAAATCTAAGAACTTTTTGGATATGAGCCCTCTAATAAAAAGTTGTATATATCATCAAGATCTACAACTCTCATGTTGAAAGTTTCCTTTGAATCATCTTGCATCTTGGTGAAAAGTTGGCATGAAGTAGTGAACTTTTCATGTACAAAAACAAGAAAAATTTTTAAGTCTTGAAAAGTTTGACTTTTTAAATTGACTTTTGACTGTCTTGATTTCTTGATGATCAAGCTTCATATTTTTTTAATTTCTTGATGAATTTTTATCTTTGAAACTTAATGTTGATCAAAAAATCAAAGTTTGACTTAGTTGACTTTTCATCAGTTGACCGAAAATTCAACTATCAATCCATTGATCTTGAAAGATGATTTGAGTCATGAAATTAGGTTAACATGTTGTGTTGGAATCCTTGAGATTTTTATTCAAACCATTAGATCATGTCTTATGTCAAAAGTCACTGATCAGTCAATTATAGTAAAAATCCTAATTTTTTACCATTTTACCCCTTTGATGATTTAGGCATTTTTCTTGAGGAATTATGATCCAAATTTGATCAATTGGTTAATATAACTTCAAAATGTTAACATTGGTAAAAAATATTGAAGTTGGACTGTAGGTTGACCACAGTTGACTTTTTACCCCATACAGTTGATTTTCAATCATCTGATCAATTGACTGATAAAAAATGTGATTCAAGACTTGAAACTTGACATGAGTATTTTTGGAGATCTATAATGATCCATGAAGGTAATTTGAGGCATTAGAAGTCCAATTGTCCTTGTGAAAATTAAAACCCTAATTTGAGGCATCATCGTTTAGGAGGTGGTTTGACCTAATCAACACTTGTGCAAACTTGTGCCATTGGTGATCTTGTGAGAAATGTCTTGAGAAAAGAGAGGAAAATTTTTGGGGTACAACACCCAGCTTCTTTGTTTCTGAACATAATTCCCAACATGTCAGGTTCTCCTCTTGTGTATTGAATTCGTCGAGACATTATGATAATATGCAAAGGAGGTGGAAAAGTTCGGTTTTAGGAAGATGACAAAAAGTTTGTGGGTTTGGATAATTGTTCCTCAAGTGCTTAAATATAAAACAATAGAGAATGCAAGGATTTTGAATTCAATGATGTTTAATGATAACTGTAGAAATTCAATGGATGTGGAACGATATAGGTGAGGAATGTGAAAAGGGTTTAAATGGGGTTTAATCACTTGGAAGAAGATGAAAAGAAACGAATGAACTGGTTTCTATTTGAACAGATAAGTGGCGCTGTAATAAAGTCTGTACCGAGGGGCACAAAATGCGTGTCGAGCGGCACACTATGTAAATGGTCGACGGTCGTCACAGAATGTGTGATGGACGACACAACATAAAGACTTATAATTTATCAGCAGAGCTAAGAATTAAATCTTCCAGATTCATTCCTTTAGGAATATATAGATAATTTATATCATTAAGAAGAAGATTAATAGTATAACATTTAAAACATATCAGAAACGTAAATATATCATGCCAAACATTTTAATAAAATTCATAAACTTTAAATTCTTCCGAACAATAGTCTAAGAAATAAAAGAAAAGATAGAAATAGAAGAAACGTAATGTGAACATAATGTAAGACAGAAAAACAAATAAATCTAGAAATTGTAGATTGTCAAGATATGTCATCCACTACTGTTAGTATTGAGCACTGAGGAATAGATATGCTGGAAAATATGGTCCACTTGCTCAGTTACTAAGTCCATAAAGCCATGAAATTCGATACGCAATTTGGTGAATTCTTCTCTTAAGCAATTTAACTCATTTTCAACAGCAAGTAAGGCGGTATCACGATCAGCAGAGTGAGGTGCCGAGGCAACTGGAGCAAAGGAAGCACACAAATGGACAGGTTGCTAAATGGGTGGAACAGGTGATAGAAAGGTGGCATTTTGGGATAAGTTTCGGTGTCAGAGGGGAAGGCATTATTGTGGTCGTAAATTTGAGGTGTTTCGGGAGAAATGGGAGGTGAAGTTGGTTGCGGTTCCAGATCAAAAATCCAATTGTTTGGGTTATGAATACATGTTCTTGGATTAGGTAGGGTGAAAAGTTGCATAACCTGGTTGTTGATTAGAAGTTCAAATTCACTAGGGCCTAGATTTCTGATTATGGCGGTATTGAAACAAAACCGAATACCTATGGGTCAAAATTTACCTAGAGGGTGGAGTCCTAAGAGTGGTTGTCGCATTCTGATAGCATTTGCTATCATGGTTACTAGACCTTCCACCAAGATAGATGCATGATCAATTTGGGAAATACGGTCAAAATTGGCCATCATAAAGGTAACGAAATTAACGAGGCGGTTTTTAGAGGCACAATACATAATGAAGAGCTCATCCATGGACACAAGTTATGTTTTACGGTTTTCCAAAAAGTGTGTGGGCTAGGAACTTATAGAAGTAGCGGATAATAGGGTTATGAATACTTTCAGAAAACATATTGTCAGGCTCAGGGTTGCTTTCTCCGGTTATACTATATGTTGTACCCCAAAATTTACCCTCCCATATCCTTCAAAGTTTTGACAAGCATCATCTCAATTTGCTCAAGTCTACTCAAGGGTTGCACAGTCAAACCATCCTCGTAAGCCAGTCAAAATTAGGGTTTTGGTTCTTGCAAGGAAGTTGAGGTTTTCAAGGGCTCAATCAAGTCCCATATGCTCATATACATTGTCAAGCATCTACATGTCAAGTTTCAAGGCTCACAAGGTCAAGTTGCACAGTCAAAAACCCTAATTGCTTCACAATCAACTGTAGGGGCAAAATGGTCATTTGGCAGTCAAAAGTCAAAAATTTTGGTCAACATCTTATTTTGAAGCCACAATCATCATTTGGTCAAATCTTGACCATGATTTCACAAGAATGGCTCAAAAATCATCAAGATGTCAAAAGTTTCTATTTTGGGACAGCTGAAAAGTCAACTGTAACTTGACCAAGGCATAACTTTTTCATGGTTCATTAGAAAAATCCCATCCAATGCTCATTTTGAAGGGGAGGACATTTCCTACAATTCATATTCACATTCCAAGTCCAAGAAATGCTCTCACAAAAAGTTATCAATTTCAACATTATAGGTCATTTTCAAAAGTCAACAAAAAGGCATTTTAAGTCAAAGACCATAACTTGAGATTGGTAAATCAAAATGACATGGGACCAAAGTAATTGGTTGGAGGACTTCAAGACCTTTCCAAAATGTCCAAGAACATGTTCATATAATCAAAATTGAGCAAGATATGCATTGGAGAAGTTGGGAATTTTTTGTGAAATGGCAAAAGTCAACTATCCTTGAAACTTCAATTTTTGACAAAAGGGCCCACTTTCTTCCACTTGATTCAGCCTTGTCATGCCACCCACGTGTCCCATGATCAATTTCAAGACCAAATAATTATTTTTCTATTTTTATTTAATTTTTATGGATTTAATTCATTTTAATCCATAATAATTCAAGTATAATCAAAAAAGTTGATTAAATGGTATCTTGTGGTTTGATTAGCCTTCATGAAGCATATTCTAGTTGCCAAATTCGTGTAAAGTCCATTTTAAGCATGAAAATTCAAATTTGAACAAAATTGGAAAATGCTTTAATGGTGGTTATGAAGAAATCCAAAAACATCATTGCAATGGTTAAAGGCTCATCATGTGACTTGATTCTGATTCAAACATACATATGCAAGTGTTCCATACAGTATACAGGACCTAGAGCTCATTGAAACGGCCAGAACCAATTCCAAAAATTCCAAAGAAATTTGCAAACTGAAATCCACTTTTCAGCACGATTTAAAGTCTTTTCTTGATCCAAACACATTCCTTACACTCCCAGGAATCTATTGCAATCACAAACACGCTCTAACACTCAAGGAATCACTCAATACAGTCCCACGGTTTGTCCATTTCTTTCAAAATCAAAATGCATAATTCTTGCACATTTAACATGATATAGTTGTTGTTTTGTATTGCTAACGCTCTTCTGAAGCTAATGGTATAAGGCAATTGCATTTTGGAGCCCTGAATCACAAACTACCATGGATGATTTTTAGGTTTTCAGAGCTTTCGAATTGGGGGTTTTTCATATAGGAAAAATTAGGCCTGGAAAGACCCATGGTTGAAATCAGGAGATCGACACGAACACATCCCAACCCTCGCGCCTTTTTTATATTATGTGTAGAGCTAATCGCTATTTTCAGCAGTTTCATTTTGTGGGGGTTTAAAACCCCCGCTAATTGTTTTCTTTTTACAGGCATTCAGTGAAGAAGATGAGACGTGGAAGGACACGGTTGGCTCATTCAAATAAATAGCGCGCATTATTTTTTTTTTCCAGGGGACGCGTTGATTTACTAATATAATATTTTGTTATTATTATTATTTCAACTAAAACAATTGGCTCAGTGGAAGGACGCGCTGGCAATGACCATTGGGGCCTGGGTTTGAACCCCAGGTCCCCCATAATTCCATGTTATTTTTCTTCTTTACATACTTATGTGCAGGTTCACAAGAAAGGTGCATCATATACCTCACACCCAAACACGCCATGTGTCCTCAGAAGCAGATCCAAAGGCATGGATTGGACGAGCACCATACTCCCTAGTCAACGTGTCTACAGGCAATTCCAAAAGTCAGCAAGGGCTTGATCACTATTGGGCCCAGATTGCTTCACTTAACCCCCCTTTTTTTTGGTTCATCCCTTTTTCTTCTTGTTTTGTATTTATATTTTGTTTGTTTACTAATTAATTTTTCTAATTATCACTAAATTAACATAACTAACTTTTCCCATAAAAACAAAAAAAAAACTAATATTTTTAGTATTATTATTTATTAATTTCACTACTAATTATTTTTGTAAATAAATGTAAATTAAATTAAATTAGCTTAATTAATTAACTTTAATACTTTTTTACAATAAATAAAATTAACTTAGAATTAGGTCTTTCACTTTCAACTTTTAATTCCTTTTCTTTTTATTTCATTAAAAACATAAAAACACAAAAAATATTTTCTTAATTAATTAATTAATTAGTCATTAATTTTAATTTCATTAATTACAAAAAAAAGGGACAAAAATTTAATTCTTATTCAAAAAAAGGGTCAAAACCCTAAGACGTTCCAATTTAATTCTTTCGCGCATTATTCTTATTTTGATTATTTATGTAACTGTTTCCGGATATGTAATAGTAATTAGGTTTATCTCTTTATTTACTATTTCTCGCACTTTATTTCCAAACGGGTTTTGTTTTTTGGCGATGTATAGACCCGCACCTTGTAATAGCTAGATTTACATTTCTGCAATTTATTTTCCGCACTCCTAACCGTTAACAATGCATGAAAGAATGTATGTAAATAAAATCAATCTGTGGCTCACAAATAACATGTACAAGACAAACATTAACTGAAAAAAACAACACACAAAGCACATGCCACTCTTAGGGTACGCCTCACTGGTTGCCTCGAAGGTGGTCATCAAGTATAGGACGTCTTAGAGGTCGCCCTTTGTCTAAAGATCCAGTTGCCTCGAAACGGTTGCCTCGGATAAAAGGATCTAGGGCATTAGGGTTACTTCTAAGGGTCCTACCATTGCTTCGGTGACCACACTGTCCCGATAATCGAATTGACCCGAATAACTCTAACGATGGTGCTACCTACCTCTCAATGGTGGGATAGCACTATCTAAAGGACTCTTACACAGCTTAATTCCTTAGAGTAGGTAGATTCTCTTAAGTACTTGATCTTTTCAAAACAAACAAAACAACTTTTCACACCTCACACTTTCAAAAGGTTTTCAAACAAATTTTTCATACACTCTTGAGGACAGATACAAGAGTTACTTATAAATTTTTCAAACGAAACTTTTTCAAAACCCACACACACTTGAAAAGAAAACAAATTTTGAAAACATAAGAGCAAGTACCTAAGAGCCCATGGATAACCATGGATAAAAAGGGTGCTAACACCTTCCCTTTCTATAAATCTACCTCCCGAACCGAGAAACATCTCGAATAAGGAATTTTGCTGTGCTTTTGTCCTTTCCATATTGGAGAACATAAAAGACTGTGGCGACTCTTGCTTACCGCGACATTTCGCGAAACCAACTTACAAAAACCGTCAGTTCTCATTTCCACCGATCACACTATACTAGAAGTATCTTAGTTCACGGTCCATAAGAAGGTCCTCTTGGGTACAGGTGAAAACATGCGGGCCACTAGGAAATCCTAATAGGTTAGAAATTTCACGGTTATTATAGCGGTATTTTATCCCGAACAATCTAAAAGTGGTTAGGCCTCTATTAAATCCTAAACCATGGTCAGGTAAAAGGATTAGTGAGCTTAGTATTTCTAAGGTCATCTTCCTATAAGAGCTAATCTTCTCCTCAAAGGAGAAGCATCCCAACCTACTTGGTTTAGCAAAAACATTAAACTGTCTCTAATACCTAAAGCGGTCATGGCAGGGCCATCAGGATAAAAGGGCAGTGTCATTTCCCTTGCAGCCAGTGCCTCGAAGCGCCTCCTCTGGGATCTTCATCTAAAAACTATGTCTATGGTGTCAACTTCTTTCATTTTAAGTTAGTATTATCAGCTAAAATTTAAGTTAGCTTGTAAGTAAGTTGACAATTAGAATTAAGTCAGTAGTGGATAAAATTAGAGATCAATACTACAATACTATGATGAAAAGGAAAGAAAGAAAAATAAGAAAATGCAAACAAAACAAAACGGTAAATCAAAATAAAAACTAGAAAAACAGGTTGTCTCCCACCAAGCGCTTTATTTTATGTCATAAGCTCGACATAATTTTAATAGGTGATTAATGATCTTGACTTTATGAGTATGTTGAGTGTAGTGATTGCAAGTGCACAGTCTATCGCGTAGTTTTAAAAGATATCAAATCCACAAAGACTGATGGTCAAACTACTGTTATCTTAGGGTCACTGTGTAAAGTTAAGGCTAATAATAAAATTTGGGTGTTTGGGTTTAATCGGGAATGAACTAAAATCTATAATTAATAACGGGACACTGGTATGTACCTTGTCAACTTCAGGGATTCAATAAGTCAGTGGCATTTGTTTTCAGTATTAAAACATTGTTTCGGTGAAAACTATTTATTTAAAAACCCTCATCTCACACTTTCGTTCTATCGATTCAGGTCATATTATTAAGCTCAAATGAGTGCTCTCGCTGTTTCATTTAAAATTCAAAAGTATTTTTTGAAATCAAATAGAGTCCAATTAATTTTAAAGCGCTCTCGCTGTTTTTAAAATTAATGTTTAATAACCACTATCTGGTTAAAACTTCAAACTCTCACTCTGTTGATTTTAACCTTAGAGTGTATTTTACTCTCGTACAAAAACAATTAAATATCCAAATTGGAAATTAAAACCAGAAAAATGCTTTTGTAAAATATTAATGCCAATTATTACCGAATCTCTTCGGTTTAAGATTTACATACCGGTATCGAGGAATTTAGCCAGACATAATTTTATTGCAGGACAACATAAAATTAAAACATAAATTTAATAACAAATGCATGGTAAGAATAAATAAATTATACTTATAATAAGAACCTGAAATTAAATACTGAAGCAAATAATTTGAGCAGTGTGTATCCTCCACAAGTCGGCAGGATTAACTTGTAATGAAATATCTTGAATTAAATAAAATGGACCTAAACAAATTCTGGAAGCTAGGAAGAAAACTAGAGTTGCAGTATTCCTCTGATGTGAAGAAATACTGCTTTAATTGTGCGGGTTTTCTATGCTTACGGGAATTCTATGAAATTGGAAAACAAAATACTAAAAACTATGAAACTAAAATAATAGTAAAGTTGCAAAACTAGAAAATAATCGCAAGTTACAGTACATAGAAGAAACAATGAAAATTGGTGCAAAGTCTGGAATGTAACAATGTTGGTAACTAATTTCAGTTTATAGATTCCAAAAGTGACCAAAAATAGGAGGAATCCCCTTGATCCTCGTTATTCCATCATGGAGAAGAATCCGACAAAACTATCAGTTTCGTCCGCTTCGTGGAGATGTTTCCGTAGCAGTTATATGGGTTGTCACGAGCGTCATGCGCGTTGTGACGTGGGGAACACATCTTGACTTCGTGCCGATTAGGACATGATGCATGCTGAGGGGCACACTTTTGTAAGTTGTGACAGGCAGCACACGCCTGTGGCGGACCGCACGCCTTCTGGTATAGAATGCTGCTAAAATGCTGCTAAATGTCCATTTCTTCTTCATTTCTCCATTATTTTTCTTCCTTTTCTCATTTATGCCTTGCATAAGCTAAGTACTTGAAATATGCTGAAAATACTAAGAATAGAGATGAAATGTGACGTGAGAAACGAAGAATCGGAAAATTTAGCTATGTAAATCGGGCAGAAAATGCTATAACTTTTCGTGTTATCTAACTCCCCTAAGCTTGAAACATTACTTGTCCTCAAGAAAAATAGTAGTATAAAAATAATAAAGCACAAGTTAAAAGCAAATACATGATGCAGTTTGATTCGTAAGAGGTTGCCAATGTTTTTGCGAAAACATAAGCTCAATATAACACAAAAATTACAGTAATAACACTAAACGCCCCCCATTGTACAGACCAAATCCAGTCATGCCATGATAGCTCAACCAAATTCTTCTCGCTAAATTTCACCCATTTCATTCTAGTGCAATCACATTAAGCCCTTTATCTTTACACACATATAGTAGAGTAGCCGGTTAGTGACTATGATCCTTTTAAACATGAGGCTCTGGAACATAAATGCGGTAACCTCCTTTAATTCACCCAATTGCAAGTTTCAGGGGATCAAACCATAGTCCGCCATACCAAGTTCAGTACCAGACACCTCTGAACCAACCGAAAATGGGTTTCTATGTTATATCATGTAGGCTCTGCATCCGTTGGATTAAGTGACCGGGTGAGGATCGCCTAACTTAATTGGTGCATTCCCTATTTTCTTATAGCAAAGCATGTATCTTTTAAATACTCTGAATCATTCACTTATATTCATCGACTCCCTACATAGTTTGTATTTAAGACGGTACTGACTGCTAAATAAACTACCCGGGGTTACTTTAAAACTAAAGTTTAATGTTTCGATATAAAGGGTACTGAAATTGATCTAGCGTAATTTGGGGATTTAGAGTGTTACGACGGTGTCCATCATACTTCTATTTCACTCAAGGTTTCTCATATATCTTTAAAAAGTGAGAAACTAATATACTCTTCGAATGCATCAGGTTATGCAAGTAACGAACAAATTTTTTTGTTATGGCTCAAGAAAGTGGGAAAATTAGATAATAGCGGAAAAATTGCATAAACGAACTCGAAAGTACAAAGATTTTTTTTATTACAAGAAATACAAATGGGAATTAAATATCTACTTAGAAAGCAATAAAGAGTTCCATAACTAACTAGCACCCCTAAGCTTGAAACAAGAAATGTCCCAATTCTTAAAAGCAAAAAGGAAACGGGAAGAAAAGCAAAATCGATCTATTCTTGCTCATTATCACGTCCTCTTCCTCTCCCTCCTGCTCGACCACGTGTACCGGAAGGATGAGTCATAACCACATGGTATATATAATCTTGAAAACCATCCAAGCATACAGTTAAGGCTGTCGTTTCCTCGGTTAATCTTGTAGCCCAACGCTCATTTCTTTCGTCATATTCCTACTGCTGAGTTTGCATAGCCAACATAAGTTGCATCATTGCATTTTTATTGTTCTGCATAGCTTGCACTCTTTCATCATGTCATCATTTGAGGCCAGTACTCTTTCGCATCTTCTTTTGGGTCTTGTGGATGTGCTTGCAATGTTTTCAGGAGGAGCTTGTTATTCAGTATCTCCTTGTTCCATTTCTTGCTCCATTTCATCAACTTGTACATTCCCTTGATCGTTTTGTGTATTATCTCCAGGTATAAGAGCATTAAGATCATAAAGCCACTTATCCATGTTTGTAATATCAGTAAGTGCAATGTTTGGCAAAATGACACTAGGGACAACTTTGTTATACACCATCAGATTATACCTACCATCTCCTCTGACCTTAATCAAGTGGCCAGCCCGACAGTTGTCGATGTCAATGAAAGTGGGCATCAGTGGTGGTAGATTTGCAAGCTTGTCTTTGAGGTGCAGGCCAAGTACTATAGAGGTGACTATCCCGCCAATGCATAAAGGAGTAGACCCTCTTGCACTCAAAGTATGGATGTGATAGAAGGAACATGCTCGCATTGATCTTTTGGTTTAGAGTGAAGGTACAATGGAGGAGGAACAATTCTTTAGGATTAACCTTGTTGTTGTTAATCCTCCCAAAAATAGTGTTGGAGATGACACGGTGAAAATACCTGATTGCGGGATTATGAATGGATGAAGCATAAAGTCCCTCCCAACTGTTTGGTTTCTCATCAGAGAGAGCTTTCCAAAGCTTGAAAGTTGTAGATGCCAAATCTTGGTCTATAGGAATACGGTGGTGTACCATTCCCTCATGAGGGAAGCAGAAGAAATCACTCAGAGTAGATTGACTTATAGAATATTCATTGTTAAACATTCTAAAAGTAGCTGAGCCGGATAGGTGCTGGCTTTCATCGCACGGCGGGTTGTATGAGAATGAGCTTAAAAATTCCAAAGTCAGTGACTCATACGTTGAAAGATTTCGTGTGCAGATGAATGCTAAGTCAGAGTTTCAGAGTAACCACCGCACACTATCGAGCAATCCTAATTTTTGAAAGCACTCAGTATCAACATATCATGTAGGAACTACAGAGCATTGATAATATTTGAGATATTGAGCCCTTTGATGTTCTTCGGCTTCCCCATTTCGAAATGTAATTCCGGAAAGGTCTGGCTCCGGTCTTGAACTTCTGCGCGCCATTGTTGAAACAAAGATGGAGGAATGAGTAGGAGTTTTGCGTGAGAAGTTCGGAGTTTTGGAATGGAAGTGGGTTTGGAGGGTGTATATGTAGAGAAATATGATAAGGGTAATGAGTGGGGATTAAATTTTAATGATAATGATAATGGAGATAGTGAAACAAGCGGAGGTTTAATGGAGTCAAAGAGAAGTTTGATGAAAATGTGAAGAGAAAGAGTTTGACGAGGGTTTCTGTGATAAAACATAAATGCTCCTATTTCTAACTTCGTGGCGAGGGGAACGATATCGTGCCGAGGGGCACGATATCGTGTCGAGAGGGATAAATTTTGTGAAGCGTGATGGACGTCACACCTGTATGGCGAACGACACACAGTGCAAAATCATAATAAAAATTTAAAATTTTGTTTCCCAGACTTCCCATATATTTCAAACATTAAACTCATGCATTTTTCAATACTTGCAAGCATGTTGTATATATATATATATATATATATATATATATATATATATATATATATATATATATATATATATATATATATATATATATATATATATATATATATATATATATATATATGTGTGTGTGTGTGTGTGTGTGTGTGTGTGTGTGTGTGTGTGTGTGTGTGTGTGTGTGTGTGTGTGTGTGTGTGAACATGTTAATAATAGTGCATTAAATGAACAATAATGTAATGTAAATTCCACAAGTAAACGAATGAAAAACTAAACAAAAATATAACTGAACTGAAAATAAATGATAAAAATTGTACTTAAGAAATTAAAATAGCAAATAATGGTAAAAATTCTGATCTAATAAGTCTTCTCCCCACACTTAAACAAAACATTATCTGCAATGTTTAAATGTGAAAAGAAGATATGCAGTAAGTCTGAAAAATTAGCCACATCGATTGTTAAGAAGAGAAGCATAGTAGATATGATGGTAAAGATGGTCCAACTGTTTGGCTACCACATCCACGAAAGAATGGAAGTCGATCCTCAGAATAGTAAGCTCATCCCTCAACAAATCAAGCTTTGATTGTAAAGCATTTATAGCAGGCCCGTGATCAAATATGGGAGGTGGAGTAGCAACTGGAGCGGCAAAGGTGTTTGATTCAACCTGATTGGGAGAAGGAGAATGATGGTAAAAAGGAGGGGTTTTGGGGGTCAGTTTCCTCATCAGATAGGAAGGAGTCAAGGTGGTCATAAATCATGGGTGTCTCAGGAGTAGGTGGTGGTGAAATGTGTGGTTCGGCCCAATCATATAACCAATTGATCTTGTCATGCACACTAGTCCTAGGGCCAGGCAAGGTAAAAAGGGGCATTAACTGATTGTTAATGAGCAGTTCAAAGTTACTCGGGCCTAGGTTTCTAATTATTCCCTTATTGAAACAAAAATTGACATTCATTGGTTGAAATCTACCTAGAGAGGCAAGGTTTACCAGTGGTTTTCTTAAGCCGATAGCATCTACTATCATGGTTACTAAGCCACCTATCAATATTGGTTCATGGACGGCTCTCGCAAGATAATGAAAGTTGGCTATCATAAAGGTATATTCGTTTATGGAACGGTTTTGCGAAGCACAAAACATAATGAAAAGCTCAACTCTAGATAATGTGGTTATATTTTCTGGCTTACTAAAGAGGGTGTGTGCTAGGATCTTATGAAAATATCTTAAGGTAGGGTTATGAATGTTTTCTGAGTGCATGTCATTAGGATCGGGGTTACTTATACCTATAATATCCCCCAAAAATAGTCTAGCTCACCCACATCGAAAAGTTCTTCTTGGATTATTGTGAATGCGTCTAGGCCGTGTGGAAATCCTAACAGTTCTGCCATCTCCTTATGGGTATAGGTGTATTCAATATTAAACAACCTAAACCTAATTAGTCCTCTATTAAACCCTACACCATGGTTAGGTTTGTAGACAAGAGAGCTTAGAAACTCTAGGGTTAATCTATGATAGGAACTAAATCTTCTTCTTAGGGCATATGTGTCCCAGCTTATTTGGCTTAATAGGAACAAGACACTGTCTCAAATTCCTAATGTGATCATAGCAGGTCCTTCAGGGTAGACACTCAATCCTATCTCTCTATCAGATAAAGACTCAAACCTCCTCTACTGATTTCTTCCTCTAAAAATAATGCCCATAGTATCAACCGGATTCATCGTGGTTAGTGAAATTAGCTACTAGTAAAGTTAGCCTGAAGTAGGTTGACAGTTAGAATTAAGTTAGTAGAGGATAAAATTAGAGGAACAATACTACATAATTTTATTAAAATAAGCAATAACAAAGATAAGAAAATAAGAGAGAAAAAAAATTAAAAATAAGTAAAGCAAAAAGAAAAAACTAATAAGTGGGTTGTCTCCCAGTAAGCGCTTTGTTTTACGTCATAAGCTTGACATAACATGGTGATTAGTCTAATGAATGGGGTGGCAGAGCATCTAGGCTTAATGTTGTGTAATATTCCTTATTATCGATGTTATGGTAATGTTTTAAACGTTGTACGTTTACAATGAAAGGATCACTACACATTCCCTTAATTTATATTGCGCCATTTGGAAAAACCTTAGTGACTTCGAAGGGACCAGACCATCTAGATCGAATTTTTCCCGGAAATAGTTTAAGTCTAGAATTAAATAGGAGAACTATATCGCCTTCATTGAATTCTTCTCTAGATATTCGTTTACCGTGCCATTTTTTAGTTCTCTCCTTATAAACCCGAGCATTCTCATAAGCGTCTAGTCTAAGTTCTTCAAGTTCGTGGATATCTAAGATTCTTTTCTCACCCGCGACAGTGTAATTTAAATTAATGGTCTTAATGGCCCAATAAGTTTTATGTTCAATTTCTACCGGAAGATGAGATGATTTACCATAGACTAATTTAAATGGCGTGGTTCTGATCAGAGTTTTATATGCCGTCCTATATGCCCATAGAGCTTCGTGTAACTTAGATGACCAATCTTTCCTAGAGGTTGCTACCATTTTTTCTAAGATTTGCTTAATCTCTCTGTTGGAGACCTCTACTTGCCCACTTGTTTGTCGATGATAAGGTGTTGCGACACGATGTCGGACTCCATACTTTGCTAATAAATTTCTAAGATTTTGGAAATGAAACGGGAGCCACCGTCACTGATGATGAGTCTCAAAACACCGAATCTTGAATTATGTTCTTGAAAATCCTGACTACTACTCGTGCGTCATTTGTTGGAGAGGCTACAACCTCGATCCATTTTGAAACATAGTCGATAACAACTAGTATATAGTGATTTCCAAAGGAAGACGGGAAGGGTCCTGTTGTACCCCAAAATTTTCCCTCTCTTTTCTCAAGACATTTCTCATAAAGTTCTACAAAATTTCAAGCTTGCACGAGTATTGACTAATTCAAGCCATCTCCTCAATACTGATACCTCAAAATTAGGGTTTGAGTTTGCACAAGAACAACTGGACTTATAATACTTGAAATGATATTCATGGATCATTATGGACCTTCAAGAATGCTCATGTCAAGTTTCAAGTCTTGTATCACAAATTATACTCAGTCAATTGACCATATGGCCAAAAATCAGCTGTACTGATGAAAAAGTCAACTGTAGCACCAAAAGTCAAACTTTGACTTTTTGGTCAACATTTAGTCTCAAAGATCAAAATTCATAAAGACATTAAAAAATATCAAGCTTGATCATTAAGAAATCAAGAAAGTTAAAAGTCAAACTCTTCAAGACTTAGAAAGTTTTCTAAGTGTTTTATACATGATAATTTCATTTCTTCATGCAAAATTTTCACCATGATGCAAGATGATTCAAGGAAAACTTCCAACATGAAAGTTGTAGATCTCAATGAGATCTAAAACATTGTAGGGCAGGAGTTTTTCTAGAAATGCTTGGATTTTGAGTTATAAATTCATGAAGTCATGGCATTTTTGAATAAACACTTAGAGAAATTTTCAGCAGTTTTGGTCAGGATTTTATCCCATTTTCTTGGCATGTTTTCACATAGTTCCAAGATGATTTTGTCAAAATGGCCATCATGAAATTTCTAGATGATGCTTCAAGCTTTCCAAAACATACAAGAACATGAATTTATCATACTTGAGCTAGGAGATTTAAGGGCATGAAGTTGGACACCCGTTCTTAAATTGCAAGTCATTTTAGAGAAGAACACATAACAAAACCCTTATGCTATGCTGCATAATCTTGTGTTGCAGGCCTTCTTGCTTGCGAATCTCATCATAATTTAATGCTTACACCCACACTTGATCTATTACTCAAGTGTTTAAGCCATTGTCCAAAAGATCTTTCCATTTATGGCATAAAGGCACCATTGCTATTCTTGAAAAGCAAGCTTGTTGGCACAAAACTTGTCTTGAACCCATACCTTGTTTGTTTCTAATTTTACTCCACCATAAATCATGGAAATCAACCCCTCTAAACCAGCAACTTTGGTACTTCATCTTGGGAGCATGACATAACTTGATATTTGCAATCCAACCTAGCCATAACTCCATAGTTTGTAAACAAAATCAAATTGTTCACAAACCTCTTGCCTATAAATAGGAGAATCATTTGCAATAGAAAGAGGTAAAAAAAATAGAGAGAAAAGCCAGAAGTTTTGTTGATAAACCCTCAAAATCTCATATTCAAAAAAATCATAACAGTCCATAAAGCTTCCACTCTTGAGTTTTAATGTCCAAACCTTTGAACCTCTCATACTTTGCAAATTATGTCCAAACATCTAAGTACCTCACATACATCACTTAGAAGTTGTTCAAACTCAAGAACAAGCTTCTGCAACATCTCTGTTTTCCAAGCTTAAGAACACTCAAGGAAACAACTCAAGTTCAAGACACAAATTCCAGCTTCAAGGTAAGTCTCCTTGACTTTAAACTCTTCATTTCAAGAATCATTAGTTGGTTCATCTTTGAAGATAAAATGTAATAATCATTCCCCTTGAAGCTAAACTTTGTTTATCTCACATTCTTGTCATTTATGTGTTGAGAACTAACCCATGTATGCATCAAAACAATGTTGAAGTGAAAAAATGACAGTATGAGTCGACATATAGCCTTAAGAGTCGATACATACTGTTATACATGCCTAAAATAGATGGATAAAAGAGTGTATGAGTCGACACAAAGCACGTATAAGTCGACACATGCAAGGTATGAGTCGAAACTTAACATTACGTATCGACTCATACTAAGTTGATTTAGAAAAACAAGGGCAAGGGAAAGTTATGAGTCGACACATAGCCTTATGTGTCGACACATAATGTTCAAAAATTATTTTTTCTTTCCTTTTCCTTTGTTTTTACATGTTCCACATAGTTTCTTCATGGATATTCAATATGGTTGTAATATTTAAGCTCCTATCCATCTCCATTTGTAAATTGTACCCCCATCCCCCCAAACGATGTAATATCATATGACTTTATTTTCTGTAATTTACCGCTTTCAAATACAAATGCTAGTAACTAGGGTGTGTGTCGCAAGATAAAATCAATCTTGGACAATCTTAATCCAAGAAAAAACAATGCATGAAAAATATACACTTGCACACTTGCACCTCTAGGGTTAACTCCACTTGTTGCCTTAAAAAATGGTCATGATATGCATGTGAGACATCTTGGCAAAAACAACAAAATACAAGATCATAGTCCCTCGATGACGCTACGAATGTTTCCTTACAAATGATCTTAGTCCCTTAAGAAAAAAGCTAAGGTATATCGCAACATTGCTATCCATGACTATACGATGACCCACGCCCGTCCCTTTAGATCCAAAGATAAGGCTACTTACCAATCAATGGTGAGATAGCAATGTCAAAGGAAGAGAGAAATGAACAAAATACTTTTAAGTAGGTAGAACGTTCATAGTTGCATGCTCATAATCCATCTTCAAAACAAACATATTTTCAAACACACCAAACACTTTCAAAAGCATAAAATATTTTCAAAAAGTCCAACACTTTGTATGCATTCTTATAGAGACGAGAATCATTACAAAGTTTTCCTAAACGAAGGTGCCTTTCAAAAATACTTTCGAAACCCACCACAAACACATTTCAAACAAAGCAATTTCAAAAATGATCTAGCAAGCAACTAAGAGCCCGTAGATAACTATGGATGAAAATGGGGCTAACACCTTTCCTTTTCATAACCTACCCCCCGAACTCAAGAAAATATCTCAAAGGTCTTTCCTATTATTTTCACCCTTTCCTTATTGGATAAAAGAAAAGTTGGTGGCGACTCTTACTATCTGCAACAATTGCAATCAAATGCAAAACACCCAAGTCAGTTCTCCCACCGTATCACAGAACTGGCGACTCTGCTGGGGACTAATGTTAAAAGTGGGGTTACCTTAGATCTAGATCACTTTTAAATGATTTCATTGTTTAACTTGATTGCTTTACATTATAGGTCCTTGTTTGGGTTTATGTTAATCCTCTACCCGCATCGGGGAACATTATTAGGTAAGTAGCAATAGATTGTGGAGATTGTGCAGGATATATCGACATGGTTGAAGTGATGTCTATGTTAGTGTGACACATTTGTTGGTACCGGTAGCCCTTGAGTCTAGTCAAGGAGAATACGGGATCGTTGTGTGGTGTCATGAAACACTAACTGACCTTAGAACTGAAGGGTGATAAAACACTTAGAGGGGGGGTTGAATAAGTTTTTCCTTTTTCTCGCGCAATAATAATGGAAAGACACAAGTATTTTTATCCTGGTTTGTTTGAAACTCAAACTAATCCAGTCCACCCGCCAAGGTGATTTCACCTCTCTCAATGAGGACTTAATCCATTATAATCAAACTGATTACAAATGCACAACCAAACTGTTGTGAATAACAATACAATGCACAAGCCAAATGCAAGTGACTAACACCTCTAAGACTCAACTAGTCCTAGCCCTCTTGAGAAATCTGACCCAGCTGGTCTCTCAAGGAACACTTACAAAAATTATCTCTTAACAATAGTGAATCAGAATGCTTCTAATAAGTTGTATCACAAAATATGATTTATCACTAAGATTATTGCCCAATACTTAATAATTACCCACTATACAATATTAGTTTACAAGAATGAAAATAGTGAGCTTTAGTATGTTTCTCGTGTATCAGTAACCTTTATTTGAAACAAATGATCTTCTATATATAGCTTCCAGTCTTGATCGTTACTGCCTTGAAGAGAATGTATGCATTAATGATGCGTTTTAGCTTGGTCTTTATGTTTCCAATGTTCTTGTGCGTAGTACCACTTGAGTGTGTTAGCCATCTTAGCATTAAATGACCAACGGTACTGTCAGAGCTTGTCTCTGGAAGTTTAAGAGTTTGCTTGCAGCGTTGCCACTTTAAAGTTTACTTGAACTATTCTTTTATCAAAGTACTCTTCATTTTATGTTCATCAGAGTTTGCTTCAGCTTGCAATATCAGATGTTGCTTTCAGCGTGCTTCTTTCAAATCTATGCTTCAGCTAGCTTTATTAGAGGTTGCTTAAGATTGCTTTTCACAGAGTTTGCTTCAGCTTGCATTATCAGATGTTGCATTTAGCGTGCTTCTTTCAAATCTATGCTTCAGCTAGCTTTATCAGAGGTTGCTTAAGATTACTTTTCATCAGAGTTTGCCTTGGAGTGCTCCTTCAGAGTTTACTTTAGACTTGCGTAGAATGATGTTTCTCTCTTGAGATGCATGAGTCAAAACATCATATGAATTTAGAGAACACACACATCAAAGTATAAAATCTATTTTCCAAAATTTATTTCATTGTTATCATCAAAACTCTAAGATATGATTAGAACCAAACTTTGTTCTAACAATCTCCCCCTTTTTGATGATGACAAAACAATTCAGATTTTGAAAAAAAAATTTGTACAAGAGTGAGAATCCCCCCCTGAGATTGATAATCTCCCCCTGAGATAGGTATTTCTTCTTCTGAAAAAAAACAATCAAAGAATTTAAAAGCATAAGGGAAACTTCCTGAGATTGCTCTTCAGAGCTTTGAGACATTTTTCTTTCAGAGTTTCTTTAAGAGCTCCTGATCTGTTCTTCATAGTTTCTTTAGAAGATCTTTTCCAAATTATGTTTAGAACTTAGTATTTCAAAGTCTTGAGGTACCTGCATATCTCTTAAACAGAAATGAACTTTGTATTTTTTTAGGAACGTTTGAGACTTAGTCCCATAACTGTTTTCATGGATTAGATCAAAATCATATTTTCTCCCCCTTTTTGTCATAATCAAAAAGCAAAAAATAAATAAAGCGATTCAAAATATTTGTATATTGAATATTCAAAAATACAGAGGTACAAAACAAAAAACAACAGGAAAATTGGAAAAAGAAATTAAAACTAAGATTGACGAGAGACAAGAGAAAGAATAAGATTCTTGATTTCGTTTGAGGATTCCTCTTGTTTCATCATCCAAGTTCTGAGAGAGTAAAAAGTAAAAGAGGGGAATTTTGTAAGGTATTTATAGTTTGAAAAAAAATTTTAGAGTAATAAAATCATTAAGGAATTTAGAACGATTAAAAAAATCATTACTAGCAATTAATGCAATTTGACATTGAGGGGAGGCATAAGATTTGATCAAATTTGAACAGTTACCTAGGAACGACGTCTCAATAGCAGCACACGCATGCGTGACCTTTCAGAGTTGAAACATGCGTTCAACTTCTGAGGGTAGTGTGTGACAGCTGGTTTAATGTAATGAACTTCCGAACCATTCATGTAATGAAACGTTAGACACATTTCAGAACATAATGAATGGATTCTGATGTAACTTCTCTTCTCACTTATGAAGAGTAGTTAATCAGAACATTCATTTCAGAACATTCTGAAAGCACATATAAAGAAAAAATTTTCATTCAGGACAAAATTCCATACTGATGTTTTTCAGAATGAATTTAAATTTATCTTCAGAAAGGGATTTAGTGAAAATATTAACCCATTGATGGTCTGTGTCTATGAAGTTTAAACTTAAGATTCCTTTCTGAATGTAGTCCCTTATGAAATGATGTTTAATTTCTATATGTTTTGCCTTAGAATGTAAGATGGGATTTTTTGAAAGACAAATAGAAGAGGTATTATCATAGAAGATAAGAATCTTACTTTCATAGAGATGATAATCTTCCAGCTGGCTCTTCATCCAGATCATATGAGTGCTACATCTAGCAACAAATATATATTCTGCTTCAGTTGTTGATAGTGCAATAGTGGCTTGCTTCTTGTTGTACCATGACATAATGTAATCACCCAGAAACTGACAGCTTCCAAAGGTGATTTTTCATTCTATTCTATCTCCAGCAAAGTTAGCATCACAATAACCTACTAGTTTAAACTCTTTGGATCTTCTGTAACACAATCTAAGGTTAGTAGTATCTTTCAGATACCTCAGAATTCGCTTAACAATAGTTAAGTGAGATTCTCTAGGATCTGATTGGAATCTTGCATATAAACATACACTGAATAATATATATGGTCTAGATGCAGTCAGATAGAGAAGAGATCCAATCATACCTCTGTAGAGTTTCTGATCTACTTTCTTACTTACCTCATCTTTTCCCAGAATGCATGTAGGATGCATTTGAGTCTTTGCTTCTTTACTTTCTGATAGCTGGAATTTCTTCAAAAGTTCTTTAACATACTTTGTTTGATGTATGTAAGTACCTTATGGAGTTTGATTTATTTGAATTCCCATAAAGAGTTTTAGTTCTCCCATCATGCTCATCTCAAATTCAGCCTGCATAGACTCGGCAAATTCTCTTCCAAGAGAGACATTAGAAGTTCCAAAAATAATATCATCTACATATATTTGGCATATTAAAATGTCATTTTTAAATGTTTTTCGGAATAAGGTAGTGTCCACTTTCCCACTGGTAAAATTCTTTTCTAAAATAAAGTTACTTAGACGTTCATACCAAGCTCTGGGAGCTTGTTTCAAACCGTACAAAGACATTTTCAGTTTAAAAACATGTTCTGGATATTTTGAGTAATCAAAACCCAGAGGTTGGTGGACATAAACTTATTCTTCTATGTAACCATTTAAAAAAGCACTTTTAACATCCATTTGATATAATGAGATGTTGCGTTGAACAACAAAAGAAATTAATAATCTAATTGATTCTAACCTAGCGACTGGGGCAAAGGTTTCATTATAATCAATTCCTTCTTTTTGACTATAACCTTGTGCAACCAGTCGTGCCTTGTTTCTGACAACCTCTCCTTGCTCATTCAACTTGTTTCTGAATACCCATTTTGTTCCTATGATATTGAATCCTTTAGGTTTTGGAACTAGATCCCACACATCATTTCTTGAGAATTGATTTAGTTATTCTTGCATAGCTAGGATCCAATCTTTGTCTTGCAGAGCTTCATCTATTGAGGTTGGTTCAATCAGAGAGACCAAACCAAACAATGATTCTTCAATATTTCTGAAAGAGGATCTTGTTCTGATGGGATCTTCTTTCTTTCCAATAATCACATTTTCTGGATATGCTGATGGGATCTTCTTTCTTTCCAGAAATTCTTAGATTGTCCAGAGCATTTTCAATAGGAGGGTCTTCTGAGTTGTCCTTTGCTTCTGACTCTTCAGAGTTTGTAAGATGATCTTCTGTACCTGTAGGATTTTCATTTTGCTTTGGCTTTTGCTGGACAAGCTTATCATCAAATCTGACTTTGATTGATTCTTCAACAATCAGAGTTTCTGTGTTGTATACCCTATAGCCTTTTGAGCGTTTAGAATATCCAAGCAGAAAACAGTTTTGTGCCTTAGAATCAAACTTGTTCAGATTATCTTTAGTATTCAGAATATAGCAAGTACATCCAAAAGGATGGAAATATGAAATGTTGGGTTTTCTGTTTTTCCACAATTCATAAGGAGTCATTTCGAGAATAGGTCTTATAGAGACTCTATTTTGAATATAACATGTTGTGTTTACAGCTTCTTCCCAGAAGTGTTTAGCCATATTGGTTTCATTAATCATGATTCTGGCCATTTCTTGCAAAGTTCTATTCTTCCGTTCTACAACTCCATTTTGTTGGGGAGTTCTAGGATAAGAGAAATCATGAGAAATGCCATTTTATTTAAAAAACTTTTCAAAATAATGATTTTCAAATTCTCCTCCATGATCACTTCTAACTTTTATGATTCTAAACTCTTTCTCATTTTGCACTTGGTTGCAGAATTCGAAGAACACAGAATGTGACTCATCCTTGTGTTTTAAAAACTTAACCCATGTCTGTCTGCTGTAGTCATCAACAATGACCAATCCATACTTCTTGCCTCTGATGGATGCAGTTTTAACTGGTCCAAACAGATCAATGTGAAGAAGTTCCAATGGCCTAGAGGAAGAAACAACATTTTTTGACTTAAAAGAAGGTTTTGAAAATTTTCCTTTCTGACATGCTTCGCACAGAGCTTTTGAGTTGAACTTCAGATTTGAAAGTCTCCTGACCAGATTGAGTTTGTTAATTTGAGATATTCTTCTCATGCTAACATGCCCCAATCTTCTGTGCCAGACCCATTGCTCATCGCTAACAGACATAAGACATTTTACATTCTGAGTTTTAAAGTCAGAAAGATCAATTTTATAGATGTTGTTCTTTCTCTTGCCAGTAAAAAGGATTGATCCATCTTTTTGACTAACAGCTCTACAAGATTTTTGATTAAAGATTATGTCATAACCGTTGTCAATTAATTGACTTATGGACAACAAGTTATACACTAATCCTTCTACGAATAGAACATTAGTTATACAAGGAAGGTTACCGTTTCCAATGGTTCTAGAACCAATAATCTTTCCTTTTTGATTTCCTCCAAATTTGACATCTCCTCCAGATTTAAGTTCCAAAATTTGGAACATGGACTTTCTTCCCGTCATATGTCATGAGCATCCAGAGTTCAGGTACCATGACTGGTGTTTCAACTAAGCTGTTAAGGACATCTGCAATATATATTATTTTCTCCTTAGGTACCCATTTCTTTTTGGGTCCTTTTTGGTTAGAGTTTCTAAAGTTCTGGTTGAACTTTGATTTTGCATAAGAATTTTCAGAGTGAGAAGTGTATTTGATATCATGTGTGTGCCCAAAACTAAATTGTTTGTGTAGTGGTTTATATGTGATAACCATTTCCTCAACAGGCTTAGGTTTATATGTTTCTTTCCCTTTGGGAGTTTCATATCCAATACCTCTTCTGTTATTTCCACTAACACTATAAATCATTGAATCCATTCTGCTTCTATCTATGCTTTTAGCAAGAAGCGTTTGAAAACTAGAGTCATATTCTTTAAGAATATCTGTTGAACATGAAGCAGAATCTGAAATAGATTTTTTTTTAATTTTTTGAACTTCCTCTTTGAGTTTAAAAATGTTTTCTTTAAGTTCAGAGTTTTCTGTTTCAAGTTTCTCAAAATTAGATGCAAGATTCTTTTTGAGTTTCTTGTATTTGATTTTGAGTTGACTGTAGTTTTCAAGAAGTTCGGATAAGCTTTTAGCAAGCTCAGCTCTAGAAAATTATGAGAATACCTCTTTCGGTTCTGAATCAGTGTCTGAGTCATCGTCATCTGCTGTGGTAGCCACAAATGCTAGATTAGTGTGTTCATCTTCTGAGTCGGATTCAGCTTCAAAAGATTCTGAATCATCCCAGGTGGCCATCATACATTTCTTTCTTCCAAACCTTTTCTTTGGTATTTCTCTCTGTAGCTTAGGACAATCACTTATGTAGTGTCCTGGTTCTTTACATTCATAGCAGACTATATCTCTCCTGCTTGACTTCTTATGTCCAAAAGATTCTGGTTTATCTTATGACCTCTTGTAGTTTCTGAACTTCTTCTGTCTGTGCTTCCACATCTGGTTGATCCTTCTGGAGATCAGAGATAACTCATCTTCTTCTGATGCAGAATCTTCAGAGTTTCTTTCTTCTTCCTGAAAAGCGTTAGTTTCATATTTTTATTAGATTTAAGGGCGACAGACTTACCTTTCTTCCGAGGCTCATGTTCATCAAGTTCTATCTCGTGACTTCTTAATGCACTAATAAGTTCTTCAAGGGATACATCATTCAAATCTTCTGACACTTTGAATGCAGTAAACATAGGTTCCCATCTTCTGGGTAAACTTCTGATAATTTTCTTAACATGGTCTGCCTTGGTGTATCCTTTGTTCATAACTCTCAGGCCAACGGTCAGAGTTTGGAATCTTGAGAACATAACTTCAATGGACTCATTTTTTTTTCCATTTTGAAGCTTCATACTTCTGGATGAGAACCATAGCTTTTGTCTCTTTTACTTGAGCATTTCCTTCATGAGTCATTTTTAGAGACTCAAACATGTCATGTGTTGTATCTCTGTTAGTGATTTTCTCATATTCCGTTTTAGAGATAGCATTCAGAAAGATGTTTCTGGCTCTGTGGTGATTTTTGAAATCTAATTTATGTTGTTTATCCATGTTCTTTCTTTCAATCTTGTTTTCGTCTTTGTCTTCTGGATGTGCATAACCATCTAGGACCAAATCCCATAGATCAATATCATGACCTAGAAAGAAACTTTCTTGTCTATCCTTCCAGTATTCAAAGTATTCTCCATCAAACAGAGGAGGTTTGGTGCAGTTGTTGTTGTTTTGTTCAGTTGCCATAATGTTTTCCTTCTGGATCTTTTTCTGACACTGTTAGGAGTTTGCACCTAGAACTGGAGCTCTGATACCAATTGAAGGGTGAGAAAACACTTAGAAGGGGGGGGGGGGGGTTGAATAAGTTTTCCCTTTTTCCCGTGCAATAATAATGGAAGGACACAAGTATTTTTATCCTGGTTCGTTTGAAACTCAAACTACTCCAGTCCACCCGCCAAGGTGATTTCGCCTCTCTCAACGAGGACTTAATTTACTATAATTAAATTGATTACAAATGCACAACCAAACTGTTGTGACTAACAATACAATGCACAAGCCAACTGCAAGTGACTAACACCTCTAAGACTCAACTAGTCCTAGCCCTCTTGAGAAATCTGACCCAACTGGTCTCTCAAGGAACACTTACAAAAATTATCTCTTAACAATAGTGAATCAGAATGCTTCTAATAAGCTGTATCACAAACTGTGATTTATCACTAATATTATTGCCCAATACTTAAGAATTACCCACTATACAATATTAGTTTACAAGAATGAAAACAGTGAGCTTTAGTTTGTTTCTCATGGATCAGTAACCTTTCTTTGAAACAAATGATCTTCAATATATAACTTCCAGTCTTGACCGTTACTGCCTTGAAGAGAGTGTATGCATTAATGATGCGTTTTAGCTTGGTCTTTATGTTTCCAATGTTCTCGTGCGTAGTACCACTTGAGTGCGTTAGCTGTCTTAGCATTAAATGACCAACGATACTGTCAGAGCTTGTCTCTGGAAGTTTAAGAGTTTGCTTGCAGCGTTTCCACTTCAGAGTTTACTTTAACTATTCTTCTATCATAGTATTCTTCATTTTATGTTCATCAGAGTTTGCTTCAGCTTGCAATATCAGATGTTGCTTTCAGCGTGGTTCTTTCAAATCCATGCTTCAGCTAGCTTTATTAGAGGTTGCTTAATATTTCTTTTCATCAGAGTTTGCTTCAGCTAGCATTATCAGATTTTGCATTCAGCGTGCTTCTTTCAAATCTATGCTTCAGCTAGCTTTATAAGAGGTTGCTTAAGATTGCTTTTCATCAAAGTTTGCCTTGGAGTGCTTCCTTCAGAGTTTACTTTAGATTTGCGTAGAATGATGTTTCTCTCTTGAGATGCATGAGTCAGAACATCATCTGAATTTAGAGAACATACACATCAGAGTATAAAATCTATTTTCCAAAATTTATTTTGTTGTTATCATCAAAACTCTAAGATATGATTAGAACCAAACTTTGTTCTAACAAGAACCTTTAATTGAACAACTTGGCCATTAGGAAGTAGTGAGATATTTGGCTTTGGTGCAGTCCGAAGTTTGTTGATACTCGATACTACGCTCATTGAGATCAGACTTTCGGGATATTTCGATCGCCAATAAAAAGGCTTGCACCGAAATAATGCCCGATAAAGAAAGATCAATGATATTGAGATTCCCTAGAACCCGATTACTTTCTAGGACAGGTTTAACCAACTAAACTTCAAGAGGGTACTTACCTATGAACCTCATGCAAGCCTAAACATAAGGACTTGTTTTCTTTGTGTGTATATGTTTGTTTGTACATAACATCATGACATCATACCATGGCATTTTGCACTAACCATTTCAAGGACCTAGAGATTTATATTTGTCTTGTTTTGTAGGACATGGCTCCCACTCGTAGGAATACTGTCCAAATCAACCACTTCAAAAGGCCTCCTCAACTTTAGGAATTGGCATCAAGGGTCCCCAATGGTTCTCCCTTCACCAAGAAATACGGTCGTCTCATCAAATTGGTTACAACAAGCTTTAAAGAGGATATGGTGAAAGTGATATTCCAATTATTTGACCTTAAACACCATTTCTTTACCTTTCTGGATTACCAACTTGTGCCTACTATGGAATAATTCTCTCACCTCTTGGGAGTTCCTATTCTTGATCAACTACCCTTCAACGGTATTGAAAGAGACCCAAGACCCAAGGAGATTTCCCGAGCTCTACATTTGCAACAATCTGACGTTGTGGCCAATTGGGAAACAAGAAGTGGTGTTAAAGGGTTTCTAGCCAAGTTTTTATTTGAGAGGGCTCAATATTTTTGGGATGCTCTGGATTTACAAGCGTTTGAAGAAATGTTGGCTCTTCTCATCTATGGGATGGTTCTATTTCCCAATCCTGACCAACTCATAAATGTGAACGCAGTAAAAAAATTTCTATCTCGTAACTCGGTGCCTACCTTTCTTGGAGATATCTCGCATTCTCTTCACACTCGCACCATTAAGAGAAGAGGACTTCTTATGTGTTGCACTCCTCTGTTGGCTAGGTGGTTTATTTCGCACCTACCCCGATCTGTCTTGAAGAACGAGCAAGGATTAAGATGGTCTAGTAGGTTGATGTCACTCACACATTCTAATATTTATTGGTGTTCTCGATCCATGGAGGGCATTACCATTATTGACCATTGTGGGGAATTCCCTAATGTCCCTCTACTTGGAATTAGGGGAGGTATTACCTACAATCCTTGTTTGGCTTTGTGATAGTTTGGATATGCTAGGAGGGATGTCCCTCATGATCCGCTTGTCCAAGAAATTGCATTCGACTACGAGAACGATGTCCAAGGTTATTGTCAGAGATTCATACGAGCTTGGGGCATGGTTAACAATGTTGATAGTAAGACGTTGGGGCATAAGAAGTCCATTCTTTTGGAGCCTTATCTCAAGTGGGTGAGAACTCGCGCCCAAATCCTCATGATGCCTGATGAAGTCATCCTGCCTATCATCATGGAGCTTGTTGCCGAAGGAGATGTTCCATATACTTTCCTTTTTCCTGACGTACCTACTTCTCTTGAAGATTTGCAAAGAGCTTGGATTCAGCTAAAGAGGGAGTGAGACAACTTTGAATCCCAGTTTTATGCAAGCGAGAAGAGGACATTGGAGCTCACGAGACAACTTTATGAGGGGAGGAGACTGAATGCCTATATCACTCCAAAGAAGAGGCATACATAGGAAACTTGAGCCATCTTTATTGTATTTTAGTTTATTTTGTTTCAATGTAAGCCCAAGAGGCATGTTGTAATGAATTTGAACTTATTAATACAATTAATGTTTGTTCCCTTTTGTCTAATTTTTTTTAAATATTCTAAGTCCTTGAAATCATTTGCATATGCATTTTCATGCATCATAACATAAACATGTTGTCCACAACAGGTTTCCTTATCATTCTACTGTTTATTTCAGTAAGATGGATATCGAACAAATAGTAAAGGACTTGCAAGAGCAGAATTCCTAGTTCCAAACAACATTGCTGACCCTGGCCAAGGGACAACAAGAGCTGATGACGCTGCTGGAGGCCAAAAAGAAGACTAAGAAGAAGACCTTCATCAACATGGGAAAAAGGTTTAAAGGCCCAGTCTGTCAGGTGCAGATAGTTGAAGAGTCATCTGAGGAAGACGAGAACCAGGTGAAAGAGGCAAAGAGCACCCGTGTTGGGTGTGAAAATGATCAAGCTTCTGAGGACAAAGACTACTTTGATGAATAGTACCCACCGGTCGAGGATAAATACAAGCAGTTGGAGGATAGACTAAAGGATGTTGAAATTTAAGCCGTACCTGGTTTGGATTTTGGTGAGTTGGGCTTAGTACTTGGAGTCATTCCCCATAAGTTCAAAGTACCAGTCTTCGCCAAGTATGACGGGGTTTCCTGCCCGAAACTTCATCTAAGGTCTTACGTGCGCATGATACAGCCACACACTACCGACAAAAAGCTCTGGGTCCATTTCTTCCAAGAGAGTCTGGCTATGACTCAACTAGAATGGTTATATCAATTAGAGGGTTCCCGCATCCATACATGGGAAGATCTAGCCACTGCTTTTTATCATCAGTATCAATACAATGCCGATATGGCACCAACCAGAGTCCAATTCCAAGGTATGACAATAAGTACTAATGAGGGAATTAAAGAGTATGTGCAAAAATGGAGGGATCTTGATGGTAGGGTCCAACCACCACTAACTGACAGAGAACTAGTTGACATGTTCATGGGTACATTAACTGGCCCATTTTTCAACCTATTGATTGGAAGTTCTTCGTCTTGTTTCACCGAGTTGATACTAACTGGTGAAAAGGTAGAAAGTGGCATTAAGAGTGGGAAAATTCCCATGACATCTGCTTCCGCATCCAACATTGTAAAGAAGCCCTTCACTGGAAAGAAGGAAACACATGTTGTGTATGGGGAAAGGGCCGATACCAAGAAGGATCCCTAATCCTCTGTTAATGTTGTGTTGATCTCCAACCCTCCATCTGCTTAAAGACAATCATCCAACAATCAACAATCTGAAGTTCCTCGAAGATGGTTCATGAGAATAAGCATGTCACTGTCCCAAGCCTTACAACATTTGTTGAAGGCCAACTTAGTGAAATTATGCAATCCACCATCCAATCCTGACATTTCATCACCTAAGTACAACCCAAATGCCAAATGCGTGTATCATTCCAACAACCCTGGGCATGAAACTGATCAATGCTAGGCTCTGAAGAATAAGATTCAAGATCTGGTAGATAATAAAACAATTGAATTTGATCCACCTACAACTCCAAATGTGATAACTGCACCAATGTCGAACCATGGCAAAGGTGTCAATGTGATTGATGACACTATTTTTGTTTCCTCCGTTGAGGATTTGACTACTGTGAAAGGAGATTTGCTGAGAGCCGGGGTGTTCCCTGGGTGTTTAAAAGACTGTGTTTGCTGTGATGAACAAATGAATGGGTGCAATCGGCTGGAGGAAGGTGTGCAACGCCTGATAAATAGTCGCGAGATTCTGTTTGAGAAGATTCCTACCATCAAAAGTTTAACCAATGAAGATGAAGACCTTTCCATAATAACCATTTCCAACAAGCCTCTTAGGATCCCCTCGAAGGTTCCTATTAGAATTTCAAACGAACCAACCATTGCTCCTTTAATAATCACTGCCGATGGGCCTATTCCATACTCCTCTGAAAAATCAGTTCCATGGAACTACGGTGCCGAAGTTTATTATCATGGGATAAAACAAGATTCTTGGATCAACGAAAATGAAGCTTATGTTACTAATATTGTAGGTTCTAGTAAAGTAACAAGAACGGGGAGGTTTTTTCCCCCTGATATTTCACCGGCCATTACTACAACAACTCATGTCCACATACCTAATAACAAGTCTAGTGCCAACCCTAGAGGCAAAGAGAAAGAAGGTGAGCCTGCTAGGATAGAGGCACCTACGAAAGATATTGATGTTAAAGAACCCTCCACTCGAGAGATGGAGGAAATCCTGAAAATCATAAAGAAGAGTAACTTCAAAATAGTCGATCAACTGGGGAAACCCCCCTCCAAAATCTCCATGCTGTCATTGCTACTCTATTCGGATGCTCATGCCCAAGCTTTAATCAAGTTCTTGAAGAAAGCCCATGCGCCCCAAGAAACCACAGCTGAGTAGTTCGAGAACTGTGTAGCAAGTTTAACGGCTGACAATGGATTAGGGTTCTCTGACGCTGATTTGACTCCTATAGGAAGAAACCACAACAAAGCCTTGCATGTCTCTATTGAATGCAAGGGAACCACCCTAGAACATGTCTTAATTAATAATGGCTCATCTCTTAATATGTTACCCATAGGTGTTTTGGACCGGCTAGATTGTGAATGACTAGTATTGGAGCCAAGCGATATTGTTGTAAGAGCTTTCAAAGGGTCTAAAAGGATGGTTCATGGAGAGGTGGATCTCCCAATTAAAGTTGGATCACAGATTTTCAACTCTACCTTTTATATAATGGACATCTGTCCCGTTTACTCCTGTTTACTTGGGCGCCCTTGGATACATGAGGCAGGGGCAGTAACATCCACCCTTCATCAAAAGTTAAAATACCCAGTCAAGGGGAAGATTGTCACTATTTGTTGTGAAGAGGAATTCATGGTGATCCACCTCAATTCCTTCAAATATGTGGAAATGGATGGTGAGTTTATAAAAACTCCGTGCCAAGCTTTCGAAGTTGTTCCTCCTATGGTTTCCATCACCAAAATCTCCTCTGACATACCAAAAGCTGATAAAGTTGTGCCAAGAATGGTTTCGCTTAAGGATGCCCGTGCCGCAGTCGGAGATGGAAGTTGTACTACCTGGGGGAAAATCCTCAAGATTCCATTTAAAGTAGTAAAATTTTGATTAGGTTTCACCATCAAGGTTCAAAGAGAGGTCAGGCGCGCTCGCATGGGAAAGCCACCTCTCCGTATCTGAAATCATGAATTAAATATTGT
The DNA here is from genome assembly GCA_948472305.1 of Vicia faba. Lineage (NCBI taxonomy): Eukaryota > Viridiplantae > Streptophyta > Magnoliopsida > Fabales > Fabaceae > Vicia > Vicia faba. The sequence continues at coordinate 1,038,593,473 of OX451737.1, forward strand.
GGAAGACTCTGATGATGAATGCGCTTTTGAAGAATGGATTTACCCTACTTCCATAGGAAAGCTCAACAACTGGCATGCAAAGGATTTCACTCCTATCTCCTTCATTGAGGAGTAATTACTATTTACAGTTTTCCGTCAATTCAAGAGATTTTGTTTGTAATTTTAAATTCCAAACAATGACTTTTAAGCCATGTGTCTTGCCCGGGGCACTATGGTCCATTTTTTAAGGGTTTTGTTCATGTTCATTTATCATATAATATAAACCATTGGACCTTTTGCATTCAAATTTTGTGTTCAGTGTCTTTCTTTTCTTTATTGAATTTTTTCAATAGCCATGTATCTTACACGCACACACACACACACACACACACTTGCAGATCTTCATCCACTCTGGACCTCATTGCCAACGACTCTACTATTTCCAGTTATGACTTCGAACATCCAATTAACCAAGTTGAAGACGAAGGCGAGGAATATTGTGAAATACCAGGAGAGCTAGCCAGGTTGTTGATGCAAGAGGAGAAAGCTATTCAACCTCATGAAGAGCCAATCAAAGTTATCAACCTAGGTACCGAGACAGATAGGAAAGAAGTCAAGATCGACACCAACCTAGAAGACGATATCAAGAGCAGATTGGTTCAGATGCTACATGACTATGTTGAAGTGTTTGCTTGGTAGTATGAAGATATGCCAGGGTTGGATACCAATATTGTGGCTCATCGTCTTCCAACATAGGAAGATTATCCTCATGTTAAGCAAAAGGTTCGTCGCATGCGGCCTGACATGTCTGAAAAGATAAAATCTGAAGTGATGAAACAATTCGATGCAGGTTTCCTGGCTGCGACATCTTATCCTCAATGGGTTACGAACGTGGTTCCCGTGCCAAAGAAAGATGGAAAGTATGATACGGTGGGAGAACTGACTTGGGATGTTTTGCGTTTGATCGTAAATGTTGCGATTAGCAAGAGTCGCCACCGACTTTTCTTTTTATCCAAAAGGAAAGGTGGAAAAGAACAGGAGAGACCATTGAGATTATTTCTTGAGTTCGGGGGGTAGATTATGAAAAGGGAAGGTATTAGCACCCTTTTCATCCATAGTTATCTATGGGCTCTTAGTTTCTTTCTAGATCACTTGCTTTTGTTTGAAATTATGCTTTGTGTGGTTTTTGAAAGTATTTTGTAAAGAGACCATTGTTTAGGCAAACTTTGTAATAGTTCTCGTTCGTAAGAACGTATACAAAGATGTTGATCTTTTGAAAATGTTTTCAAGTTTGTAAGATGTTTTGAAAGTGTATGTGTTTGTTTTAAAAATAGCAAGGATGTTTTGTTTTGAAAGGGAGCAAGTAACTAAGAACATCCTACCTACTCAAAAGTCTTTCATGTTCATTTCCTTTCTCCTTTGACATTGTTATCTTACCATTGATTTGGTAAGTAACCCTATCTTTGGATGTAAACGGGACGGGCATGGGTCATACCATGATTAGCAATGTTGCAAGGTATCTTAGCCTTTTTCTTTAGGGAATAAGATCATTTTGAAAGGAAACTTTTGATAGTGTCATCAAGTAACTAAGAACATCCTACCTACTCAAAAGTCTTTCATGTTCATTTCATTTCTCCTTTGACATTGTTATCTTACCATTGATTTGGTAAGTAACCCTATCTTTGGATTTAAACGGGACGGGCATGGGTCATTGTATAACCATGATTAGCAATGTTGCAAGGTATCTTAGCCTTTTTCTTTAGGGACTAAGATCATTTTGAAAGGCAACTTTTGATAGCATCATCGAGGGACTATGATCTTGTATTTTGCTTGTCTTTGCTAAGATATCTCACAAGCATAATATGGTCATTTTGTAAGGCAACCAAGTGGATTTACCTTAAGGGTGTATGTGTGCAAGTGTATTGGTTTACATGCTTGATTTGTCTTGATTAGGGATTTCTAACTGTTGGTTTTAGTCTTGTCATACAAACCCTAATTACTAACATTTATATTAAAGTGATATATTGCGGAAAGTAAAATTACTATGCTATTACATCATTAGGGGAGGGGGTGTACAAATTTACAAATGGGGAGATGAAAGCAAATAAACCTAATTTACTATTACAAGTCTTTGACAATTACATAATTATAGTGCGAAATAATAAAATGTACAAAGAAATATAAAGAGAAGAGAAAGTGTTTTTATGTTTTTTTTATGAAGAAGGTTCTAATTGATTTGAAAAGAAATTAATTAAAATCCTAATGTCTAAATTAATTTAATCAAAATAAACAAATTGAAATAAAACCTAAGTCTAAATATTAAATTAATTTTAAGAAAAGAAATTGATTTTAATAAGAAAATGTTTTTGTCTTTTTTTAGTTTAGAAAAAAGGAATAAAACAAAAGTGTATGCGTACATATTTAAATAAAATATATATATTTTTGATTTTTTTATATGAAAGTAATAATAATAAAAGTATAAAGAAAAAATAAAAATAAAATTAAAAAAAGATTAAAAAAACAAAGTTTTATGAGCTGACACATGAGCTTATGTATTGGCTCATGTATTGGCTCATGCAGATTTCGTATTGGCTCATGCAGATTTCGTATTGGCTCATATGTGTTTGTTTCTCCTGGAAGTCAAAACAACTCATTATGAGTCGACACATACTGGTTTCGTATCGACTCATAACCATTTTGTATCGACGCATACGTGTTTCGTGTCGACTCATATCCTGTTTTGAACATAGTATGTGTCGACTCATATCATTTCGTATCGATGCATAACTGTTGTTTTTTGCTTTTATCACTGTTTTGCTACATGTAAAAGTTAGTTCTCAACACATGGTTAGTGAAAATGAAAATCAAGCATATGTTTAGCTTCAAGGTAACGATATCTGCATTTTATCTTCACAAATGAACCATTAATGATGCTTCTATGAAGAGTTCAAAGTCAAGAAAATTTACCTTGAAACTGAAATTTGTGCTTTGAGTTTGAGCTGTTGTATGGGCTATTGTTGAGCTTAGGAAATGATGATAGTGATGTTACAGAAGTTGTTTTTATATTTGAACAACTTCTATATGATGTATGTGGAGTGTTTGGAGAAAACTTGCAAGGTATGAGATTCAAAGATTTGGACTTCAAAGCTCAAAAATGGAGGTTTTATGGTCAATTCTGGTTTTTGACAGCAAAAATTATTTTGTGTGTTAGTTTCCCCTTCTTTTTTATGACCTTTTCTCTTGCAATTGGCCTCTCTATTTATTGAGAAGGTTTGAGACTTCAAACAACTCAGATTTTGAATCACATGTTATGGTTATCTTGCTTGTTTTTGAAGCAAACATGAAGAACATGTTTCCAATGCTTGTACCAAGCTATCTAAAGTGGTTTATCACTTTAATCATGTTTGTTTGACTTGTATAAGTTGAGCGTGATTAGAATAACAAGTTAGGGGCTCAAGAAATTGACTTTATGATTAAAGTGAACTTTGCAAGAATGACAATGGTGCCTTTGTGCCAAAAATGGAAAGATGTAATGGACAATACTTGAATCACTTGGATAATGGTTCAATCAATTGTGTAAACATCTGATTATGGATAGATTTGCAAGTCAAGAGGACTTCAAAGTGAAGATTATGCAGCATGGCTAAGATTTTTGTTCCTTGTTCATCACAAATCTGCCTTGTAAATCAAGAATAATGTCCAACTTCAGATCCTTGTATCTCCTAGCTCAAATATGATAAATTTATGCTCTTGGATGTTTTGGAAAGCTTGAAACACCCTCTATAACTTTCATGTTGTCCATTTTGACAAAATAATGTTATAACTATGTGAAAAAATGCCAAGAAGTTGGGGTAAAATCCTGACCAAAACTGCTGAAAATTTCTCTAAGTGTTTATTCAAAAATGCCATGACTTCATGAATTTATAACTCAAAATCCAAGCACTTCTAGAAAAAGTCCTGACCTACAAAGTTTTATATCTCATTGAGATCTGCAACTTTCATGTTGGAAGTTTTCCTTGAATCATCTTACATCATGTTGAAAAGTTGGCATGAAGAAATGAAATTATCATGTATAAAAAACACTTAGAAAAATTTCTAAGTCTTGAAGAGTTTGAATTTTCACATTGACTTTTGACTTTCTTGATTTCTTGATGATCAAGTTTCATATTTTTAAATGTCTTGATAAATTTTGATCTTTTAGACTTAATGTTAACCAAAAAGTCAAAGTTTGACTTTTGGTGCTACAATTAACTTTTTCATCAGTACAACTGATTTTTGGTCTCTTGTTCAATTGACTGAGAAGACTTGAAACTTGAAATGAGCATTCTAGAAGGTTCATAATGATCCAAGAACGTCACTTGAAGTATTATAAGTCCAATTGTCCTTATTCAAATTCAAACCCTAATCTTGAGGTATTAGTGTTGAGGAGATGGCTTGACCTAGTCAACACTGGTGCAAGCTTGAGCTTTCGCAGATCTTTGTGAGAAATGTATTGAGAAATGAGAGGGAAAATTTTGGGGTACAACACTTACCATAAACTCTTCCTCTCCATAGACAGTGACAATTCTTCCTTTGACTGGATACTTGAGCTTTTGATGAAGAGTTGAGGTTACTGCCCCAGCTCCATGGATCCAAGGGCGATCCAACAATCAAGAATAGGAAGGAAGGATATCCATGATGTAGAAGGTATAGTTGAAAATTTGTGAGCCCACCTTGATCGGGAGGTCCACTTCTCCATGAACTGTCCTTTTTGATCCATCGAAAGCTCTTACAATGATATCACTTGGTTTCAAAACTAATCCTTCATAGTCTAAGAGGTCTAACGCCCCCTTGGGTAGTACGTTTAAAGAAGAACCAATGTCAACAAGAACATGTTCTAAGGTAGTCCCTTTGCACTCGACAGAAACATGTAGAGCTTTATTGTGGTTCTTCCTAAGTGGCGTCAGATCAACATCTGAGAAACCCAAACCATTATTGGTCGTCAAGCTTGCCACACAATTCTCAAACTGGTCAGTTGTGGTCTCATGAGGGACACGAGCCTTCTTCAAGAATTTGATTAATGCCCGAGCATGGGCATCGGAATAGAGTAGTAACGACAACATAGAAATTTTGGAAGGGGTTTTCCCCAACTGCTCCACAATCTTGAAATCGCTCCATTTTATGATTTTCAAGATCTCGTCCTTCTCACGAGTGGAAGGTTCTCCATCAGAAATGTCCTTTGCTGGTATTTCTGTCATGATCGACTCAACAACTTTCTCATTCCCTCTTGTATCAGTACTTGGCTTAGCAGCAGTGATGCGGACAAGCGCCTTTGTAATAACTGGTTGTGAGATGTTGGGTGAAAATATTCTCCCATTTATGGTCACTTTGCTTGAGCTAGTTATATTACCAACATTATCAGCACTGTCTTCTTTGATCCAAGTGTCTTATTTTATCCCACGGTAAAACAACTCAGCACCATAGTTCCATGGCACTGCCTTGTTTGAAGAGTAGGGAATTGGTCCAAGATTGGTAATTATTAGGGGAGCAACAGTTGGTTCATTTGAAATCCTGATAGGAAATTTGGAGGAGATCCTAAGAGGCTTGTTTGATATAGTTATTATGGAGAGATCTTCACATTTATTAGTCAAACTTTTGGCAAGCGGAGTCTTCTCAAATAGGATCTCTTGGCTATCTATTAGGCGTTGGATGCCTTCCTTCAGCCCTTCGCATCCATTGAGTTGTTTAGCGCAGCAAACACAGTCTTTCACACAGCCAGGGAAAACCCCAACTTTCAACAGAGTCTTTTTTATGATATTCAATGGAGTAGTCAAGTTTTCGACAGAGGCAACGAAAATGGTATCTTCAACAGCATTGACACCCTTTCCATGGTTTGGCATAGGTGTGGTGATTACATTCGGAGTTGGAGGAGGATCAAATTTAATGGTTTTGTTATCGATCAAGTTCTGGATTTTATTCTTCAGGGCCTATTGGTCAGTCTCATGCCCAAAACTACTTAAATGATATGCACATTTGGCGTTCGAGTTGTGCTTTGGTGAAGAGGTATCTGGATTGGCAGGAGGATCGCGCAATGTCACCAAATTAGCCTTTAGAAAGTGTTGTAAGGCTTGGGATAGTGACATGCCTATCCTCGTGAATTGTCTTCTCGGAGTTTCAAACCATTGATGATTAGCATATGGTCTTTGAGCAGGAGTTGGATTGGAGATTCAGACAACATTAATAGACGGACGATCATCCTTTTTGGTACGGGCCCTTGCCCCATACGCAACATTGATTTCTTTCTTCATGGAAAAATGTTTCTTTACAGGATTGGAAGTGGAGGCAGATGCCATGGGGATCTTCCTGCTTTTTATGCCACTTTCAACTCTTTCACCAGTTAAAATCAGCTCGGTGAAACCGGAAGCAGAATAGCCAACCAACAAGTTAAAGAATGGACCAGATAAAGTGCCCATAAACATGTCAATGTGCTCCTTATCAGTCAAAGGTGGTTGAACCCTACTGGCAAGGTCTCTCCACTTTTATGTGTATTCTTTAAATCCTTCATTCTTCCCCATTGTCATATCTTGCAACTAAACTCTTGTCGGCACCAAGTCGGAATTATACTGGTATTGGTGGTAGAAGGTGGCGGCTAGGTCTTCCCATGTATTGATACAGGAACCATCCAACTGGTATAACCACTCTAGTTGCGTCCCGGCCAATATTTCTTGAAAATAGTGAACCCAAAGTTTCTTATCAGCGGTGTGCGGCTGTATCTTGCGCACATAAGATTTCAGGTGAAGTTTTGGATAGGAAACCCCATCGTACTTTGCAAAGACTGGTATTTTGAATTTGTGGGGAATGACAACCCCAGATATCAAACCCAAATCATCAAAATCCAAACCGGGGACGACTTGAATCTCGACGACCTTCAATTTGTCTTCTAATTGCTTGTACTTGACATCAGCAGGATGATACTGCTCGTCAAAATAATCATCCTCATCAGACACTTGATCGTTGATGCACCCAGCTTGGGTACTTCTAGCTTCTCCAATCTGATTCTCATCTTCCTCAGATGATTCTTCCACTACCGGGATCTGACGGGCCGACTCTTTGAATCTTCTACCCATGTTGACCAGAGCTTTCCTCTTGGATTTCTTCTTGGCTTCCAGAAATGCCATCATATCTTGTTGCCCCTTGGATAGGTCCAGGAGAGTCTCTTGGAATTGAGAGTTTTTTGCCTGAAGGTCATTCACAGTTTTCTCTAGATCCATCTTGCTGAAATAAACAGCAGAAAGATAAGGAAACATGTTGTGTGAAAACCTGTCATGTTATGATGCATGGAAGATGTATATGCAATTGATTTCAAGGATTTATGAAATTTAAATTTGTATAAACAAAATAATGAACAAACGTTAATTTTCATTAATTAGTTCAAAATGATTACAACATGCCTCTTGGGCTTACAAAATAACTCTCTAAGATAGAAAAGACTGAACGCATCCTCTTCAGAGCAAGGTAGGAGTTCACACTTTGCTCTTCATGTAGTTGCTTTGTAAGCTCCAAGACTCTCTTCTCACTAACATAGAATTGAGTTTCAAAAGTATCTCGTTCATCCTTTAGCTAAATCCAACCCTTTTGCAAGTCTTCAAGAGAAGTGGGCATGTCAGGATGAAGGACAGTGTACGGGACATCTCCTTCCACCACAGGTTTCATGATAACTGGTAGGATAGAGGGATAAGGCATCACAAGTTTCTGAGCACGAGCTCGTACCCACCTAAGGTAAGGCTCAAGGGGAATGGAATTCTTGTGTCCCAGCGTCTTACTATCCACTTTTCTCACCATCCTCCAAGCTCCTATAAACCTCTGACAGTAGCCTTGATCATCGCTCTCATAGTCGAAAACCACTCCTTAGATGAGCATATCATGCAAACCATCCCTTCAGACATAACCAAACTGTCGCAAGGCCAAGCAAGGGTTGTAAGTGATACCTCCTCTAATGCCAAGCAAAGGGACATTAGGGAATTCCCCATAACAGTCGACAATAGTAACATTCTCCAAGGATCGAGAACACCAATGAATATCTGAATGTCTGAGCGTCATCAGCCTATGATACCACCTCAAACCTTGCTCGTTCTTCAACACAGACCGGGGAAGATGCGAAATAAACCATCTAGCCAAGAGAGGAGTGCAACACATGAGGATCCCTCTCTTACTCATAGTACGAGAGTGAAAATAATATAGGATATCTCCCAACAAAGTAGGCACCGGATTGCGAGACATGAAGAATTCGACAACGTTTACATCTATAAGTTAGTCAGGGTTTGGAAACAAAACCATCCCATAGATGATAAGGGCCAAGATTTCTTCAAAATTTTGTAAATCCAAAGAGTTCCAACAGTATTGAGCTTTCTTAAACAAGAACTTGGCTAAGAAACCTTTGACACCACTCCTTGTTTCCCAATTAGTTGTGACATCAGATTGTTGCAAGTGTAGTGATTGGGAAATCTCTTCAGGTTTTGGATCTCTTTCCGTACCATTGAAAGGTAGTTGATTGAGAATGGGAATCCTCAAGAGTTATTAGAATTCTTATAGAGTTGGTACAAGCTGATAATCGGGAAAAGTGGAGCAATGGTGTAAAGGATCAAAGAATTGGAACAACACCTTCATCATATCTTCATCAGTGTTGGAGGTAACCAAGTTTAAGAGGCGACCATGTCTTTCGGTGAATGAAGAATTCTCGGGAACCCTTGAAGCTAACTCTTTGAGTTGAGGAGGAATTCTTACGAGATTGACTTAAATAGTTTTCCTATGGATGGAAGTCATTTCCTACAAAACAGAACAAAGATAAATCCCAATAATCCTTGAAATGGTTAGTGAGAATGAGTATGATGTTATGATGTTTATAATGTTATGTACAAGTAAGTATATACAAACAAGGCAAATAAGTCCTTAGGTTTAGGCTTGCATGGAGTCTCATAGGTAAGTAACCTCTTGAAGTTTAGTTGGCTCAAACCTATCCTAGAAATAGTAACCGGGTTCTAAGGGATCTCAATATCACTGATCTGTCTTATCGGGCATTGTTTCAGCACAAGCCTCTTTCACGGCGACTAAAATATCCCGTGAAGTCAAATATCAATAAGTGTAGTATCGAGTATCAACCATCTCCGGACTGCATCAAATCTGGTTATCTCACTACTTCCTAATTGCCAAGTTGGTCAAGTAAAGGTTCTAAAGTCAGTTAGTGCTTCATGACACCACACAATGGCCCCGTATTCTCCTTGACTACTCAAGGGCTACCGGTACCCAAAAATGTGTCACACTAACGTAGCTATTGCTTAGAACATGTTGGTATACCCCGCACAGTTTCCATAATATATTGCTACTTACCTATAAGGTATCCCAAATCCAGGTAGAGGATTAAAGCAATCCCAAACAAGGAACCAAAATGTAAAGCAAACAAGTCAAACAATGAAAGAAAATAAAGGTGATCTAGCCCTAAGGTAACCCCACTTTTAAGTCTCTTTCCCAGCAGAGTCGCCATTTCTGTGATATAGTGGGAGAACCGACTTGGGATGTTTTGCATTTGATCGCAAATGTTGTGGTTAGCAAGAGTAGCCACCGACTTTTCTGTTATCCAAAAGGAAAGGTGAAAAATAACAGGAAAGACCTCTGAGATTATTTCTTGAGTTTATGGGGTAGATTATGAAAAGGAAAGGTGTTAGCACTCTTTTCATCCATAGTTATCTATGAGCTCTTAGTTTCTTTCTAGATCACTTGCTTTTGTTTGAAAATATGCTTTGTATGTTTTTTGAAAGTATTTTGAAAAGGCGCCTTCGTTTAGGCAAAATTTGTAATAGTTCTCGTTCGTAAGAACGTATACAAAGTGTTGGACTTTTGAAAATATTTTATGTTTTGAAAGTGTTTTTTGAAAGTGTTTGGTGTTTGTTTTGAAAATAAGCAAGGATGTATGTTTTGAAAATGAGCAAGCAACTAGGAACAATCTACCTACTCAAAAGTCTTTGTTCATTTCTTCCTTTCCTTTGATATTTCTATCTTACCATTGATTGGTAAGAAGCCTTATGTTTGGATGTAAAGGGACGGGCATGGGTTATCGTATAGTCATGATAGCAATGTTGGGAGATACCTTAGCATTTCTCTTTGAGGGACTAAGATCATTTTTAAAGGCAACATTTTGTAGCGTCATCGAGGGACTATGATCTTGTATTTTTAATTGCTTTTGCTAAGATATCCCACATGCATAACATGGCCATTTTTGTAAGGAAACAAAGTGGAATTACCCTAAGGGTGCAAGTGTGCAAATGTGTTTGATTTACATGCATTGTTTATCTTGAATTAGGGTTTACTAAATTGTTAATTTTTTCTTTCCATACAAACCCTAATTACTAACATTTATATAAAAGTGATAAATTGTGGAAAGTAAAATTATTACACTATTACATCATTAAGGGAGGGGGTATACAAATTTACAAATGGGGATTGCAAGAAAATTAAACCTAATTATCTATTACAACCATATTGAATAATATACAAGAATTGAATAAATGTACAAGAAGATAAATGGAAAAGAAATGATTTTTTTTGTTTGGTTTTAATGAAAGAGTTTTAATCTAATTACTAAAAAAAGGAAAAATAATTAATTAAAGGTAAATAAAATTAATCTTAAATTAATTAAGAAAAGAAAATAAGTTTGAAACATTTTTTAGGGTTTTTTATGAAAAAAAGGTTTTTAAATTAATAAAAATAACATGAAAATTAATCAATTAAAGAAACTTAAGTTCTAAATTAATTTTAAATAAAAAAGGAAAAATAATTAAACCTAAATCTAATTATTAATTTATTAAGAAAAAGAAATTAAATTTGTTAAGAAAAATATTTTTGTTCTTTTGGTTTTATAAAGAAAATAAACATAAAATTTGAAAATAATAAATAAAAATATTTTGGATTTTTTATTAATAAAAGAATAAAAATAAAAATAGTAATAAAAAAAATAGAAATAAAATAAAATAAGAAAAATAAAATAAATAAAAATGATATAATAAAAAGTTGGGCCAGGTGTGTTAAAGTGAAGGCATGGGTGAGAAGTTAGCAAAAATAGAAGGCCCATTAATCGGAGGCCCAGGCGCTGCTGTTTGAAACAAAAAGGAAAGAAAAATGTTGAAAATTTGAACAAAAGGTAGCGCTGGGACTTGAACCCATGACCCTTACCATACACGCGCGCTACCTTTGCCACTGGGGTGGTTGTACATCCGGTAACATAAACAAAACAATAAATACATAACACAAGTCAAGTTCTGAAAATAACTTCATCTTCAACCACCAATCATGGTTCCTGTAACTTGCTCATTTCTCAACAAAAATGAAAGATGCAAACATGAAAGTTGCTCCATTTTTCCATACGAATCCAGCCATATAAATATCATAAGCTATAAATCAAAGATGAGAGAGAATTTCTAAAAGTACCAAATTTTGACCTAACTTTTTTCAGAGATTCAAACCTAAGATTCTCTAAGCTCAATCAATATAAATGAAATTTATGGACATGTACATTTTCAGGGCAATGATGTCTACATTTTATCTTCACAAATGCAAGCCTAAAAATGCCTAAATGAAAAGATAGAAGTTTAAAAATGATACCTCAAAACTGGAAATCATGAAATGCGAATGAGCTTGATTCAAGGTACTGCAATGATCAGGTTAGCTTCCTCAAGTTCCCAGGAAGCTAATGCAATGATTAGCTTGAGCAATGGATGGCTGAAATGGCTTGGAGAAGTCAACTTGCAGTGCTCTGTTTTTGGTTATGGAGGTTTATTAAAATGGTGTTAAAGTCGTGTAACAGGGACAGGGATGGACTATATTTGATGCGTAAGAGATTTGTGATTGATTAGGAAGGAAAACACACAAGGGATTTGTGAGTTGCAAGTTCAAAGTTAGAATCTGTGCATCAAATGGATTTTTTGGACAATTTCTGGCTTGAGGGAGTTTGGGAGAGTTTCAGGGTGCTTAAGCTCGTGTGTTAGCTTGCAAATAAGGCCTCTATTTATAAGCAACAATTTTGGAGACTTGTATTTGATCAAAATTCAAAATCACATGTTTAAGCTCAACATGTGATTTTCTTGAGAAATCAAGTTTCAATGCCCTTTGTACTTGCTATTGTGGAGTGGTTATGCTTTAAAAAAACTTGCTTCTGACTTTGTAGATGGAGTGTGATCAGAGGGAACAAGTGAGAGGCTCAAGAATTGACTTTGTGCATAAAGCTTGCTTTTCAAGAATGGCATTGTTAACTTTCTTCCCAAAATGGCAATTTAAATTGGACAATGCTTAAACCACTTGGATTATAGCTCAAAAGTTTGTGTAATCCATTAATGATGGATAGATACACAAGTTAGAAGGCCTGTAAAGCAATATTATGCATCCTAACATTGAGATTGGATTATGTGTTCATCAAGAAATGGCTTGTAATTCAAGAATGAAACCCTAACTTCTTGCCTTCGATTCTCCTAGCTCAAGTATGACCTCAATAAGTTCTCTGACATTTTGGAAATCTTGTAACATCCTCTAAAACCTCTATGTTGGGCATTTTTGAAGATTCATATTAGAACTAGGTGAAAAATTGCCATGAAGTTAGGTCAAAATCTTGCCTAAACTAAGGCAAAATTTCACTAAGTTTTTCAAGTTTCATGAACATGTCTTCACAAAATCATAACTTGAAATCCAAGCATTTCTAGAAAAAGTTATGCTCTACAATGTTTTAGGTCTCATTGAGATATACAACTTTCATGTTGGAAGTTTCCTTTGAATCATCTTGCATCATGGTGTAAATTTGACTCAAAGTTGTGAAAAAATGTGAATTTCCAACACTTAGAAAAAATTCTAAGTTTAGAAATTTTGACTTTTCAAAATGAAATCTTGAATTTTTTATTCCTTATGAAAAAGTTTCGTATTTTGAAACGTCTTGATGAATTGTAATCTTTGAAACTTGATTTTGATCAAAAAGTCAAAGTTTGACTTTTCAGTGTACAGTTGACTTTTCATTGTTGACTGGAATTCAACTATCAACCAATTGAACTTGAGAAATGTTTTGAGCCATGCTATTAGGTCAAAATGAAGTATTTGAAACCTTGAGATCATGTCTCAAACCAATAAATCATTTGCTAGGTCAAAAATCAAAGATTGCATTTTCTCAGTCAAAACCCTAATTTTGACCATTTTGCCCTTTTGATGTTCTGATCATATTTCTTGAGGAATTATGATCCAAACTTGATCAAATGACATATATGAGTTCATAATGTTGATATGGATCAAAAATTATGAAGTTTGATTGTAAATTGACCACAGTTGACTTTTTCCCCAATACAGTTCATTTTAGTTCAACTGATCAATTGACTGAGCAAAAATGTGATCCAAGACTTGAAACTTGACATGAGCAAATTTGAAGGTTCAAAATGATCCATGAAAGTCATATGGGGAATTAAAATTCCATTTGTCCTTGTGCAAACTCAAACCCTAATTTTTAGTTATCAGTGCTTGAGGAAGTGTCTTGAGCTGATCAACCCTTGTGCAGTCTTGAATCAAAGGAGATCTTGTGAGAGATTACTTGAGAAATGAGAGGGAAAATTTTGGGGTACAACAGAAAGGTTCGTATATGCGTAGATTATAGGGATCTGAATAGTGCATGCCCCAAAGATGATTTCCCTCTACCTCATATTGACGTCTTGGTTTACAACACCGCTTAACATAAAGTCTTCTCCTTCATGGATGGATTTTCTGGCTACAATCAAATCAAGATGGCTCTCGAAGACATGGAAAAGACCACCTTCATTACACAATGGGGCACCTTTTGTTACAAGGTCATGTCGTTCGAATTAAAAAATGCAGGGGCAACATATCAAAGAGCTATGGTAGCTTTATTTCATGATATGATCCATCATGAAATGGAGGTATACGTGGATGATATGATTGCAAGGTTGCAAACTGAAGAAGATCATATCGATCACCTACACAAGATATTTGAGAGACTGAAGAAGTACAAGTTGAGGTTGAACCCTAATAAGTGCACATTCGAAGTAAGGTCTGGAAAGCTTCTAGGTTTTGTCGTCAATGGTAAATGAATCAAAGTTGATCCTGCAAAGGTAAAAGCCATTCAAGAAATGCTAGTTCCCCATTCTGAAAAGGAGTTTATAGGTTTCTTGGGTCGTCTTAACTACATTGCTCGTTTCATATCTCATCTAACTGCGACTTGTGAGCCAATCTTCAAATTCGTGAAGAAAGATCAAGTAGTCAAATGGAACGACGACAACCAAGTTGCCTTTGATAAGATCAAGGAATATTTGCAAGAACCTCATATCCTTATGATTCCAGTAGAAGGAAGACCCTTGATCATGTACTTGACTGTGCTAGAGAATTCTATGGGGTGTGTGTTGGGCCAACATGACGAGTCTGGCCGAAAAGAGCATGTGATATACTACCTGAGCAAAAAGTTTATCGACTGTGAAACCAGATATTCACTGCTCGAGAAAACTTGCTACGCTCTGGCATGGGCTGCTCGCCGGCTAAGACAGTATATGTTGACTCACACCACTTGGTTGATTTCTAAGATGGACCCTATCAAGTACATCTTCGAGAAGCCCACTCTCTAGGAATGGATATCTAGATGGAAAATGATTCTGACTGAATACGATATTCAATATACAACACATAAGGCCATTAAAGGAAGTGTATTGGTAGATCATTTGGCCCAACAAGCTATTAATGATTATCAGTCTATGAACTTTGACTTCCCATATGAGAATATCATGTTAGTGACTGACTGTGCAAAAACCTGGACCGTACGACGGGCCTGAACAAGGATCCCGATGGACTATGGTTTTTGATGGAGCTTCCAACGCTCTGGGCAATGGAATTGGTGCTGTGATAATTTCTCCTGAGGGTTGCCATACTCCTTTCACTGCTAGATTGTGCTTAGATTGTACAAACAACATGGTTGAGTACGAAGCATGCATCTTGGGTCTAAAAGATGCCATTGACTTAAGGATCAAGCATCTAAATATATTCGGAGACTCTCCTCTAGTGATTAGCCAAGTCAAAATAGAATGGGACACTAAGCATCCTAACCTTATTCCTTACAAGGAGCTTGTGTTAACTCTGATACCCTACTTCAAGGAGATCACCTTTGAACATTTTCCTAGAGAAGAAAATGAATTGGCTGACTCCTTGGCAACAATGTCTTCCATGTTCAAAGTCAAATGGGACAACGAAGCTCCCATGATTACAATCGAAAGATTTGACGAACCTATGCACTGCTATGAGCTTGACACTGATAAAGAAAAACCATGGTACCATGAGGTGAGGAGATATCTTGAGGCACAAGAATATCATGAAGGAACTTCCATCAATGATAAGAAATTCTTGCAAAGATTTTCAGCCAAGTTCTTTCTAAGCAACATAATCCTATACAAGCGCAACTATGATTCTGGTCTACTCCAATGTGTGGACAAGAAGGAGGCAGAGAAAATTATGGAAGACAAGCATGATGGCCTCTTCGGGACCCATTCTATTGGACACACTGTTGTACCCCAAAATTTTCCCTCCCATATTCTTCAAGATTTGGCAAGATCAAGCTTCAAATGGATTAAGGATTGCACAGTGCAAACACCCTCCTAACACAGGCAAAATTAGGGTTTTGGTTCTTACAAGGAAGTTGAGGTTTCCAAGGGTCCAATCAAGTCCCATATGCCTATATACATTGTCAAACACCCATATGTCAAGTTTCAAGACTCACAGCATCAAGTTGCACAGTCAAAAGCCCTAATTGCTTCACAGTCAACTACAGGGGTAAAATGGTCATTTGACAGTCAAAAGTCAAATTTTTTGGTCAACATCTTATTTTGAAGCCACAATCATCATTTGATCAAGTCTTGATCATGATTCCACAAGCATGGCTCAAAAATCATCAAGAAGCAAAATGTTGCTATTTTTGGACAGCTGAAAAGTCAACTGTAAATTGACCAAGGCATAACTTTTTTATGGTTCATCAGAAAAATCCCATCCAATGCTCATTTTGAAGGGGATGACATTTCCTACAACTCATATTCACATTCCAAGTCCAAGAAATGCTCTCACAAAAAGTTATCAATTTCAACATTATAGGTCATTTTCAAAAGTCAACAAAAAGGCACTTTAAGTAAAAGACCATAACTTGAGATTGGTGAATCAAAATGACATGGGACCAAAGGCATTGGTTAGAGGACTTCGATAACTTTCCAAAATGTCCAAGAACATGTTCATAGCTTCAAAATTAAGCAAGATATGCATTGGAGAAGTTGGGAAATTTTTGGGATTTTTCAAAAGTCAACTTTGCCTAAAAC
Organism: Vicia faba; assembly: GCA_948472305.1. Taxonomy (NCBI): domain Eukaryota; kingdom Viridiplantae; phylum Streptophyta; class Magnoliopsida; order Fabales; family Fabaceae; genus Vicia; species Vicia faba. The sequence continues at coordinate 1,038,609,816 of OX451737.1, forward strand.
ACTTCATTTTTGCTAATGGGCCTCAAATTCCTTCTTGAATCTTTGCCCAAGGCTTATGCACGACCCATTGAGATTAATTTGATTTATTTCCTTATTTTTAATTAATTAATTGAATTTTTATTAATATTAATTCATTTAATTGATTTTAATTGTAGGAGAATTCAAAAGATATGATTTTTCAATCTTTTGTGGAGCAAATATATTCAGGGCAAGCTGGCAATCTCGTTTCCCAATCAAAGAGGCAAAATCCTCCAATTTTGGAAAACTTTATCAATCAAAAATATGGGAAAGATTTGATTGAAAATCAAGGATGCAAAACATGAATACAATGGATTCTTGGACAAAAGATTTAACCTAATTCACTCCACTATATGTACTGAAGCTTAATCTAAAATCAGACACGAAAAACTGCTGCAAGAACACCCTATGTAATATTGAAAAAAGTGGAAAAAAACTCAAAACTGAAATCAATCTCCCAGGCGAATTCAAAGCTTTTTCTTGATCCAAACACATTGCTAGTATACTCAGGAACACATTGCGATCGAAATCGAGCACTAAAGCCACAAGAATCGTCAGAAATGGTTCAACCCTGTGTACATGTTTTTTTGAATTGCATATCATGATTCATGCGCATTTGATACATGTTGTTGAGTGTTTTGTATTCACAGGAACCACATGAATCTTTTGACATGGTTTAATTGCATTGTAACACGCTGAATCTCGATTTTCCATTAGCATATTTTAGGGTTCCTGAAGCTTTGAATTGGGGCTTTCCCCTACAAGAAAAATTAAGCTTCGTGGCGCCTATGGTTGAACTTAGAAGACCAATATGAATTGAATGAGACCCTCGCGCTCAATTTATATGACGCATGTTGCTAATCGCTATTTTTGCATTTGTAATTTGTGGGGTTTAAAACCCCCGCTATCTGCTTTATATTTTTACAGGCCAAGGATGAAGACGAAGGGCGTGGCAACATGTGACTGGGTGATTCAAATGATTGGCACACGTTTTTGTTTTATGGCATAACTATTTGGTTCCTAATATAATATTTATTGGTCAATATGTTTACAAACACACGCAATGGTGGAGTGGCTGGAGACGTGGCTTGCAATCACTGGGACCTGGGTTCGATTCCCAGGTCCCCCATATCATTGTTAATATTTTTCCTAACACGTTCCAATGCAGCATATGTTCAAAAGTTCCACCATGCACTCCCAGCAACAGCACCCCAAGTGGCTACAAAGATGCATCTAATGGCCAGGAGATGAGGAGCATGGTACTTTCCAGTCAACGCATGCATAGGAAACTCCAGAAGTCAAACGTGGCTTAGAGTTCTTGGGCCAGAATTTCACAAATTAACCTCCCCTTGGGCCAACATACCCCCTTGGTTTGCAATTTTTACTTTCCTTTCTTTTAATTCCTTTAATTATTATAATTGTTATTATTAATACACCAACAAATTAATTTTTCATGATAAATCCAGAAATCAAAAAAATTGTAAATATATTTTATTGTTTATTAAATTCACTAATAATTTATTTTTTGTAAATAAATACTAACAATTAACTTAGTTTAATTTAAGTTCAATTTTAACCTTTTTCTCAATAATAAAAATTATGTAGAATTAGGGTTTGGCATTTTCATTCATATTTTTTAATTGTCATTATTGTTATTTATTAATTACTATTATTTTTGTAAATGTAAATTAATTAATTTAGTTAATTAGGTTAACTTTGACATTTTATTAATAATTAAAACAAACTTAGAACTAGGGTTTTCATGACTTTTATTCCCTTTTCCTTTTTTACTTTTATTAAAATATTAAAAAACACAAAAACACTTTCTTTTCTTTCTTGTAAATAATTAAATAATTAGATTTAGGTTTAATTTTAATTTAATACAAAAGGACCAAAAAACTCATAATTTTCTCAAGGGTCAAAAAACCCTAGGACGCTCCAATTTAATTTCTATTCGCGCGTTATTTTTATATTTTGATTATTATGTAACTGCTCCAAGAATGTAATAGTAATTAGGTTTACCGCTTTCTTTACTTTCCGCACTTTATCAAAACGGGTCTTTGTTTTTTTGGCGATGTATAAACCCGCGCCTTGTAATAGCGTAGCTTTACATTCCCGCACTTTAGTTTTCCGCACTCCTAACTGTTAATAAGCATGAAAGACTGAATGACAAATTAAAAACAACTCGTAGCTCACAATTGCATGATCAAAGATAAACATAAACTGAATTGAACACACAAGCACATGCCACTTCTAGGGTACGCCTCACTCGTTGCCTCGAACGTGGTCGTCAAGTATAGGGTGTTTTAGCGGTCGCCCTTATGTCTAAGATCCAGTTTCCTCGAAACGGTTGCCTCAGATTAAAAAAGATCTAGGACATTAGGGTTACTTCTAAGGTGTCCTACTATTGCTTCGGTGACCACACTGTCCCTCAATCGAATTGACCCGAACACCTCCAACGGTGGTGCTACCTACCTCTCAATGGTGGGATGGCACTATCTTAAGGACTTTTACACAGCCTAATTCCTTAGGGTAGGTAGATGACTCATGGGTACTTGCTCTCTAAAAAACAAACAAAACAATCTTTTCACACTGACACTTTCAAAAGTTTTCAAAACAAATTTTTCATACACTCTTGAGGACAGATACAAGAGTTACTTAGAAATTTTTCGAACGAAACTTTTTTTCAAAACCCACACACACTTTAAAAGCAAACAACATTTTTGAAAACATAAGAGCAAGTACCTAAGAGCCCATGGATAACCATGGATAGAAAGGGTGCTAACACCTTCCCTTTCTATAAATCTACCTCCCGAACCGAGAGACATCTCAAAGAAGGAATTTTGCTGTGCTTTTGTCCTTTCCATGTTGGAGAACATAAAATACGGTGGCGACTCTTGCTTACCGCGATATTTCGCGAACCAGCATTTCAAAACAGTCAGTTCTATTTCCACCGATCACAGAATTGGAGACTCTGCTGGGGAGATTTTAATAAGTGTGGTGTACCTTAGGATTAGATCATACTTATGTTTTCAATTGCTTGCTTTGGTTGCTTTACATTTGTGGGCTTGCATCGGAGTTTCATAGATCCTAACCCGGATCTGGGGAATACCCTTTTAGGTAGCATAAGCTGTGAGGGACCTGTCCGGCATAGACCGACATGGGTGAAGCAGTGGCTACGTTGGTGTGGCACCTTGGTCTGTACCGATATCCCTTGTGTCGCAACGAGGAGAATATGGGTCTTCTGAGGAGTCATTAAGCACGAACCGACCTTAGAACCCTAATTTGACCCAACTTGGCCATAGAACAGTAGCAGTATGCTACACTCATTGAGGCTAAACTCTCGTGATGGTTCTGGCCGCAAGAAAAGATTGCGATGCTGGAGTTATGACCGATCGAGGGTAGTCGATGATATTGAGATCCTCTAGAACCCGGTTACTTTTGATAGGACGGGTCTTAACCAACGAAACTGAAAGAGGGTAGTACCTAAACTTCATGCTGGCCTAAACTCTAAGGGCTCTGTGTGACTTGTGTGCCTTCAAACTTGAATTACTTGCATACTTGTTATCTAACAGCACGAGTTCCTTGCAGGTTTTGTTTACAGTCCTTAATTGGGACTCATTACAGGGCCTACTTACATCACTTCATGCATAGCATAACATCATACCATTGCATACATCCTGCATAAGGACTAATCCATTTCAAGGATCTCAAGGGTATGTGATGCAGGTCATGATGAACCAACTGTCTAGCAAGGGGCAAAGGGGATTTATTTTCCTCTAGCCAAGATGACTTGAGTCAGGGGCTATGACCCACTCGATATGGTGAGCTTTGACTCTTGAAGAAGGACTCTCAACAACATGAAGTTCCTTCAATCAAGCTACAAATTCAAATTCTAACAATTTTCTTGTTTACCCCGCGAGATCCTTGAAAATATCGCATGCATACATACATGTCATTGCATTACAGGTACCCTTTTTGACAGGTCACTTATCTTCTTCGTTGTTTATTTCAGCAATCATCATGAATCCTGAATCATCCAATGAACAAGCTATCAAGGCCCTCCAGGCCCAGAATGCCCAGTTCCAAGAGATGGTTATGAGCCTAGCCCAGGGTCAACGGGATTTGAAGACTCTGCTCTTGAAGAAGAAGAAGAAGGGGACTGTATTGTTCAACCCTAGACGTAAATCTGGGAATGGATCACGAAATGAGGCTGAGCTGACTACCCCATCTGTTGGAAAAGGCAGTCCCCATGAGAGAGAGGTTCCTAGTCCAGTGGTCTCCGACAATGAGACGGATTTCAATGATGAACAGTACCCTCCTGCTGAGGACAGGTACAAACAGCTCGAAGACCGGTTAAGTGCTATGGAGATACAAAAAGTGCCCGGCCTGGACTTCGAAGATCTAGGTCTGTGTTCAGGGGTAGTGATCCCACACAAGTTCAAGACACCTGCTTTTGCAAAATATGACGGGGCTTCCTGTCCTAAGCTGCATCTCAGGTCATACATAAGGAGGATCCAGCCCTACACGGCTGACAAGAATTTGTGGATTCACTTCTTTCAGGATAGTCTGTCAGGGACTCAACTCGAGTGGTTCTATCAACTGGATGGAGCCAACATCCGCAGCTGGGAGGACTTGGCCACTGCGTTCTACAAGCAGTACCAGTATAATGCCGACCTTGCTCCCACGCGCACTCAGCTTCAGGGGATGTCTATGGGTACAGGAGAAGGCTTTAAAGAATATGCTCAAAAATGGAGGGACCTTGCTGGAAGGGTGCAACCACCTCTAACTGACCGTGAGCTCGTCGATATGTTCCTGGGGACCCTGTCTGGTCCGTTCTTCAACCACCTGATTGGTAATTCTTCTGCTGGGTTTACAGATCTGATCTTGACTGGTGAGAGGATCGAAGCTGGTATCAAGTCTGGGAAGATACAGAATGGTGACGCCTCGAACACTGAGAAGAAACCATCCAAGAAGGAATCTGGTGCTGCCTATGGTTCAAACGGGCAGAACAAATCTGAACACCGCCAAGCTATCAACGCGATGGTCATTTCAAAACCGGCCGGCGCTCCTTAGCGTCACAATCAACAAAAGGAAGAGAGACCTAAAAGGCAATTCACTCCCCTCAGCATGACCCTGTCTCAGATATTGCCACAGTTGCTGGAGACCAAGTTGGTAACTCTAAGAGACCCTCCAAAGAATCCCAACAGGACACCTTCAAGGTATAACCCCAATGTTCGCTGCGCTTATCATTCTGACAGCCCGGAGCATGCTACAGATGATTGTTGGACTTTGAGAAACAAGGTTCAGGATCTGATCGACGCAAAGGAAGTCCAGTTCGACTCTCCAGAGGCTCCCAATGTGATCACTGCTCCCTTGCCAAAACATGGCTAGGATTGGAAATTTTTTGTTCATTCGAATGTTCAAGTTGTATTTTTCTTTGATTGTTCAAACATTTTATGTCAAACGTTGCTATTTCATTAATGCATTACACATGACTGTTTTGAAGTAATTATTTTGTATTCACTATATGCAAACTATTTTCATATTTTTGTGATGATCAACTCTTGATTGAAAAATTCTAAGCCTCTTGAGGGAGGATGACGAAAACGATACCACGGTATTTACAGTATGCTTTTGAACAGACCCCGCTGATGAGGTACAGGCATTGTTTCAATTCCTAAACACTGGAGTTATAAGGAAGATAATCCCTCGTCAACCCCTTTGAGCCAAAGAAGTTGGAGTTTTTCTTTTCAAAAATTAAAACCCTTAATCATAACCTGGGGCAGGGTAGTTCTCTCAGTTGATCCAAGTGCACAATGAATGGCACCAAAGAAGTCCTTACAAAGCAAAAGACAGTGATGGTTCTGAATAATCATAAAGACAGGCAGTCATTATCTCTCAGACTAAAAGCCCATCAAGTCAAAACCTATGAAGGAGACTTACAAAAAACTGGGGCATCCCGCTGACTGTAATCACAAAAGAAACAGTTCAGGCAAAAAAAACAGGGATAATGAAATCAAAAAGAGGTACTACAAACCCTCAACAAAAAAGGGAAATGACTGCCTATTCTAAACTGTCAAAATCCGAACCATCACCGGAATATCAGGACAAAGACTCAAACAAGGTCTAGTGCATGATCAGCTGAGTTTAGGTTTGAAGAACATCACGAAGAGCGGGTGGGTACAAATAAACTTGAGCCTTTATCCATTGTTTCTTAAACCGTGAACCAGGCCACGCTACAACCTTTAAAAGTCCTAGCTGAAGCATGGGTTAGTTCGAAAGCATACTGTTACGAAAGGTATCCTGACTCCTTAAGGCTTGTGGTAAAATAACGAGTTGACATCATAGTTTACAAAAAATTCACTTGTTTTTATAAAAAAAAAGCATTTTCAAAAACTTCAAGACAGACATAAGCTTTGCATTCTTGATATAACACTGTTTGCATATGACTATTTGTTCGAACAGCAGAGAAATTCACACGACGAATATCTAAGTGAACAAAAGTACTTCCAACCAAGGGGCAGACATGATCATGGTCCATTATCTGGGGCAGTTAAGTCAAGATTCGGAGAATCTCTCAAAAGGCCAACCAACTTGGGGAAAATCTCCATCTGGATCACTTGGGGCATTGGACGATCAAACGAAGATCTTCTGGTGGTATGACAATGCAACACTACTAACAAGGGCACCTCCCTACATCCTGAGGGCACGGACATAGTCGAAAAATACTGCGCATAAGCAAAGACCCGCTAGGTTGACACACCTAGGAAAAAATAAGGGCTTCCCGGCGAACCAAAAGGGTTCGGGAAAAATTAAGGGATGAAATGAAAAAAAATGTACACCCGACAAGTCGAAAACCTGAAAAGGCGGCTTGGGCAAAAATGGGTATCCCGGTGGACTGAAAACCCGAAAGGGCAGTCCAGGCAAAAGTTAGGGATCAAAAGCGTACGACTATGTCCCGTCATCTCGTCACTTGCCTACCAGAAGAAGATCTATCAGTCGGCAGTTATCAAGCACCTCCACAGGTACCATCTCCCACAGAAACTGGGGCAATAAGAATTGTCTAAGCGATCTGGTTGCTCTGTCCATCGAGGTACCAAGGTAAGTTCAGCTGAAGAACACGACCAAGATACCTTCACTCCCTGCAGAGTATGAACGCATCTCCCCGGATTTATTCAAAGTTAGTCTCCACCAGAGCTTATAACTGGGTTATCCTTAGCTAATTATCATGGAAAGATCATCTTCGACGAAGTTCTTCCTATCCCCAACGGAGTTCATCAAAATTCCCTCAACGAAGCTTATCAACGGTATCCCCAGCGGAGCTATCATCAAAACCTCAGCGAAGTATCTCTTCCCACAGAGTATTCCCCACAGAGTATTCCCCACAGAGTAATCTCTCCAACAAGTTTATTCCCCAACGGAGTCATCTTCTCCTACCGGTATTCTTGCAATCATCCTCCCCAGCAGAAATGAAGAATTCTACTCTTCAACGTCAGCCCAGGATTCAACTTCCTGGCATGCGTCAAGGATTTACTTTCCCAGACGAAGATACATTCATAAACATCACATTACATCATGATACATGCATATACGCATCATATCATATAATCTCATTTATGTTGAGAACATCATCGCTTGATCCATACCATGCATTGCATATGACCGACCTTTACCTTTCAGGAAGGATACAGTTAAATGATCAGCTATGTCAAAATAGACAAATACAGTCAAAAGGAACCAATCCAGTCAAAGAAGACAAATTCAGTCAAAAGAAGACAAGTCCAGCTAAAATTAATTCCACTCGTCGTTATAGACACTCGTCGTCATAGACACTCGTCGTTATAGACACTCGTCGTCATAGACACTCGTCGTTATAGACACTAGTCGTTATAGACACTCGTCATCATAGACACTCGTCGTTATAGACACTCGTCGTTATAGACACTCGTCGTCACAGACACTCGTCGTTATAGACACTCGTCGTTATAGACACTCGTCGTCATAGACACTCGTCATTATAAACACTCGTCGTTATAGACACTCGTCGTCATAGACACTCGTCGTTATAGACACTCGTCGTTATAGACACTCGTCGTCATAGACACTCGTCGTTATAGACACTCGTCGTTATAGACACTCGTCGTCATAGACACTCGTTGTTATAGACACTCGTCGTCGTAGACACTCGTCGTTATAGACACTCGTCGTTATAGACACTCGTCGTCATAGACACTCGTCGTTATAGACACTCGTCATTATAGACACTCGTCGTTATAGACACTCGTCGTCATAGACACTCGTCGTTATAGACACTCGTCGTTATAGACACTCGTCGTCATAGACACTCATTGTTATAAACACTCGTCGTTATAGACACTCGTTGTCATAGACACTCGTCGTTATAGACACTCGTCATCATAGACACTCGTCGTTATAGACACTCGTTGTTATAGACACTCGTCGTCATATACACTCGTCGTTATAGACACTCGTCGTCATAGACACTCGTCGTCATAGACACTCGTCGTCATAGACACTCGTCATCATAGACACTCGTTGTTAGAGACACTCGTCGTTATAGACACTCGTCGTCATAGACACTTGTCGTTATAGACACTCTTTGTTATAGGCACTCATCGTTAAAGACCACCCGTCTATGAAGATAACCCGTCCTTGAAGAGACAACTCGTCAGAGAAGACAATACCTCCTCTGGATTCGATACCTGTATCTAGCCAGGGCATATCTGTTGACGACTAATTCCAGATTCGATTCCTGTATCCAGCCAGGGCACGTCTGAAGAGTTTAGATATTCGATACCTGTATCTAGCCAGGGCATATCTGTTGACGACTAATTCCAGATTCGATTCCTGTATCCAGCCAGGGCACGTCTGAAGAGTTTGAAGATTCGATTCCTGTATCCAGCCAGGGCATATCTGTTGACGACTAATTCCAGATTCGATTCCTGTATCCAGACAGGGCACGTCTGAAGAGTTTGAAGATTCGATTCCTGTATCCAGCCAGGGCATATCTGTTGACGACTAATTCTAGATTCGATTCCTGTATCTAGCCAGGGCACATCTGTGAGTAACTGATTGTAGACTCGATACCTGTATCCAGCCAGGGCATATCTACATGAAGAGTTTAGAGATTCGATACCTGTATCCAACCATGGCATATCTACATAAAGAGTTTGAAAATCAACGCCTGTAACAGGCCAGGTAATTATTTTTCTTTCTCAGATACGCAAGTTCTCGCTAAGGAATCTCTTACGCGATCGACATCTAGATGGCATCTATAAGCCCATCCACATACCAACAGTCCCTAGATGGCATCTATAAGCCCATCCTCCTATCCGTCATCTCTCCAAATGGCATCTGTAAGCCCATTCCCGCCATCACGCTGCTGATACTCTACTATGTGAGTGCAAATTTATAGGCACTTTAGTGTTCAATCATCTTCCACCTTCGGATCACGAAAGGCACGCAAGCCAATCTACATCCTCAGGTCTAAGAAGATTGAACAGGGGCAACTGTTGTACCCCAAAATTTGCCCTCCCATATTCTTCAAGATTTGGCAAGATCAAGCTTCAAATGGATTAAGGATTGCACAGTGCAAACACCCTCCTAACACCGGCAAAATTAGGGTTTTGGTTCTTACAAGGAAGTTGAGGTTTCCAAGGGTCCAATCAAGTCCCATATGCCTATATACATTGTCAAACACCCATATGTCAAGTTTCAAGACTCACAGCATCAAGTTGCACAGTCAAAAGCCCTAATTGCTTCACAGTCAACTGCAGGGGTAAAATGGTCATTTGACAGTCAAAAGTCAAAAATTTTGGTCAACATCTTATTTTTAAGCCACAATCATAATTTGATCAAGTATTGATCATGATTCCACAAGCATGGCTCAAAAATCATCAAGAAGCAAAAAGTTGCTATTTTTGGACAGCTGAAAAGTCAACTGTAACTTGCCCAATGCATAACTTTTTCATGGTTCATCAGAAAAATCCCATCCAATGCTCATTTTGAAGGGGATGACATTTCCTACAACTCATCTTCACATTCCAAGTCCAAGAAATGCTCTCACAAAAAATTATCAATTTCAACATTATAGGTCATTTTCAAAAGTCAACAAAAAGGCACTTTAAGTCAAAAACCATAACTTGATATTGGTGAATCAAAATGACATGGGACCAAAGGAATTGGTTAAAGGACTTCAAGACCTTTCCAAAATGTCCAAGAACATGTTCATAGCTTCAAAATTGAGCAAGATATGCATTGGAGAAGTTGGGAAATTTTTGGGAATTTTCAAAAGTCAACTTTGCCTAAAACACTTCATTTTTGCTAATGGGCCTCAAATTCCTTCTTGAATCATTGCCCAAGGCTTATGCACGACCCATTGAGATTAATTTGATTTATTTCCTTATTTTTAATTAATTAATTGAATTTTTATTAATATTAATTCATTTAATTGATTTTAATTGTAGGAAAATTTAAAAGATATGATTTTTCAATCTTTTGTGGAGCAAATATATTCAGGGCAAGCTGGCAATCTCGTTTCCCAATCAAAGAGGCAAAATCATCCAATTTTGGCAAACTTTATCAATCAAAAATATGGGAAAGATTTGATTGAAAATCAAGGATGCAAAACATGAATACAATGGATTCTTGGACAAAAGATTTAACCTAATTCACTCCACTATATGTACTGAAGCTTAATCTAAAATCAGACACGAAAAACTGCTGCAAGAACACCCTATGCAATATTGAAAAAAGTGGAAAAAAACTCAAAACTGAAATCAATCTCCCAGGCGAATTCAAAGCTTTTTCTTGATCCAAACACATTGCTAGCATACTCAGGAACACATTGCGATCGAAATCGAGCACTAAAGCCACAAGAATCGTCAGAAATGGTTCAACCCTGTGTACAAGTTTTTTTGAATTTCATATCGTAATTCATGCGCATTTGATACATGTTATTGAGTGTTTTGTATTCACAGGACCCACATGAATCTTTTGACATGGTTTAATTGCATTGTAACATGCTGAATCTCGATTTGCCATTAGCATATTTTAGGGTTCCTGAAGCTTTGAATTGGGGCTTTCCCCTACAAGAAAAATTAAGGTTTGTGGCGCCTATGGTTGAACTCAGAAGACCAATACGAATTGAATGAGACCCTCGCGCTCAATTTATATGACGCATGCTGCTAATCGCTATTTTTGCATTTGTAATTTGTGGGGGTTTAAAAACCCCCCGCTATCTGCTTTATATTTTTACAGGCCAAGGATGAAGACGAAGGTCGTGGCAACATGTGACTGGGTGATTCAAATGATTGGCGCGCGTTTTTGTTTTATGGCATAACTATTTGGTTCCTAATATAATATTTATTGGTCAATATGTTTACAAACACACGCGATGGTGGAGTGGCTGGAGACGTGGCTTGCAATCACTGGGACCTGGGTTTGATTCCCAGGTCCCCCATATCATTGTTAATATTTTTCCTAACACGTTCCAATGCAGCATATGTTCAAAAGTTCCACCATGCACTCCGAACAACAGCACGCCAAGTGGCTACAAAGATGCATCTAATGGCCAGGAGATGAGGAGCATGGTACTTTCCAGTCAACGCATGCATAGGCAACTCCAGAAGTCAAACGTGGCTTAGAGTTCTTGGGCCAGAATTTCACAAATTAACCTCCCCTTGGGCCAACATACCCCCTTGGTTTGCAATTTTTATTTTCCTTTCTTTTAATTCCTTTAATTATTATAATTGTTATTATTAATACACCAACAAATTAATTTTTCATGATAAATCCAGAAATCAAAAAAAATGTAAATATATTTTATTATTTATTAAATTCACTAATAATTTATTTTTTTGTAAATAAATACTAACAATTAACTTAGTTTAATTTAAGTTCAATTTTAACCTTTTTCTCAATAATAAAAATTATGTAGAATTAGGGTTTGGCATTTTCATTCATATTTTTTAATTGTCATTATTGTTATTTATTAATTACTATTATTTTTGTAAATGTAAATTAATTAATTTAGTTAATTAGGTTAACTTTGACATTTTATTAATAATTAAAACAAACTTAGAACTAGGGTTTTCATGACTTTTATTCCCTTTTCCTTTTTTACTTTTATTAAAATATTAAAAAACACAAAAACACTTTCTTTTCTTTCTTGTAAATAATTAAATAATTAGATTTAGGTTTAATTTTAATTTAATACAAAAGGACCAAAAAACTCATAATTTTCTCAAGGGTCAAAAAACCCTAGGACGCTCCAATTTAATTTCTATTCGCGCGTTATTTTTATATTTTGATTATTATGTAACTGCTCCAAGAATGTAATAGTAATTAGGTTTACCGCTTTCTTTACTTTCCGCACTTTATCAAAACGGGTCTTTGTTTTTTTGGCGATGTATAGACCCGCGCCTTGTAATAGGGTAGCTTTACATTCCCGCATTTTAGTTTTCCGCACTCCTAACTGTTAATAAGCATGAAAGACAGAATGACAAATTAAAAACAACTCGTAGCTCACAATTGCATGATCAAAGATAAACATAAACTGAATTGAACACACAAGCACATGCCACTTCTAGGGTACGCCTCACTCGTTGCCTCGAACGTGGTCGTCAAGTATAGGGTGTTTTAGCGGTCGCCCTTATGTCTAAGATCCAGTTGCCTCGAAACGGTTGCCTCGGATTAAAAAGGATCTAGGACATTAGGGTTACTTCTAAGGTGTCCTACTATTGCTTCGGTTACCACACTGTCCCTCAATCGAATTGACCTGAACACCTCCAACGGTGGTGCTACCTACCTCTCAATGGTGGGATGGCACTATCTTAAGGACTTTTACACAGCCTAATTCCTTAGGGTAGGTAGATGACTCATGGGTACTTGCTCTCTAAAAAACAAACAAAACAATCTTTTCACACTGACACTTTCAAAAGTTTTCAAAACAAATTTTTCATACACTCTTGAGGACAGATACAAGAGTTACTTAGAAATTTTTCGAACGAAACTTTTTTTCAAAACCCACACACACTTGAAAAGCAAACAACATTTTTGAAATTATAAGAGCAAGTACCTAAGAGCCCATGGATAACCATGGATAGAAAGGGTGCTAACACCTTCCCTTTCTATAAATCTACCTCCCGAACCGAGAGACATCTCAAAGAAGGAATTTTGCTGTGCTTTTGTCCTTTCCATGTTGGAGAACATAAAAGACGGTGGCGAATCTTGCTTACCGCGACGTTTCGCAAACCAGCATTTCAAAACAGTCAGTTCTATTTCCACCGATCACACACACTATGGCCAAGCAAATCCTAAGGGCTGGTTACTATTGGTCCATAATGGAAACTGATTGTCATCATCACTCAAGGACTAGTCACAAGTGTCAAATCTATGCTGACAAGGTCCATGTACCTCATATTCCTCTAAATGTCATGACTGCTCCATGGCTGTTTGCAATGTGGGGCATTGATATGATTGGAGAGATCAAACCTACCACTTCCAATGGACACCGTTTCATCTTGTTACCATTGATTACTTTACCAAGTGGGTCGAAGCTGCCTCATATGCCTCAGTCACCAAGAACGTTGTAGCCAGGTTTATTAAACATAGCCTCATATTCTGTTATGGTATCCCCGAAAGGATCATCACCGACAATGGAACCAATCTTAACAATGCTATGATTACTGAACTCTGCACACAGTTCAAAATCAAGCATTATAATTCTTCTCCTTATAGACCTAAAATGAATGGCGCAGTGGAAGCTGCCAATAAAAATATCAAGAAGATTGTGCAAAAGATGATGGTAACATATAAAGACTAGCATGAGATGTTACTGTTTGCTCTCTATAGCTACCGTACTTCAACTCGAACATCAACTGGGGCGACTCCTTTCTCCTTGGTATACAACATGGAAGTTGTCCTACCTGTCGAAGTTCAAATCCCTTCTCTAATGATCATGAAGGAAGTAGATTTATGCAAAGACGAATGGATTCAGACTAGGTTGGATCAGTTGAACTTGATTTACGAGAAGCGACTGGCTGCTGTTTGTCATAGTCAGATTTACCAAAAACATATGATCAAGGATTTCAACAAAAAGATCAAGCCTCGAGTATATCATACTGGAGACTTGGTAATAAAGCGCATCATCCTTCTACAAGGAGACCCCATGGGAAAATGGACTCCCATTTACAAAGGACCATTTGTTGTAAAGAAAGTTTTCTCTTGTGGCGCCATGATGCTGACTACTATGGATGGCGAAGACTTCCCACATCCCGTGAACGCGGACATAGTTAAAAAATACTACGCATAAAATAACCTTCTAGGTTGACATACCTAGGAAAAAATAAGGGCATTCCGGCAAACCAAAGAGGTTCGGGAAAAATTTAGGGATATATGTAAAAGATTGTACACCCGGCAAGTCGAAAACCCGAAAGGGCGGCTTTGGCAAAAATGAGTATCTTGGTGGGCTGAAAACCCGAAAGGGCGGTCCAGGAAAAAATTAAGGATTAAAGCGTATGACTATGTCCCGTAAAGTCTCTACAGCCAGCCTTATTACCAAAGTCCAAGTTAAAATGGTCCAAGATCAATCCAATCAACTTCTATTCAACGACAAGGGATAATGTTCTAAGACGTAGGGGAAATAGTGGAGTTGGAACACAATGAGATCACTTCCACATGGCTATTTATTTTTCCACTTTGTATTCCTTTCGAAGATTTCCTCTTACTAGGATCTCCGTCTCGTTGTACAAAAACGCCTATTCATGGGAAAAACATCAATGCAAATATACTTTGAAGTGCAAACTTTCTATTTTTTTTTTTGTTTTGAGTGCAAAAGTGTCCAATGACTAAAATTGAATAAACATATGCATATGAACATGATTAAACTTTTAACAAATGTATGCTTAAAAATAGTGACAAGCATCTCCTTAAATGCATTTAAGATATCCCCACAGAGTTATTTTAATAACATTATTTGGATTCATAAAATCCCCAGCCAGAGTTTCAATCTCCGGAAGATCCTCTCCTCAGCTTAGTTAGTCTTAAAAGAAAGCCTTATGGAATTCTTCCTAAAAAGTATCCTCCCCAGCAGTTCGTCAAATATCCTCTTCAACAGAGTTTATTTCCCCAACAAACTACAAATTCCCCAGCTTGAGTTTACCTCTCAGACTATTACAAATCAAGGGACCACAACCCCTAATCCCCAATAAAGCCATTGCTATCCCCAACAGAGTCGTTATTATCCTCGAAAGTGACTACGAAGCCAAGAACCCGACCAGATAATAGTAGACTCCATTCCTCCAAAACAAGTTACTGTGAAGCCTGAATCCGACCAGATACAGTTCAACTTCATACATTCAAGAAAACTACTGGAAGACTGGATCCGACCAAATAATAGTAAATCTCATTTTTAAGTTACTAAAGCCTGGACCTGACCAGATAATAGTTCAACTTCTCGAATCATTACTGAAACCTGGATCCGACCAGATAACAATAAATCTCAAATCCAAGTTACTAAAGCCTGGACCCGACTAGATAATAGTTTAACTTCTTCAAGTGTTGAAACCTGGACCCGACCAAATAACAATTCGAGTTGCTGAAACCTAGACCCGACCAGATAACAGTAAATCTCAAATCCAAGTTACTAAAGCCTGGACCCGACCAGATAATAGTTTAACTTCTTCAAGTGCTGGAACTTGGACCCAACCAGATAACAATTCAAGTTGTTGAAACCTAGACCCGACCAGATACCAGTTAACCTGAAGATCAAATTGCCGAGACCTGGACCCGACTAGATAACAATTCCAATTTCTGAAACCTGGACCCGACCAGATAACAGTAAATCTCAAATTTAGTTGCTAAAGCATGGACCCGACCAAATAGTAACTTAACTTCTCCATCTACTGGAAAGCCTGGACCCGACCGGTTAACATTTCAAGTTGCTTAAACCTGGACCCGACCAGATAACAATTTAATTCTTACAAATCACTAATAAAACTCCTCTTCCCTAGTAGAGTTTTCCACCATCCCAGCGAGTTGCTGCAAAGCCTGGAATACGACCAAATAATAGTAATCTTCATTATCCCCAACAAGTTACTATGAAGCCTGGAATCTGACCAGATAATAGTTAATTTCATCTTCCCCAATAAGTTATTGTGAAGCCTGGGTCTGACCAAATAACAGTTAACTTCCATTCTCTCTAATCAATAGATAGCTCCCCACTGGAGCAATGGACAACTAAAACTCTTGAACTCTCCCCCAAACAGAAATCAACACTCTCCATAGAGTTTCCCTCAAGCAAAGTCAATGTTCCCCAAAAGAGTTTTCCTCAAACAACAAAATAGGAATCCCCAATGGAAACATTCTAAACAAGGCCTGAAGATGTGCATACTCTTCATCTCCAACAATACTCCAGGATTTAACTTCCCAAAGGCTCCCCAGCATTTGCCAAGTATTTGTTTTCCAAGACAAAAATACATTTCAATAACATTTCACATTCATGCATCGTATGACATACATGCATACAACATAATCTCATTTATTTTGAGAACATCATTACAACATGCATACATCCGCATACAACCAACCCTTTTCCTTGCAAGAAATTTCGATCGACAAGACAAGGACATCTTCTGGTTAGAACGGTCTCCCCAATGAAGTCGCCAAACAACATACCTCTTTTGTCACTCTGGATGGCATCAGTAAGCCCATCTCCGACAAACTCTCCATCACCTCTCCATATGGCATCTTTAATCCCATTATCGACACAATCAACCAACACATCATCGAGTGCAAATTTCTGGGCACTCTATTGTTCAATCATCTTTCAACTTCAAGTCAAGAATAGTGGATCCGCCAATCTAACTCTTCAGGTTTAAGAAGATTGAACAAAGGCAGCTATTGTAACCCAAAATTTTCCCTCTCTTTTCTCAAGACATTTCTCACAATGATCTGGAAAAGTTCAAGCTTGCACGAGTATTGACTAGGTCAAGCTATCTCCTCAATACTGATACCACAAAATTAGGGTTTGAGTTTGCACAAGAACAAATGGACTTATAACACTTCAAATGATGTTCATGGATCATTATAGACCTTCAAGAATGCTCATGTCAAGTTTCAAGTCTTGTATCACAAATTCTGCTTAGTCAATTGACCAAATGGCCAAAAATCAACTGTACTGATGAAAAGTCAACTATAGCACCAAAAGTTAAACTTTGACTTTTTGGTCAACATTTAGTCTCAAAGATCAAAATTCATTAAGACATTCAAAAATATCAAGTTTGATCATAAAGAAATCAAGAAAGTCAAAAGTCAATATGAAAAGTCAAACTCTTCAAGACTTAGAAAATTTTCAAAGTGTTTTATACATGATAATTTCATTTCTTCATTCCAATTTTCACCATGATGCAAGGATTCAAGGAAAACTTCCAACATGAAAGTTGTAGATCTCAATGAGATCTAAAACATTGTATGGCGGGACTTTTTTTAGAAATTCTTAGATTTTGAGTTATAAATTCATGAAGTCATGTCATTTTTGAATAAACACTTAGAGAAATTTTCAGCAGTTTTGGTCAGGATTTTATCCCATTTTCTTGGCATGTTTTCACATAGTTCCAAGATAGTTTTGTCAAAATTGCCAACATGAAAGTTATAGAGGATGTTTCAAGCTTTCTAAAACATACAAGAGCATGAATTTATCATACTTGAGCTAGGAGATTCAAGGGCATGAAGTTGGACACCCGTTCTTGAATTGCAAGTCATTTTAATGAAGAACACATAACAAAACCCTTATGCTATGTTGAATAATCTTGTGTTGCATGCCTTCTTGCTTGCAAATATCATCATAATTTAATGCTTACACCCACTCTTGAGCTATTACCCAAGTGTTTAAGCCATTGCCTAAAAGATCTTTCCATTTATGGCATAAAGGCACCATTGCTATTCTTGAAAAGCAAGCTTGTTGGCACAAAACTTGTCTTGAACCCATACCTTGTTTGTTTCTAATTTTACTCCACCATAAATCATGGAAATCAACCCCTATAAACCAGCAACTTTGGTACTTCATTTTGGGAGCATGACATAACTTGATATTTGCAATCCAACCTAGCCATAACTCCATAGTTTGTAAACAAAATCATCTTGTTCACAAACCTCTTACCTATAAATAGGAGAAGCATTTGCAAGAGAAAGAGGTCAAAAAAATAGAGAGAAAAGCCAGAAGTTTTGTTGATAAACCCTCAAAATTTCATGTTCAAAAAAATCATAACAGTCCATAAAGCTTCCACTCTTGAGTTTTAAAGTCCAAACCTTTGAACCTCTCATACTTTGCAAATTTTGTCCAAACATCTAAGCACCTCACATACATCACTTGGAAGTTGTTAAAACTCAAGAACAATCTTTTGTAACATCTTTGTATTCCAAGCTCAAGAACACTCAAGGCAGTAACTCAAGCTTAAGACACAAAATCTAGCTTCAAGGTAAGTCTCCTTGAATTTAAACTCTTCATTTCAAGCGTTATTAGTTGATTCATCTTTGAAGATAAAATGTAATCATCATTCCCCTTGAATCTAACCTTTGTTTATCTCTCGTTCTTGTCATTTATGTGTTGAGAACTAACCCATGTATGCAGCAAAACAATGTTGAACTGAAAAAATGACAGTATGAGTCGACACATAGCCTTATGAGTCGACACATACTGTTATACAACCCTAAAACAGAAGGAAAAAAGAGTGTATGAGTCGACACAAAGCACGTATGAGTCGACACATGCAGGGTATGAGTCGATACATACCATTATGTATCGACTCATACTGAGTTGATTTAGCAAAACAGGGGCAAGGGAAGGTTATGAGTCGAGACATAGCCTTATGTGTCGACACATAATGTTCAAAAATGCTTTTTTATTTCCTTTTCCTTTGTTTTTACATGTTCCACATATTTTATTTATGGCTATTCAATATGGTTTTAATATTTAAGCCCATATCCATCCCCATTTGCAAATTGTACCCCCACCCCCCAAATGATGTAATAGCATATGACTTTATTTTCCGTAATTTATCGCTTTCAAATACAAATTCTAGTAACTAGGGTGTGTATGGCAAGATAAAATCAATCTTAGACAATCTTAATCCAAGACAAAACAATGCATGAAAAATATACACTTGCACACTTGCACGTCTAGGGTTAACTCCACTTGTTGCCTTAAAAAATGGTCATGATATGCATGTGAGACATCTTGGCAAAAACAACAAAATACAAGATCATAGTCCCTCGATGATGCTACGAATGTTGCCTTACAAATGATCTTAGTCCCTTAAGAAAAATTCTAAGGTATCTCGCAACATTGCTATCTATGACAATACGATGACCCACGCCCCTCCCTTCACATCCAAAGATAAGGCTACTTACCAATCAAAGGTGAGATAGCAATGTTAAAGGAATAGAAGTGGAAGTCTTTGAGGAATATCATCGCGTCTAGAGATGTTTCCAGTGTGTTGGCATTGGTCACAATTTTTAACTGTGATATGGACATCTTTCCACAGATTAGGACAATAAAGGCCAGCTTGTAATATTTTAGCGCAGGTCTTTGAAGTACTCGCATGTCCTCCATAGGAAGCAACATGACAATGGAAAATTATATTTTCAATTTCATTTTTGGGAACACATCGATGAAAAATACCATCAGCAGCTCTCTTGATAAGCAAAGGCTCATCCCAATAATAATATTTAAGGTCATGGAAGAATTTCTTCTTTTGTTGATAAGACATATCAGGTGGAAGCACTCCAGCAACCAAGTAGTTGAAAAAATTGACATACCATGGCAGTATGATTTTAGTGTAGACTGCTTCCATAATTTCATTTGTGTTCTTGTCTTCATAAGTCACAGGGTACTCTATTGTACTACTCTCCAATTCTAATTGGGCTACAAGGCGTTCGTAAGGAAAATCATCATTTATGGGTACATGATCTGGTTTGATGCCTTCTATTCTGGACAAGTGGTCAGCTACTACATTCTTAGTGCCTCTCTTTCCTTTGATTTCTAAATCGAATTCTTGTAGAAGTAAGATCCACCTTAGTAATCTTTGTTTGGCGTCTTTCTTACTTAAGAGGTACCAGATTATAGCGTGATCAGTATAGATAATTATTCGTGCTCCTACTAAGTAAGAACAGAATTTATCTAAGGTAAACACAACAGCTAACAATTCATTTTCAGTGGTGGCCTAATTTGCCTGCGTATGATCTAGGGTTCTACTTGCGTAGTAAATTGCATGAAGCTTTTTGTCCTTTCTTTGTCCCAGAACTGCACCTACGGCATAGTCACTAGCATCACACATTATTTCAAATGGTTCGTTCCAATTAGGAGGTTGCATAATAGGTGCTGAAATTAATGCCTTTTTTAGTGTTGTAAACGCGTCCAAGCATTTTTCGATGAAAATGAACTCAACATCTTTCATTAGCAGATCGGTTAGAGGTTTGGTTATCATAGAGAAGTCTTTAATGAAATGTCGATAAAAACTAGCGTGTCCTAGAAAACTTCTTATTTCTCCAGCAGTTTTGGGTGGTTAAAGATTTTCTATTACTTCGATCTTTGTTTTATCTACTTTAATTCCCCTATCGGATACGATGTGCCCTAAGACAATTCCTTGTCAGACCATGAAGTGGCATTTTTCCAAGTTTAGCACGAGGTTTACACTTACACATATTTTTAGTACCATTTCAAGGTTTAATAGACATCCTCCAAAACTTTCTCCACAAACGGAGAAGTCATCCATAAAAACTTCCATTATACCATCTACAAAATTAGAGAAGATGAACATCATACATCTCTGGAATGTTGCAGGGGCATTACATAATCCAAATGGAAATCGTCGATAGGCGAACGTACCATAAGGACAAGTGAATGGTTGTTAGGATGGATAGGAATTTGGAAAAATCTGGAATAACCGTCTAAATAGCAGAAGTGAGAGTGTTTATCTAGTTGTTTGAGGGTTTGATCGATGAAAGGTAAAGGAAAATGATCTTTACGAGTGGCTTTGTTTAACTTTCTATAATCGATGCATATTATCCACCCGGTGTGAGTTTGTTGCACTACAGATTCTCCTTTAGTGTTGCTTACAATTGTAACACCTCCTTTCTTTGGTACAACATGTACTGGGCTAACCCATTTACTGTCGGATATTGGGTATATGATTCCTGCTTCTAATAGCTTTTCTACTTCCTTTTTTACTACATCGCTCAAAATAGGATTGATTCTTCTTTGATGCTCCCTAGAGGTCTTGCAGTCTTCTTCCAACATATACGGTGCATGCAAATAAAAGAGCTTATACCTTTTAGATCTGAGATGTTATATCCTAAAGCGGTTGGGTATTTTCTTAAGACATGTAATAATTTTTCAGTTTCTATTTGTCCTACGTCTGCATTGAATATAATTGGTCGTTCAAGTTCTGTGTCTAGGAATTCATACCTTAGGTCTTTGGGTAGTGTATTGAGTTCTATGGCTGGCTTCTTTGGACAAGGTATAGGATCAGGAGTTAGAGCTAGGCATTCACTCAGATTTTCATCTTGATATTCAGGGCGCCAATTATAATCTTCGAAAATTGTAGATATAAGAATCTTCAATACTTATGAATAAGTGGTTTGTTGTTTCTCCAATTCTTTTACGCATTCATCAATTTCATCTAAGGAATAGCATGAATCATCGATGGCTGGTGCCTTAAATAATTTAGACAAGATGAATTCAACTTTTTCTTCCCCGACTTTGAAAGTAAGATTTCCATTTTTAACATCTATGATGGCTCCTGCAGTGGCTAGGAATGGTCTACCTAATATAATAGGAATATTGGAGTCTTCTTTAATGTCCATGATTATGAAATCAATAGGGATATAGAATTGTCCTATACATATAGGAACGTTTTCTAACATACCTAAAGGAAATTTCACTGATCGATATGCTAATTGTACGGACATCTGTGTTAGTCTTAGTTATCCCATTTTGAGTTTCTTGAAAATTGATAAGGGAATTAGACTAATACTGGCTCCTAAATCGCATAGTGCTTTATCTATGACAAACTTTCCGATTACACAAGGTATGGAAAAACTACCTGGGTCCTTAAGTTTAGGAGGCATGTTGTTTTGGATTATAGCACTGCATTCAGCGGTGAGCAGTACAATTTCATTATCCTCAAGCTTTTTCTTATTGGATAATATTTCTGTAAGAAATTTAGCATAGGAGGGCATTTTTGTGATATCTTCTGTAAAATTTATGGTAATGTTAAGTTGTTTCAGAAGTTCAACGAATTTCTTGAATTGCCCTACGTTTTTAGACTTATCAAATCTTTGAGGATATGGAATAGGTGGTTTATTGGGTGGCAGAGGCACATAAGGTACTTTTTTTTTCCACGACCTCTTCATCACCTTCTTTTTCTACTTCCTTCGGTTCAGCTTCCTTCTTAGTTATTTTTCTATGTTTTTGTTACATGGTTGGTTTCTCGACTCTAGGTTCAGTTGGTCCATCTAGTTCTATACCACTCTGAAGTATTATGGAATTAGCATGTCCCTTTGGATTTGGTTAGGGTTGTCTAGGAAAATTTCCAACTGGAGCATTCGTAGCTGCTTGTTGTTGAGCCACTTGGGAGATTTGTGTTTCTAACACTTTGTTGTGTGTGGAAAGAACGTCAATCTTATTCGTCAATTGCTTAATTTTCTCACTGGTGTGAGTATTTTGATTCATGAAATATTTATTAGTTTGAGCTTGGGTGGTTACAAAGTTTTCTATCATTATTTAAATGTTGAACTTCCTAGGGATATTTAGGATAGTTGAGACATTTTGGGTGGCTTTTTGAAATCCTGGAGGTGTAGTAGGACCTTTCTTAGGTGCATACAAAGCGTTTTTGCTTTTGTATGATAAGTTCCGATGATTATTCCAAGTAGGGTTATAGTTATTGCCATAGGGGTTAACTTGAGCATAGTTTACTTGATCAACTGGTACTCCTGTTAATAGTGGACATTTGAGTGCAGCATATGCGTGAAGTCCGCATAAGTCACAGGCTGGAGCTACTGCAGCCACGGTGGCTACAGGAGTTTTGGTCAAGCTTTCTATCTTTTGAGTAAGGGCTTCTACCTTGGTGTTAACTTAGTCTAAGCTACTAAATTCATGCATACTTCCTTTCGTTTGAGGTTTCTCCATCATGGTTCTATCAGTTCCCCACTGATAATGATTTTGAGCCATACTTTCGATAAGTTGATAGGCATCATGGTACGGTTTATCCATCAGTGCACCGCCAACAACTACGTCAATCGTTAATCTTGTGTTGTACAAGATACCATTGTAAAAGGTGTGGATGATTAGCTATTCCCATGATTCAAAAATAGATTTGCTTTCCTTTTGTTTAAAATCGTTGATATTGGCTCTTAGCATAGCCGTCTTACTCGGCGACAAATATCGCGCTAGGAAAACTTTCTTCAATTTGTTCCATGTGGTAACAGAGTTGGGTGGTATAGAATGGAGCCATGCTCTAGCTCCATCTCATAACGAGAAAGGAAAAAGATGAATTCTTATTGCTTCAGGGATGACACCATTTTCTTTCACTGTGTCTGCTTACTGCACAAACACATACAAATAAAGGTTTGGATCGTCCATAGGACATCCTGAAAATTGGTTTTGTTGGACAGCTTGCAATAACGAATGTTTTAAATCGAAATCATTTTGTGCAATGGTGGGAGCAGCAATATTGTTATGGGGTTCCTCTTGCGATGGGGCAGCATAATCCTTCAGAGGAAGATTTAGGGGTCCTTCATCCATTCTTGGGTAAAGAAGAGAATAGTTAGGAAGATCGAATTAGGGAGGATTGTACTTGGTTTGGTACTCTCTAATTTGGCGTCTTATATTAACAAAATTCTCAACCTCGTCGATTGGTTGCTCTAATTCCTCGCCTTGAGAGAGAGTGCTTGGCATACAATCAATAGATAAAAATAAAATAAAATTGGTTGCCTTAGTCTATACTGTGTAACAAGGGATTTACAGTATTTGACTAAATCAGTCCCCGACAACACCGCCAAAAACTTGATCGTGACTTTATGAGTCTGCCGGATGTAGTGACTTCAAGTGCACAGTCTAACGCATAATTTTAAAAGATATCGAACCCACAAGGACGGATGGTCAAACTACTGTTATCTTAGGGTCACTGTGTAAAGCTAAGGCTAATTATAAAATTTGGGTGTTTGGGTTTAATATGGAATTGATTAAAATCTATAATTAATAACAGGACATCGGTATGTATCTTGTCAACTTCAGGGATTCAATAAGTCATTGGCATTTGTTTTCGGTATTAAAACACTATTTCAATGGAAACTATTAATTTAAAAACCCTCGTCTCACACTTTCGTTCTATCGATTTGGGTCATATTATTAAACTCAAATGAGCGCTCTCGCTGTTTCATTTAAAATTTCAAAAGTATTTTTTGAAAACAAATAGAGTCCAATAAATTTTAACGCGCTCTCATTGTTTTTAAAATTAATGTTTAATAACCATTATCTGGTTAAAACTTCAAACTCCCGCTCTATTGATTTTAACCTTAGACTGTCTTTTACTCTCGTACAAAAACAATTAAATATCCAAATTGGAAATTAAAACCAGAAAAGTGCTTTTGTAAAATATTAATGCCAATTGTTGTACCCCAAAATTTGCCCTCTCATTTTATCAAGATTTCCCCTCAAAAGACTCTTTGGACTCTAGACAGGATTAGGGTTTGCTCTGCTCAAGACATTTCCTTACATTGTTGACCTGAAATTAGGGTTTGAGTTTGCACATGGATTTTTGGACTTCTAATACTTCATGTGACTTTCATACTTCATGTTGTACTTATAAGATTTCCCATACCAAGTTTCAAGCCTTGAATCAAATTTTTGCCCAGTCAATTGGACAGTTGACCTAAAAATCAGCTATATTGGGGAAAAAGTCAACTGTGGCCAATTTACAGTCAAACCTCATAATTTTGGATCCACATCAACATTATAGGATCATATGAACAATTTGATCAAGTTTGGACCACAACTCCTTAAGAAATTTGATCAGATCATCAAAAGGGCAAAATGGTCATTTGTAGGGTTTTGACTGCAGAAGGGCAATTTCTGATTTTTAACCTAGCCAATGGAAAATTGGATTCAATAATGGATTCAAGGAATCAATGGAATCATCTTGACCTAATCACAAGGTTCAAAAGATCTCAAAAGCATTGGAATGACAGATGAATTTTCCAGTTAACTGATCAAAAATCAACTGTACACTAAAAAGTCAAACTTTGACTTTTTGGTAAAAATCAAGTGCCAAGGGTCATTTATCATCAAGATGTGTCAAAACATGAAACTTGTTCACCAAGAAACCTAATTTTGAAAATTAGGGTTTAAAATGGAAAATTTTCATAACTTCGAAATTTTCTAAGTTATGAAAATTTCTTATTTTTTCCCAACTTTTCCCAACTTTTTCACCATGATGCAATTGGATTCAAAGAAAAATTCCAACATGAAAGTTGTAGTCCTTCACAAAATCTACAACTTTTATTCACAAAATTTTCCCAAAAGATGCTTGGATCTGAAATTTTGCCCTAGTTTAGGCAGGATTTTGACCTATCTTCATGGCAATTTTTCACATAGTTCCAAGTGGAATCTCAAAATTCATTTTAAATATGGATTGTAGAGCATGTTACAAGATTTCCAAAATGTCCAAGAACTCCCCAAGATCATTTGTGGTTAGGGAGAATCGAAAGTTTGAAATTGGCAAATTCTCACTTTTGTCCATGGCATTTTCCACATTGCTACAAGTTGCAAATTATGTCCAAACATGCTTGTACTTGGTTTACAGGTTCTTAAACCCTTCCACACTCATAAATTAAATGCAAAAACATTGGATTAAGGCATTGTTCTGATCTTTGGAGCATTATACAAAGGATTAATCCATTTTTGGCAAAAAGGCAACAATGTCATTTACATAAAGCACAACTTTTGCAATTTTGTTTGTCTTGAGCATTGGACTTAATCTTTTGCAGCAAACCACATCCACAAATATCAGGGAAATTACAACAACTATGTGCATGCTTGGAGCTAGCCTGTATAGGCCATAGCATTGTCAATTCTACCTTTTACTTCAAAAACAAGCAATTGTGCAAAAGGGACACAACTCTTGTATCTGTTAAAACCAAAGTTTGTAAACATTTGAAACAAGTTTTACACATTTCCTAAAGTCAGAAACACGAGCCCTAAGCCTCTCAAATACCCTCTAACATCAAAACACCAAGTTCTTACAAAAACAGGGCAGGCCCTGCAGAATCACTTCCATCTTCACATTGCCTCGTGCGTTTTGTTCCAAACCAGTTCCAACACACTCCATACAACATACCTAAGCTATCCCAACCATTCCGAAGTCACTGTAACTCCATTTACACACTTCACCATTTTCAAATTCTGAGTTTGCAGGTTGAGTTCTACAAGAAGTTTCAGACCATTTCAAAGCAAGCCAAGCATTGGGAAAGATCAGGGGAACATCAAGCAAGCTCAAAAGAACCTCAGGCCTCACTGAAAGTTGCTGCATTGCCATATTCGAACTTGACTGAAACAGGTATTTTCTCAAACTTCTATCTCCTTATTTAGGAATCATTAGGCTTAGGTTTGTGAAGAAAAAATGTAGTCCTCATTACCCTTGAGCTGTACATATGCATAGAATTCATTTATGTTAACTGAGCTAGGAGTATTTGATAGTTGAACTTTATGAAAAAACTAGGTCAAGATTTAGGGCCAAATAAATTATCTCTGGTCTTTGAGAGTTAGATTAAGTTGTTTACATGGCTAGGATCGTGTGATCAAGAGTTATAACTTTCATGTTGCAAGTTTTTGTTTTTGAGCACGTATGCAGGATTTCCAGGTTTGAACAAGAAACGCGTGTTTGCTTCTGTCTCAAGGACAGGGATGAAGGAAATGGGATGGGCTTGCTTGCCTTGCTGTTGACACCCCCCTGCTTACTTTCTGCACCCCCTTGGCCCATTGATTTTATTTTTCATATTTTCCATTTCTATTTTCATTTTATGACTTTATTTATTTTTCTTGAACATTAAAAAACATCAAAAATATTTTCTTAAATTTTCACATTTCATTTTATTATTTTTATTATTTTTTTAGCATAAGAATAGTTATTAAATAATATATACTTTGATTTTCTTAAATAAATTTATAAATAATACAAAACTATTATATATTTTTATTTTTATTATTTATACATATAAAATAATATTTTCTCACATATTTTATTTCTTAATATTTTTGTGAATATTTTTATTTATTTTCTTTGTACATAAATGAATAAATAAATAATATAATATATATATTTTTCTTAAACCAAAACTAGAGTTTCCACCCTTTCAAAAATAATCATTTATTTCCTTATTATTTTTGCATATTTATAATATATTGCATATTTAAATATTTGTCAATTTATTATTTGTACAATAAATTCAATATGGTTGTAATAGTTTTTAGGGCTTTATTTCTTGCAAATATCCCCTTATTCAAACTTGTATCCCCCTCCCCATAATCATGTTGTAATAGTTGTAGATTTACTTTTACGCATTTTATCGCTTTCAAATATGCATGATAGAAAGATTAGGGCTTGTATGATAACAAAAATCAAAACAAATAGCTCGACTAAACACAAGACAAAAATGCATGAAAAATGACAACACAATGCACACAAGCACCCCTAGGGTTTCATCCACTTGTTGCCTTAAAAATGGCCATGGTATGCATGCTAGGTATCTTGGCAAAATAAAATAAAAAAAAGATCATAGTCCCTCGATGACGCTATCTTGGTTGCCTATAAAAAAATGATCGAGTCCCTCAAACAAAAACTTGCTAAGATACTTGGCACAATTGCTATCATGGTCATACGATGACCCGCGCCTGTCCTGTTTAACATCCAAACACAAGGTTGTTTACCAAATACAATGGTAAAACAACAATGTCAAAGGGTTAAAAATGTGTAGGAAAGATCTTTGAGTAGGGTAGACAACTCCTAGTTACTTGATCAAACTTGCAAACATCCTTTCTATTTTCAAAAACGCATCACAACACAATTTCAAAACATTTTCCCAAAACAAACTTTCAAACATTGAAACATTTTTCAAAAGACAAACACCTTTGTATACATTCAAACAAGAATAGTTACAAAGGTTGCCTAAACAAAGGCTTCTTTTCAAAATACTTTCAAAACCACACACAAAAGCACCATTTCAAACAATTGAAAAGAAAAAGCAAGTGATCTAAAACAAGTAACTAAGAGCCCATGGAAAACCATGGATGAAAAGGGTGCTAGCACCTTCCCTTTTCATAATCTACCCCCCGAACCCAAAAACAATCTCAAAGGTCTTTCCTGTGCTTTTTGACCTTTCCTTTGGATAAAATAAAAAGTCGGTGGTGACTCTTGCTAAACCGAAACATTTGCAAACATAAAACGCAAAACCTCAAGTCAGTTCTCCCACCGCATCACAAAACTGGAGACTCTGCTGGGGAACTAGAATAAAATTGGGGTTACCTTAGGGTTTTAGATCACCTTTACATGCTTATCTTGCTTGACTTGATTACTTTACATTTGGTTCTATTGTTTAGGTTTGAATCCTCTACCCGGATTTGGGAAATATTCATAGGTAAATAGAAATACGTTGTGGAAACTGTGTGGGGTATACCGACATGGTTGAAGCAATAGCTATATTAGTGTGACATATTTGTGGGTACCGCTAGCCTTTGAGTCAATCAAAGAGAATACGGGGCCGCTGAGTGATGTCATGAAGCACTAATGGACTTTTAGAACCTTTACTTGACCAACTTGGCCTTTTTAGGGGTATTGAGATGACCGGCTTTGGTGCAGTCTGAAGTTGGTAGATACTCGATACTACACTCATTGAGGGTAGTTTTCTTGGAATATTTCGGTTTCCAGTAAAGTGGCTAAACTGAAACAATGAACATAAAAAATAATCCAGTGATATTGAGCTCCTTAGAACCCGGTTACTATTTATAGGACAGGTTGAGCCAACTAAACTTCAAGAGGGTACTTACCTATGAAACCCCATGCAAGCCTGAAACTAGGAACTTCTGTGACTTATTTGTACATATATACTTATGCATAACATCATGGAAATCATGAAGCATCATATGCATCTACTAACCATTTCAAGGATTTGGATCTTCATCTCTGTTCCTGTTTTGTAGGTAATGGAATCACTTCGCAGGAAAACAATTCAAGTCAACCTTGTAAGAATTCCTCCTCAACTCAAGGAGCTAGCTTCAAGGATTCCTGAGAATTCTCCATTCACCGAGAGGCATGGTCGTCTTCTCAACTTAGTCAACACCAACACCGAGGAAGACATGGTGAAAGTTCTCTTCCAGTTCTTTGACCCCCTACACCACTGCTTCACATTTCCTGATTACCAGCTTGTGCCTACTTTGGAGGATTTTTCTCAACTCCTGAGGATTTCTATTCTCCATCAACTACCCTACAATGGTACGGAAAGAGATCCAAAGCCTGAAGATGTTGCTCAAGCCCTACACTTGCAACCATCTGATATCATAGGTCATTGGGAAACCAGAAGTGGTGTCAAGGGTTTCTTGTCAAAGTTTCTGTTTGAGAAGGCCCAAAGCTGTTGGAATTCATTGGACTTACAAGCTTTTGAGGAGATTGTAGCTCTTCTCATCTATGGGATGGTCTTGTTCCCAAACCCTGACCAGCTTATAGATGTAAGTGCTGTCAAGATTTTCATGGCTCGTAACCCGGTGCCTACATTGCTTGGGGATATCCACCACTCATTTCACACTCGAACAATGAGGAAAAGAGGTGTCCTCATGTGCTGTACTCCTCTTCTATCAAGGTGGTTTATTTCTCACCTTCCCCAATCAGTTTTTAAGAATGAGCAGGGTTTGAGGTGGTCACAACGATTGATGACTCTTACACATTCAGATGTTCATTGGTGTTCTCGATCCAGAGAAAATGTTATCATCATTGATCGTTGTGGGGAATTCCCTAATGTCCCACTACTTGGCATTAGGGGAGGCATCACCTACAACCCTTTCTTGGCTCTGAGACAGTTTGGGTATGCACGAAGGGATGTCCCACATGACATGCTGATTCCAGATTTGGTTTTTGACTTCAACAACGACGATCAAGGACTTCGACAAAGGTTTATCCGAGCTTGGAGAATGCCCAACAAAGTGGACAGTAAGACCTTGGGACACAAGAATTCCATCCCCCTTGAGCCTTACCACAAGTGGGTATGAACCCGCGCCCAAAGTCTTATGATGCCTTACCCCTATAGACTTCCTATGATCAAAGAGCCTGTTATGGAAGGAGAGTTTCCATACATCCTCCTGCATCCTGACATGTCAACATCACTAGAAGATTTGCAAAGAAGTTGGATACAGCTCAAGGGAGAACGCGATACTTTTGAAGCCCAATTCTATGCCAGTGAGAAGAAGGTTTTGGAACTTACTCGTCAACTTCACGAAGAGTAGACTCTCAACACCTACATTGCACCAAAGAGGATGTGCAACGTCTTTTTACATTAGAATTTTGTATTATTTTGCCCATGGGGCATTTATGTACTAACAAATTCTATCTTATTAATATGACGTGTGTTCTTTTTTGTTTGCAACAAATTTGAATTTCTGAATCCTTGAATGCATTACATGAATACATCTCATTCATCATATGCATAAGCAGGTCTTCGCACCAGGTTTCCTTATCTCTCTGCTGTTTATTTCAGCAAGATGGATGTAGAGCAGACGGTCAAAGACTTACAAGCGCAGAATTCACAGTTCCAACAGCTACTCATGACCTTGGCAAAAGGTAAGGAGGAGCTCAAAAATTTACTGGAAAAGGAAAAGGAGAACAAGAAAAATAAGAGGGTTGGTGTGGCTACCATGGGTAGAAGATTTGAAGGTCAAGCTAGAAGGGTCTTGGATTTCCCCTCAACATCTGATGAAGGGGTAGGAAAAGGTAAGGGAACTGCAGTGCAATCTGAGTCTGAGGAAGAAGAAGATGAAGAGGATGAAGATTATTCTGAGCAGCAGTACCCTCTTGTAGGTGACAAGTATAAGAATCTGGAAGAACGTCTGGCTGCCATGGAGGAGCAGAGAGTGCCTGGGCTGGACTTTGAGGAGCTAGGTTTGGTTGCTGGGATTGTCATTCCCCCTAAGTTTAAGGTGCCTCTTTTTGCTAAATAGGATGGTTTGTCTTGTCCAAAGATGCATCTGCGGTCTTACGTCAGAAAAATTCAACTGCATTCTTCTGATAAAGACCTGTGGGTTCATTTCTTCCAAGACAGTCTTTCAGGGACGCAGTTAGATTGGTTTTACCAGCTAGAGAGGTCTGATATGCACAATTGGGAGGATTTGGCTGCCGCCTTCTACAGACAGTATCAATATAATGCGGATTTAGCACCAACCCGTACTCAATTACAGAGTATGGGCATGGTCTCTAATGAAGGTTTCAAAGAGTATGCCCAGAAATGGAGAGATTTGGCGGGACGAGTACAACCACCTCTGTCTGAGAGGGAGCTGGTAGATATGTTCTTGGGTACACTGTCAGGCCCATTTTTCAATCACCTGATTGGAAGTTCGTTTGCAGGGTTCATCGAGTTGATTCTGACTAGTGAGAGAGTCGAAGCCAAAATCAAGAGCGGAAAAATTCAAAAGGATGCATCTGCTTCCGCTGCCATCAAAAAGACCTTTCCAACAAAGAAAGAAGTCTCAGCTGTCTACTCCCAAAGAAGTCAAGGAAGAGTTGAGCGCCGGCCAGCGGTGGGGGCTGTAATGATTCAGAAGTCTGCAGCTGATCAGCCTAGAACCAATCAACCCAGAACCAACCAACCAAGGGTGGAAAGGCCTGCACGGCAATTCACCCGGATCAACATGACACCTGCTCAGGTTCTCCCTCATCTATTGAAGTTAAACCTTGCAAATTTGAAAGAGGCGCCGAAGAATCCGAATACATCTTCTCCTTACTACCATTCAAATGCAAAGTGTGCTTATCATTCAGACAGCCTGGGGCATGACACCAACAATTGTTGGGTCCTCAAAAATAAGATTCAAGATTTAATATATGCTAAAGAAGTTGAATTCGACGCCCCTGAAAAGCCTAATGTGATATTTGCTCCAATGCCAAAGCATGGCCACAATGCTCATGTTGTTGAAGAAGATCTTTTTGTCGCTACTGTTGATGATTTGATGACTCCCCTACCGATAATCAAGTTGAATTTGCTGAAGGTTGCGATTTTCCCAAGATGTGAAGAAGATTGCTGCCTTTGTTCATCCTTACCAACCGATTGTCCGTTGTTGAAGTTAGGCATCCAACGCCTAATGGATAATCAAGAGATCCTTTTTGAAAATACTCCTGTTACACCGACTCCTGTCAATGATATTTCGATAATTACCATATCCGCCAATCTTTCCAAGTTCTCCAAAAGACCTATTAAGATTACATCTGATCCGAAGATTGTACCTTTGAAGATAACTATGTCGGGGCCTATCCCGTACAAGTCCAACAAATCAATATCGTGGAACTATGGGGGAGAGATCTTTTACCACGTTATTAAACAAATTGAATCAACTGAAGAGAGTTCTGATGAAGAGACTTCCGACATTGGAAACATTGTCGGAACGAGTAAAATCACCCATAGTGGAATAATTTTCTCTCCGGAGATTGCGCCTCCAAAGGCAATCTTCGGACCCTTAGCCGCTCCTAAAGTTACCCTTGTGCCGGTCAACATATCTGCGAGAACTCCAGTGATTGAAGAAGTTGTAACTCCTGTGGTTGTCCCCTCTGCTGCTGCTGATGATAGAGGGAAAGGGATCCAAGAAGAGCCTGTCAGGATGAGGGCTCAGCCGTTGATCATCCCTGAAACCTCTCAAAAAGAAATGGAAGAGATTTTGAAATTAATCAAGAAAAGCGATTATAATGTTGTGGAGCAACTGGGTGCAAACCCCCTCAAAAATCTCTATGTTAGCCTTGCTGCTTTTCTCGGAAGCTCATGCCAAAGCTTTGATCAGATTCTTGAAGACGACCCATGTGCCCCAGGAAACCTCTGCGGACCAGTTCCAGGAATGTGTAGCTAGCCTAACAGCAGACAACGGTCTAGGATTCTCCGATTCTGATCTAACAATCAAAGGGAGAAAACATCATGACGCTTTGCATGTCTTGGTAGAATGCAGAGGGACTACTCTGGCACACGTTCTGGTAGACACTGGTTCATCGCTGAACGTCTTACCAAAGAAAGCATTGGATAGGATAGATTGTGAAGGTTTAACCTTGAAGCCCAGCAACATCATTGTCAAAGCCTTTGATGGTTCTAAAAGGATGGTCCACGGGGAGGTGGACATCCCGATTAAAGTGGGAACTGAAACCTTCAATTCCATATTCTATGTCATGGACATCTGTCCCTCCTATTCTTGCTTGTTGGGAAGACCCTGGATTCATCATGTTGGAGCCGTCACTTCAACTCTGCATCAGAAGCTCAAGTACCATGTCAAGGGGAAAATTGTAACTGTTCACGGCGAAGAGGAATACATGATAAGCCATCTTAATTCTTTCCGCTATGTGGAATTGGATGGTGAATTCATCGAAACCCCCTTTCATCATTTTGAAGAGGTAGCTCAGGAGATTGTGGTAACCAAGACAGTGCCTTCTGTACCCATGATTACCCGACCTCCGCCTCGGATGTCTTCTCTCAAAGATGCAAAGGTTGTGATTGAAGAAGGAGGAAGCACAATTTGGGGGCAAATTCCCGATTTTCCATTCAAATCTGATAAATTCGGCTTGGGTTTCACTGCTTCTGCTCAAAAGGTTATGTGCTGCTCCCGGGATGGAGGGCCACCGGTAAAGATCACCCATCATGGAGTCAGTGCTTTGGAAGATGGTGAAGAGGAGAGCAATCTGGAAGACTGGATTTTCCCTGCTGCTGAAGGAGGACTATGCAATTGGGAGGCAAAGGACTTTGTTCCCATTACTTTCATCAATCAGTAATTTATCTTTCAAACATTTCTGTTGGTTTGTAATAATTCTTAAACAATTCGTACACTTTTAACCTTGTGCCTTACCCGAGGCACATAGATCCATTTGTAAGGGTTTGATTTTTCATCTTCATATGCCATTTTAATGAATCATGGAAGTTTTCATAGATAAACTTCTGTGTTCATTTTCTTTCTTTTTACATTTTATTTGTTTAAAGGTGGCTATCCCTTACACATACCCACACTCACCAATGCAGGTACCCATCCATTCCAGATTCCATGGGTAACAATTCTACTATGGCCTTCAGTGACTCTGAAGATCTGGTTTACCATATCGAATAAGAAAGTGATGAAGACTGTGAAGTGCCTGGAGAATTGGCTAGACTGCTACAACAGGAAGAAAGGGCTATTCTACCTCACAAGGAGTTGTTAGAGACAATCAACTTGGGTACAGAGGAAGACAGAAAGGAAGTTAGAGTGGGTGCCAACCTAGAGCCAAGCGTCAAGGAGCGCTTAGTTCAGTTGTTGAATGAATATGTTGAGATCTTCGCCTGGTCCTACGAAGACATGTCGGGACTTGATACAGATATCGTGGTTCATCGTCTCCCTACAAGAGAAGACTGTCCACCAGTTAAACAGAAAGTTCTCCGCATGAGGCCCGACATGTCTGAAAAGATTAAAGCTGAAGTTATGAAGCAGTTCAATGCTGGCTTTCTTGCTGTTACATCCTATCCATAATGGGTTGCTAACATTGTGCATGTGCCTAAGAAGGACGGTAAAGTCAGAATGTGCGTAGATTACAGAGACTTAAACATGGCTAGCCCTAAAGATGACTTTCCACTATCGCACATTGACATCTTGGTTGACAATACAGCTCAGCACAAGGTATTTTCTTTCATGGACGGATTTTCAGGGTTCAACCAGATCAAAATGGCCCCTGAGGACATGGAGAAAACTACTTTTGTTACACAGTGGGGTACGTTTGTTGCACCCCAAAATTTTCCCTCCTAATCTATTTTATTTGGCTTAGACCTTCGCATTCATTCGCATACATCCCATTAGTTCACTATCATAGCATGCATTGCATTTAAAAGTGCATCTGAGGTTCAAAAGATTAACAACTTTGAGTCTAGGGTTCAGGACTGATTTGAGGTGTATATGATTGAATAAGGTTGATTATTCTGTTTCTCCTTGGTGTATAAGATTGTGGAATTAGGGTTTTGGTTCATGATTCATTTTTTTGACTTCTTCTCATCAAAGTTACAAGGCTATTAGGGTCCACCTCTCTATGTGCGAACAAAGATCGGAACTCTCTTCAGTTATCATACTCTGATAGGGGTTCTTCTTCAGGGATCCTCGATCATAAGATGGGATTTTGCATATTGATTTACTTCAAAACAAGGCATGGGGTCCAAGATTTATTCGCAGGCAGGGATTCGCTTTGTTGTGCTATTGGTCATCAAATGGATATAGAGTTTTGGTTTCCTGACATTCATGGAGCGTACCTCACAGTTGAGTGTTGTGGATCATTAGGAGAAGGCTGTTTCATTTGGTTAAGAGCTTTGCAAGAAAATATTATGGATTCGATACAAAGACCATTTCGAAGTTAAGTTTAAGATATTGGGATTTGTCATATATGGATCCGTTGGTGCAAACATAGAACGAAGTTTAATTGGGATTCAAGATTCCTTATTCAAACAAAATTCATAAGCCTTCAAGTTTCATTCGAGATTCATTCTATATTACAAAATCAAGAAGAAAACTCTAAACGTTAAATGGGCATAAGATTCGAGGGCATCTCAAAAAGACTAGCATTTCTTTTTTAGCTTGTTAACATTCACTAGTATGAAGATCATGGATAAGGTTATCTTAAAGATTTTTCGCTATGGTTCAAGTCCCTTTCATCTTCATCTAAGGATGCTCCAAAGGTACTGCTTTGTGTTAAAATCATCAAGCGGAAAAGTTTTTTTTTTCCAAATCAAATATTTAAAGATTGAGTTTCCAAGGTCTTGGTTCATGCTGTGAAAGAGGAAGTTACAATTCAAGTTAACATGGACGGAAGAGTTGAATTAGGGGGCTTCATTGAGTTGAAGATGGTTCAAATTCAGTCAAAGTTTATATTGGTATAAAAAAATAAAAGATGCATTAACGTGCAAATTAAACTACAATCAAAGTTCCAAATTCATTCAATTGAAACTCAACATCTTATTCACTCACATGTTCGTGTTTACAATAATTTGCAAATGAAAATATCATTTCACCATCAATTACCAATACTCATTTGTCTAAATGTAAGCACAAAGTCTATTCAAGGTCCTTACAAAAAGTTCGTCCAAGAGAAAATTATAAAGGGATTACAATTGCAAAGTCAAATTCACTATGCAGTTTAAGAATGTGCTACAAAGAAATTACAAAGGATGTTAGCTTGCATAGGTTGATCAAGAATCTGACTGTAACTATAATCCCTATTTTCCTAAGCCTGTTCAAATTATCTCTTCTCTTAGCTTCAGGTTGCATTGGATTCCAAAATGCCTCCATGACAAAGTTCACCATCTTCATGTATTCTTCAATCTTCATGCCCCAAGTGAACCGACTTGTTACATTCTTCAAACAATCTCCTGCACACAAAAAAAAATGCTCTGCTCACGGTGTCAAAAAATTTCACTCGCAACCTGCACTGAAACTGCAGACCATGAAATTGAAATTGAGCAATAAAGATATTACAAATTTTCACCGTCCTAGAGCACTGTGGTATCCCCATGATAATAAGGTGGATGTTAAAGAACAAGGAAAATTACAAACAAAAGGATCCATGAAAATTATTATGAAAAGCTTGGGTGGCGAGGGGTGTAAACCGCACGTCAATGCTGAAGAAACTATCTTTTTTGTTAAAGAAAAGCTTCCAAAAATCTAGATTCCAAGGCATCAGAAGCAGTGAAAATATCTTACTTGAGAGCTTGAAGATCACATGTCACTTATTGCACAAATGTTCAGCCAAACCCCTTGTTACGTCTTGTCCATAATGTGATACGGTGGGAGAGAACTGACTGTTTTTGGAATGTTGGTTCGTGTTTTGCGTTTGTTTTTTCAAAATGTCGCGGTAAGCAAGAGTCGCCACCGTCTTTTATTTTATCCAACAAGGAAAGAAAAAAAGCACAA
This sequence comes from Vicia faba, assembly GCA_948472305.1. Classification (NCBI taxonomy): domain Eukaryota; kingdom Viridiplantae; phylum Streptophyta; class Magnoliopsida; order Fabales; family Fabaceae; genus Vicia; species Vicia faba. The sequence goes on from OX451737.1 coordinate 1,038,647,062, forward strand.
AAAAATTCCGTTTTTGAGATGTTTCTCGGGTCTGGGGGGTAGATTATAGAAAGGGAAAGTTTTAGCACCCTTTCTATCTGTGGTTATCCACGGGCTCTTAGGTACTTGCTCAAAGTGTTTTCAAAATATTTGCTTTTCTTTGTGTTTGTGGGTTTGAAAGAAGTTTTTGTTTGAAAGGTGTAAGTGCGAAAAGTTTTTGTTTTGTTTTGAAAGAGCAAGTACTTAAGAACCATCTACCTACTCGAAAAAGGAATCAATCTGTACTAATGTCCTTTAGACAATGCTATCCCACTATTGATGAGTAGGTAACATTGTCGTTGGAGTTTTAAGGGTCAATTCGATTAAGGGACGTGTGGTCACTAAAGTAATGTTAGGACGCCTTAGCGGTAACCCTAATGTCTTAAATCATTTTTCCGAGGCAACCGTTTCGAGGCAACTATGATCTTTGGACAAGAGGGCGACCTCTAAAACTTCCTATACTCAATGACCACGTTCGAAGGCAACCAAGTGAGGTGTACCCTAAGAGTTCGCATGTGCGAGTGTGTCGTTTTCAGTTAATTTTATCTTTGTACATGTCACGGGTGATCTACGTTTATTTTAGGTTTTAAACGATTAATCTTGTCATGCATTCCCTATTATCAAATATCTAACAGTTTATAAGTTGCGGAAATTAAATTGCGGAAATTAAACTAGCTATTACAAGGCGTCGGGTATTTACATTGCCAAAAATAACCCTTGAAATTAAAATGCGAAAAATAAATAAAGCGGTAAAATAATTTAAAGTCCTATTAAACTATTACATTCCGGGAAACAGATACAATATTGAAATTAATATGGATCACGTGCGAGAAATTAAATCGGGCGAGTTCTAGGGTTTTGACCCATTTTTTTTCAAGAAAAGATTTTTTTGGTTTATTTTGAATTAATGGAAGAAATTAAATTAGGTTAACATTAAATTAATAAACAAATTAATTATAATGAAAATAATATTTTTTGGATTTTTTGATATTTAAAGAAATAAAATAAATTTGATCAAAATTTAAAAAAAAAACCTAATTGTCTAAGTCAATTTTAATTATTGCAAAAAGATATTAAAGTTATTTCCTAATTAAACTAAATTAATTAAATCAATTTTATTAACAAAAATAAAAATGCTGGAAATTAATTTTAATAACGAAAATGTTTTTTGGTTTTTTATTTTATTAAGAAAAAAGTTTTGGTTGGTTAATGATAATAAAAATAATAATGATAAACAATTAAGCAAAATAAAAAAGAAAATAGAGAAAGTTAGAGATTTGGGCCTGCTTTTTGGAGGTTTGAATAGCAAATTCAAAGCCCATTCGTATGCAAGCCTGGCTGACTTTTGCAATTCCATGTGGCACGTTGACTAGGGCATATGGTAGGCATTCCATCCGGGCCATCAGATTTGGCCTGGGGGCCATCTGTCCACTGATTGCATGAGGGAGCATGGTACATCACGCGTTGGAGCTTGCATTGGATCGCCTGGAAACAAAATATAACAAAGATATTGGGGACCTGGGATTGGAACCCAGGTCCTGTTGGATGTTGCACTAACGCCCTTGTAACTCAACCATCACGCTTCATTTGTTAGTATATTAGGTAATAATAATAATATGGGAAACAAGTTAATATGCCAGAAAATATAAAAATAAAGCGCAAATTTTTGAATAAGCGAATTGGAAAGGGCCACGTCTTCGTCTTCTCCGTTTGACCCTGGTTATTTACCCGCAGATTTATATCCGCAGCTGTGATCGGTGGAAATAGAACTGACTGTTTAAAGCTGGTTCGTGAAATGTCGCGGAAGCAAGAGTCGCCACCGTTTTTTATTTTCTCCAACATGGATAGGACAAAAGCACAACAAAATTCCTTATGAGAACGTTTCTCGGTTCGGGAGGTAGATTTATAGAAAGGGAAGGTGTTATCACCCTTTCTATCCATGGTTATCCATGGGCTCTTAGATACTTGCTCTTATGTTTTCAAAATGTTTTCTCTTCAAATGTGAGTGGGTTTGAAAAAGTTTCTTAGAAAGATTTCTGAATAACTCTTGTATCTGTCCTCAAGAGTGTTTGAAAAATTTGTTTTGAAAGCTTTTGAAAGTGTCAGTGTGAAAAGATCTTTTTGTTGTGTTTTTTAGAGAGCAAGTATCCATGAGTCATCTACCTACCCTAAGGAATTAGGATGTGTAAAAGTCCTTAAGGTAGTGTCATCCCACCATTGAGAGGTAGGTAGCACCACCGTTGGAGGTGTTCGGGTCAATTCGATTGAGGGACAATGTGGTCACCGAAGCAACAGTTATGACACCTTAGAATCAACTCTAATGTCCTAGATCCTTTCTTAATCCGAGGCAACCGTTTCGAGGCAACTGGATCATGGACATAAGAGCGACCGCTAAAACGTCCTATACTTGATGACCACGTTTCGAAGGCAACGAGTGAGGCGTACCCTAGAAGTGGCGTGTGCATTGTGTGTTGTTTTCATGTTATGTTTTATCTTTGATCATGGCATTGTGAGCTATGAGTTGTTTTTTAATTACCATACATTCTTTCATGCAAGTTTAGCAGTTTAAGAGTGCGAAAAATTAAATACAGAAAGATAAAAGCTACGCTATTACAAGGCGCGGGTCTATACATCGCCAAAATACAAAGACCCGTTTTTGATAAAAATGCGGAAAGTAAAAAGAATACCTAATTACTATTACATCCGGAAAGCAGTTACATAATAATCAATAAGAAAATAATGCGCGAAAAGAATTAAAACCAGGACGTCCGAGGGTTTTGACCCTTTGCTTGAAATTAAATTAAATTAAAGCCTAATTAATTATTTAATTAAAGAAAAGAAAGTGTTTTTTATATGTTTTTGTATTTATTATGAACATAAAGAAAAAAGAATTAAAATTAAAGTTGATGAAACCCTAGTTCTAAATTATTTTAATTATTAATAAAAAAGGTCAAAATTAGGCTAATTTATTATTTTACATGTTTATGTACAAAAATAATAGTAATTAATAATAATAAATAATGATAATAATAATGATAAAAAAAAGAATCAAAACCTAATTCTATAGAATTTTATTTATTAAGAAAAAGATTGAATTTTAAACCTAAATTAACCTAGATTAGTTATTAGAGTTTATTTACAAAAATAAATTAATAAATAATTAAATATATTTTGTATTTTGATTTTCTGTTTTTATTATGGAAAAAATTATTTTAGTGAATTAATGATAATTATAAAAAAACCAATTGAAAGAAATTAAAAGAAAGAAAAGAAAATAATTATGCAAGGCAAACCAAGGGGGGTGTCAGGCCCATGTGGAGGTGAATTTGGAGGAATTCTGGCCCATTGAAGCATAAAGCCCAGCTGACTTTCCTGATCGTGTGCACGTTGGTTGACTAGAGCATACCATGGATTTCATTCTGTAGCCATTGGATTGTTGATCAAGGCCATCTGGCAAGCCAACGCGTGAGGGTGCATCATGGAACGTTTGAGAAGCGCTGCACCTGAAAGCGTTAAGAAAAATATGAAGAATATATGGGGGGACCTGGGAATCGAACCCAGGTCCCTATGCTTGCAAGACACGTCCTCCACCATCTGAGCCACCAAGCGCGTCTGTTATATGAATGGACAACAAATATAATATAGAAAAAAAGCCAGTTATGCTGAAACGTTAAAAAACGCGCTAAGATTCGAATGCTCCAGTCACATAATGCCACGCATGCTTTCTTCTTCGTTTTCACCTGCAACATGAATAAGATAGCGGGGGTTTTAAATCCCCACTAAGTATAATAGTGAAAAATAGCAAATAGAAGTAGAGGAAATATAAAAAGGGCGCGATAGGTCCATCTTGTTCGTACTGAGCTTCTGAATTTAACTGTATAGGTCTCAAGGTCTGATTTTTTCTCAGTAAGAAAGCCCTAATTTTCAAGCTTCTAAACCCTAGATTTTGTCCATGGTGGATTTCGATTCAGGCAGCCTTAGCACAATTAAGCTATCTCAAACGCTTCAGGAAGGTGTCAGTAATACAAATCAACAAGCAAAACATGTTAATGATGCATGTAAATTAGATTTCGATTAAGAAAATATTTGATCAAACCATGACTTTGTTTTACCGTTTCCTTGAGCTATGAGGTTGGAAAGTGTTTGCAATACGTTCAGGAGACTCTCAGCAAAGGATTAGAATCCTTTTTAGGCTTTGAAACGCGCTGCAAGTATGAAATCAGTTTCACAATTTTCTTGAGTTTTTGCAAATTGGCTATGGAGTTTTCAGCAGCTTTCACGTGTGTCCTTGAGTAGGGTTTCACTCAGCATATGTATGTGATGCAAATTAGGTCAAAACCTTGGCCCAAAAGTCCATGAATTAATGTTTCAAATCCTTGATTTTCAATCATGTAATTTTCAATATTTTTCCATGAAAACCTTGCCAATTATGGAAGATCTTATCCCCTTGGATGATGCACCAAATCTTTAGCATGTGTGGAGTGTATTTGCTTCATAAAAAGATTTGACAACCATGCTTTGATATTTTTCTACAATTAAAACCAATTAAATGAATTAATAATAATAAAAATTCAATTAATTAATTAAAAATAAGAAAATAAATCATTTTAAGTTCAATGGGTCGTGCATAGGCCTTGGGTAATGATTCAAGAAAGAATTTGAGGCCCATTAGCAAATTTGAAGTTTTTTAGGCAAAGTTGACTTTTGAAAGTTCCCAAATATTTCCCAACTTCTCCAGTGCATATCTTGCTCAATTTGGAAGCTATGAACATGTTCTTGGACATTTTGGAAAGGTCTTGAAGTCCTCTAACCAATGTCGTTGGTCCCATGTCATTTGGATTTACCAATATCAAGTTATGGTCTTTGACTTAAAGTGCTTTTTTGTTGACTTTTGAAAATGACCTATAATGTTGAAATTGATAACTTTTTGTGAGAGCATTTCTTGGACTTGGAATGTGAAGATGAGTTGTAGTAAATGTCATCCCCTTCAAAATGAGAATTGGATGGGATTTTTCTGATGAACCATGAGGAAGTTATGCCTTGGTCAATTTGCAGTTGACTTTGCAACTGTCCAAAAACAGAAACTTTTGCATCTTGAGACTTTTTAAGCCATGCTTGTGGAATCATGATCAAGAATTGATCAAATGATGATTGTGGCTTCAAAATAAGATGTTGAACAAAAAATTTGACTTTTGACTGTCAAATGACCATTTTGCCCCTACAGTTGACTGTGAAGCATTTAGGGTTTTTGACTGTGCAACTTGATGCTGTGAGTCTTGAAACTTGACATGTAGATGCTTGACAATGTTTATAGGCATATGGGACTTGATTGGACCCTTGAAAATCTCAATTTCTTTGCAAGAACCAAAACCCTAATTTTGACTGTGTTAGGAGGCAATTGGACTGTGCAACCCTTGAGAGGTTTTGAAGCTTGATCTTGCCAAATCTTGAAGAATATGGGAGGGAACATTTTGGGGTACAACAGTTGCCCCTGTTCAATCTTCTTAGACCTGAGGATGTAGATTGGCTGGCGTGCCTTTCGTAATTCGAGGGTGGAAGATGATTGAACACTAGAGTGCCCAAAAATTTGCACTCGCATAGTAGAATATCAGCAGTGTGATGTAGGGAATGGACTTACGGATGCCATTTGGAGATATGATGGGTAGGAGGATGGGCTTATAGATGCCATCTGGAGCTGTGACGGAGCCTCGTCGGGAATGGGCTTATGGATGCCATTTGGAGACTGTCGGTATGTGGATGGGCTTATAGATGCCATCTAGGTGTCGATCGCGTAAGAAATTCCTTAGCGAGAACTTGCGTACCTGAGAAAGAAAATAATTACCTGGCCTGTTACAGGGGTTGATCTTCAAACTCTTTATGTGGATGTGCCCTGGCTGGATACAGGAATCGAGTCCGGAAATAGTCGTCAACAGATACACCCTGGCAGGATACAGGAATCGGATCTTCAAACTCTTCAGACGTGCTATGGCAGGATACAGGAATCGAGTCTGGAAATAGTCGTCAACAGATATGCCCTGGATGGATACAGGAATCGGATCTTCAAACTCTTCAAACGTGCCCTGGAAGGATACAGGAATCGAGTCTGGAAATAGTCGTCCACAGATACACCCTGGCAGGATACAGGAATCAGATCTTCAAACTCTTCAGACGTGCCCTGGCAGGATACAGGAATCGAGTCCAGAAAATAGTCGTCAACAGATACACCCTGGAAGGATACAGGAATCGGATCTTCAAACTCTTCAGACATGCCCTGGCAGGATACAGGAATCGAGTCCGGAAAATAGTCGTCAACAGATACACCCTGGCAGGATACAGGAATCGGATCTTCAAACTCTTCAGACGTGCCCTGGCAGGATACAGGAATCGAGTCTGGAAAATAGTCGTCAACAGATACACCCTGGCAGGATACAGGAATCGGATCTTCAAACTCTTCAGACGTTCCCTGGCAGGATACAGGAATCGAGTCCGGAAAATAGTCGTCAACAGATACGCCCTGGCTGGATACAAGAATCGGATCTTCAAACTCTTCAGACGTGCCCTGGCAGGATACAGGAATCGAGTCCGGAAATAGTCGTCCACAGATACACCCTGGCAGGATACATGAATCGGATCTTCAAACTCTTCAGACGTGCCCTAGCAGGATACAGGAATCGAGTCCGGAAAATAGTCGTGAACAGATACACCCTGGCAGGATACAGGAATCGGATCTTCAAACTCTTCAGACGTGCCCTGGCAAGATACAGGAATCGAGTCCGGAAAATAGTCGTCAACAGATACACCCTGGAAGGATACAGGAATCGGATCTTCAAACTCTTCAGACGTGCCCTGGCAGGATACAGGAATCGAGTCCGGAAAATAGTCATCAACAGATACACCCTGGCAGGATACAGGAATCGGATCTTCAAACTCTTCAGACGTGCCCTGGCAGGATACAAGAATCGAGTCCGGAAAATAGTCGTCAACAGATACACCCTGGCAGGATACAGGAATCAGATCTTCAAACTCTTCAGACGTGCCCTAGCAGGATACAGGAATCGAGTCCGAAATTTCTTCATGCAGATATTCCATGGCTAGATACAGGTGTCGAATCCACAAGTAATCGCTCACAGATATGCCCTGGCTAGATACATGTATCGAATCTGGAATTGCGACAGTTGATAGTAATCATCTTTGTATTGACCTTTGTCCTGAAAAGACAAAACGTTAGTTGTATGCACTGTCATGATGTATGAAATGCGTGATGTTCGCAAAATAAATGAGATTGTATGTTCATGATGCGTATGTGCATGCTATAATGTATGAAAATGTGATGTTTATGAATGTATTTTTGTCTAGGAAAATAAATCCTTGACGAATGCCGGGAGTTCAAATCCTGGGCTGATGTTGAAGAGTAGAGTTCTTCATTTCCGCTGGGGATGACGGTTGCAAGAATAAACCGGTAGGAGAAGATGACTCCGTTGGGGAATAAACTTGGTGAATAGATTACTCTGCGGGGAGTGAACTCTGTGGGGAAAGAGAGGTACTTTGCTGAGGTTGATGATAACTCCGTTGGGGGTACCATTGTTGAGCTCTGTTGGAAGATTTGATGAACTCTGCTGGGGATAGGAAGACTTCGTCGGGGACGATCTTTCCGTGGCAATTGGCTGAGGATAACCCAGTTATATCCTGGTGGGGAATAACCTTCTGAATAAAGCCGGGGGAGCGTTCGCACTCTGCAGGTGATAAGCTTCCAAAATCTACTGGGGATATTGATTGAACTCTCCTGGGGAGATCTTTCAGATTGGACTGGGGAATGGCTCCACTGGGGTGTCCGGTATTCCGCCGGGGAACAATCTTATATTAAGACTGCCGGGGATGCTTGTTAGGAATGTCTGTATACTCCGCTGGGGAATGTTGAGATCTTTGGGGGATAATCCAACTTCCTTAAGGCTGACTGAGGATAACTCTGCTCGGGGAGAGTAGTGCTAACTTGCTGGAGATACGGTGCCTTGTTAGGGTTGATGGGAGACCAACTGCTTGGGAGAGTATTGCTGAATCTTGTCTTACTCTCGGGGAGTGAAGGTATCTGGGTTACATTCGTCAGCCGAACTTACCTTGGTACCTTGGTGGACAGAGCAATTAGATTGCTTAGACAACTCATTATTGCCCCTGTTTCTGATGTTACCTGTAATTAATCCTTTATTTCGTATTCAAATATTTATGAGTTAGCAATTAGTGTCAAATGCATATATCACAATTTGGACATTGGACGCTCTTTGCACAACAAAACAGAAAAAGGAAAAATACTTGGCAATTTATCTGAAAAGTGAATTTGTATTGATTTTTGAATTTGCCTGTAAATAGGCGTTTATGTACAAGAGGCTGGCGTCCTATTAAGAGAACGCCGCCGAACAACAGAGTTTATACAATTTTTACAAAGAAAACAAAACAGCTGTGTGAAAAGAGTAATCCCACTGGGTTCCAACTCTGCTATCGCCTTTATATCTTCGAGCGTCTCATCACTTGGCTGCTCAATTGAAGATGAAGCTGACTGGTTGATGCCGTTTGAACCTGATAATTGATACCGGATTCTGGATGCAAGGTGATCCAATGAGACATAGTATTACACTTTAATCCCTAACTTTTGCTTGGACCGCCCTTTCGGGTTTTCAGTCCACCGGGATACCCATTTTTGCCCAAGCCTCCTTTTCAGGTTTTCGACTTGCCGGGTGTACAGATTTTTTCATTTCATCCCTTATTTTTGCCCGAACCCTTTTGGTTCGCCGGGAAGCCCTAATTTTTGCCTAGGTATATCAACCTAGCGGGTCTTTTATCATGCGTAGTATCTTTTTACTATGTCTGCATTGGCGGGGTGAGGCAGGTCGTCACCGTCCATGGTGGTTAGAATCATGGCTCCTCCTGAGAAGACATGTTTAACCACAAATGGCCCTTCGTATGTGGGGGTCCATTTGCCCCTGGGATCACTTTGAGGAAGAATGATGCGCTTGATTACCAGGTCCCCAACTTGATACTCTTGTGGTCTGACTTTCTTGTTAAATGCCCTGATCATCCGTTTTTGGTACGTTTGACCATGACAAATAGCAGTGAGTCTCTTTTCATCAATCAGGTTTAATTGATCAAGTCGAGTCTGGATCCAGTCATCTTCGCTCAAGTCTGCATCCTTCATTATCCGGAGAGAGGGTATCTGGACTTCAATCGGCAAGACTGCCTCCATGCCATAGACCAAGGAAAAGGGGGTTTCCCCGGTTGACGTTCTTTGCTGAGGTACGGTACCCATGAAGAGCAAACGGTAACATCTCGTGCCAATCTTTATAGGTCACTGTCATCTTCTGCACAATCTTCTTGATATTCTTATTTGCTGCTTCGACAACCCCATTCATCTTCGGCTGGTAAGGAGAAGAGTTGTGGTGCTGTATCTTGAATTGCTCGCAGAGCTCAGTGATCATCTTGTTGTTAAGATTGGTACCATTGTCCGTAATGATCCTTTCCGGGACGCCGTATCGACAAATCAGGTTATGCCGAATGAACCGTGCCACGACGTTCTTGGTGACAGTAGCATAGGAAGCTGCTTCAACCCACTTTGTAAAGTAATCAATTGCTACCAGGATGAAGCGATGCCCGTTGGATGCCGTGGGTTTAATCTCGCCAATCATATCAATACCCCACATTGCAAAAGGCAAAGGTGCTGTCAAGACGTTCAGAGGAACTGGAGGAACGTGCACCTTATCTGCATAAATCTGGCACTTATGACATGTCCGAGAATGTTGGTAACAGTCGGCTTCCATTGTGGACCAGAAATATCATGCCCGAAGGATTTTCTTTGCCATAGTATGTCCACTAGAATGCATTCTGAAGGTACCTTCATGCAGTTCTGCCATGATCTTTTCTGCTTCAGTCTTATCCACACAACATAGTAAGGTCGAATCATGGTTCCGCTTGTAGAGAATGCCGTTGCTGAGGAAGAACTTTGCGGAAAACCTTCTCAGAAATTTCTTATCATTGACAGATGCACTGTCGGGGTATTCTTGAGCTTCTAGATACCTCTTCACCTCATGATACCAGGGTTTTTCAGTTATTATCTCAACCTCAAGATCACAGCAATATGCAGGTTCGTCTAACTTCCAGATGATGATCCGGGGAGCCTCGTTATCCCATTTGACTTTGAACATAGAAGACATCGTAGCCAACGCGTCCGCCAGTTGATTCTCCTCTCTTGGGAAGTGTTCAAAAGTTATCTTTGTAAAATGGGGGATCAATGTCAACACACATTCTTTGTAAGGAATAAGGTTTGGGTGTTTCGTATCCCACTCGCCTTTGATCTGATTGATCACGAGAGCGGAATCTCCGAAGACACTCAGAAACTTGATCCTTAAGTCAATTGCAGCTTGAAAACCCATGATGCATGCCTCATACTCTGCCATGTTGTTGGTGCAGTTGAAACATAGTCGGGCAGTGAGTGGAGTATGAGTGCCTTTGGGGGATATGATCACAGCGCCGATGCCATTACCCAAAGCGTTTGAGGCTCCGTCAAAGTGCATAGACCATCGGGATCCTTCCTCAGGTCCTTCATCCGGTCCAGGTACTTCACAATCAGTTACTACCATGATGTTCTCGTCTGGAAACTCAAAGTTCATTGACTGGTAGTCATCCACTACCTGGTGTGCCAAATGGTCTGCCAATACACTTCCTTTGATTGCTTTCTGAGTTGCATACTGGATGTCGTATTCTGTCAAGATCATCTGCCATCTTGCTATTCTTCCAGACAGAGCAGGCTTTTCGAATATGTAATTTATTGGATCCATTTTAGAAATCAACAGAGTAGGCTATATAAATGCAATCAAATAATGCAGAAAGTTTAGAAATTGCACAAGGATCATGAATATGCTAATAATTTGTCAAAAAATGCAAGAACATGAGGATACGATTTCGAGTACAGAGCGGTTTTTTGAGAGACTTACAACGCGATTGAGAGGGTGTGAGGGCTTTCTTTTTATTGCTTTTGACTCAGTGATTGCCCAGCAATGGAGTGGTGTTGAGATTTTGTGTTGAAACTGCCTCTAAGCACGATTTCAGATTCACACTTTTTCCAAGTTTTCTCAAGTTTGGTTTTTGTGTTCTTGTAGCTTCTAACCTCTGAATTCATATCCTTTGGCTTGTATATGTATGCAGCATTGGATTAGGTTAACAATTTGGACTTGAATCTTTGTGCATCAATGCTTGGAGATATGATTTGATTCACCATTGATAAATTTCTTATTTTGTCCAAAATCCAATATTTTTTCACATGAAAAGCTTGATACGGATTTGATCATGTCATTGATGATAATCAAGACCTATAACAACTAAAAATATCCTAAGTAATCAATATTTGGATTTTATTTGATTTAAATTGATTTAAAATGAATTAATTCAATAAAAAATCAAATAAAATAGAAATATTAATAAATGGACACAAGGCTGAATCTAGAACACGTGTGTAGTGTGACAAGATCAAATCAAGTGAAAAAGAATGGGCCTATTTGACAAAATTTGAAGTTTTGGGGATAGTTGACTTTTGGCAATTTTGCAAAAATGCCCAACTTCAACAATGCATAACTTCTTCAATTTTGAACATTTGGAAGTGTTCTTGGACTTTTTAGAAAGCTTGAGATGCCCTATAACCAACCCTTTTGGTCTAATCTCATTTTGATATTCCATGCTCAAGTTATAAGCTTTGTAAAAAAAGGTGTTTTTGTTGACTTTCAAAAATGACCTATAATGTCCAAATTTGTAACTTTTTGTGAGTGCATTTCTTGATCTTGGGGTATGAATATGGATTGTAGGAAATTTCATCCTATTCAAAATGAGATTTGGATGGATCATTTATAATAAATTATGAGAAAGTTATGCTTGGTCAAAGTTGAGTTGACTTTTCCTACAAAACCCTAATTTAGCAACTTTTGAGTCTTGATGAATTTTGAGCAATCCTTGATGAATCATGATCAAACCTTGATCAAATGATGAAATATCCTTCAAAATGAGCATGTTGACAAAAAATCTTGAAGTTTAACTATTTGTAGGTCACATTTGACTTTTGCCCTAGCACAGTCGATTTTTTGGACCCTTGAGCAATTGACTGAGCAAACTTCCTCTGCAAGGCTTGAAACTTGACATGGATGAACTTGAGAACATATTAGGACATTGGGGAGCACTTAAAGTCATTTGGATGCAAGGACCTTGATGCAACACAAAACCCTAATTTGAAATTGACTGCCTTAGGAGGTAGCTTGACTGTCCAACTCTTGAGCAATATTGAGCCACTTGGGGATTTTTCTTGACATGTCTTGAGAAATATGAGAGGGCAAATTTTTGGGTACAACAGCTTCCCCTGTTCAATTTTCTTAAACCTGAGGATGTAGATTGGCTTTCGGGCCTTTCGTGATCCGAAGGTGGAAGATGATTGAACACTAGAGTGCCCAGAAATTTGCACTCGCATGAAGTGGTATCAGAATTGTGATGTCGGGAATGGGCTTATAGATGCCATTTGGAGATTGTTGATAGATGGTCTGAACTTCAACTGGAATACGAATCAGGGAGATCTTATCGGCGATCTGACTGAACCAGAGGAGGTCTTGGATTAACTTTGACTGGATCCGCGTCAGAAAAATCTTTAGGAATCGATTTAACTGGGCCAGACGAAAGTCTTGGAATAACTTCAACTGGAATACGAATCAGGGAGATCTTATCGGTGATCTAGATGAACCATAGGATGTCTTGGATTAACTTTGATTGGATCGGCATCAGAAAAATCTTTAGGAATCGATTTAACTGGACCAGACGAAAGTCTTGGAATAACTTCAACTGGAATACGAATCAGGGAGATCTTATCGGTGATCTGACTGAACCAGAGGAGGTCTTGGAGTAACTTTGACTGGATCGGATTAGAAAAATATTTAGGAATCTATTTAACTAGACCAGACAAGGTCTTGGATTAACTTTGACTAGATCGGCATCAGAAAAATCTTTAGGAATCGATTTAACTGGACCAGACGAAAGTCTTAGAATAACTTCAACTGGAATACGAATCAGGGAGATCTTATCGGTGATCTGACTGAACCAGAAGAGGTCTTGGATTAACTTTGACTGGATCGGCATCAGAAAAATCTTTAGGAATCGATTTAACTGGACCAGACAAGGTCTTGGATTAACTTTGACTGGATCAGCATCAGAAAAATCTTTAGGAATCAATTTAACTGAACCAGACAAGAGTCTTGGAATAACTTCAACTGGAATACGAATCAGGGAGATCTTATCGGCGATCTGACTGAACCAGAGGAGGTCTTGGATTAACCTTGACTGGATCGGCATCAGAAAAATCTTTAGGAATCGATTTAATTGGACCAGACAAGGTCTTGGAATAACTTTGACTGGGTCGGCATCAGAAAAATCTTTAGGAATCGATTTAACTGGACCAGAGAAGAGTCTTGGAATAACTTCAACTGGAATACGAATCAGGGAGATCTTATCGATGATCTGACTAAACCAGAGGAGGTCTTTGACATAGCTGAGGACTTAACTGGATCTTTCCTGAAAGGTAAAGGTCAGTCGTATGCAATGCATGATATGGATCAAGCAATGATGTTCTCAAAATAAGTGAGATTGTATGGTATGATGCGTATATGCATGTATCATGATGTATGGAAATGTGATGTTTTAGCTGGGGAAAATAAATCCCGGAGCTGCTGGAGAATAGAGTTGAATTCTTCGTTTCCACTGGGGATAACGAACAAAGATGATTGCAAGAATAAACCTGCAGGAGAGGATGACTCCGTTGGGGGGAATAAACTGATGAGGAGATTACTTTGTGGGGAAGAGATGCTCTGTTGAGGATTCCACTGATAAGCTCCACTGGGGATGGACTACCGTTGCTGGTGATACTGAATCTGTTGAGGATTGAATTCCTGTTTGTGAAAGGAAAGAACTTCACTAGGGGATGGTCTTTCAGTTGTGACTTGCTGGGGATAACCCTTTGAATTCTGCTGGGAACGATCCTTTGAACTCAGCTGGGGAGTTATATTTTTGTACTCCGCTGGAGATAAATTTCTAGGGTCTACTGGGGATGATGCTTCAACTCTGTTGGGGAAGCTTTTTTAGACCGTGCTGGGGAAATATTGACTCCACTAGGGGTATCTTGTATTCTGCCAGGGAACATTCTTATACTTCGTTGGGGAATACTAAGACTACCGAGGGTATCAAGCCTTTTTAGTGTTGATGGTAGATCAAATCTGCTTGGGGAGAGCATTACTGATTTGTTCATAGTTGCAAGTCTCAGCTGGGGAGAGCTACCATTACTGTCTTACTCTTACGGGGAGTGAAAGTATCTTAGCCGTATTCTTCAGCTGGATCTACCTGTGTACCTGGTGGACATAGCAACTATACATCTTGGACAATTCTTATTTGCCCCTGTTTCTGATATTACCCGTGATCGTCTTTTGTTTCGCATGTAAATATTTATGAGCAGCAATTAATGTCAAGTGCATATATCAAAATGAACATTGAATGTTCTTTGCAAAACAAAATAGATAAAGGAAAAACAATTTGAAATTTGTCTAAAAATAAATTTGTATTGATTTTGAAGTTTGGCCTGTAAATAGGCGTTTTCGTACAAGAGGCTGACGTCCTAGTAAGAGAACGTCGCCGAATAATAGGATTTACACAATTTGTGAAAAATTAAATAAAACAGCTATGTGAATAATCCCAGTGGGTTCCAACTCTGCTATTGACTTTATGTCCTCGAGCATCTCATCACTTTGCTACTTGGTTGAAGGTAGATCAGATTGATTAGTGTCGTCCGAGCTTGATAGCCGATACCGAAGTCTGGATGCAAGGTGATCCAATGAGACATAGTGTTACGCTTTGATCCCTAACTTTTGCATGGACCTCCCTTTCAGGTTTTCAGTCCACCGGGATACCCTTTTTTGCCCAAGCTGCCTTTTTAGGTTTTCGACTTGCCAGGTGTACAAATTTTTCATTTTCATCCCTTATTTTTTCCCGAACCCTTTTGGTTCGCCGGGAAGCCCTTATTTTTGCCTAGGCCAGTCAACCTAGCGGGTCTTTGATTATGCATAGTATCTTTTCACTATGTCTGCATTGACGGGGTGAGGAAGGCCGTCACCATCCATGGTGGTTAGAATCATAGCTCCTCCTGAGAAAATGTTCTTAACCACAAATGGACCTTCGTAAGTAGCGGTCCATTTGCCCCTGGGATCACCTTGAGGTAGAATAATGCGCTTGATTACCAGATCCCCAACTTGATACTCTTGTCATCTGACTTTCTTGTTAAATGCCTTGATCATTCGTTTTTGATACATCTGACCATGAGAAATAGCAGTAAGTCTCTTCTCGTCGATTAGGTTCAGCTGATCAAGCCGGGTCTGAATCCAGTCATCTTCACTCAAACCTGCATCCTTCATAATTCGGAGAGAGGGTATCTGAACTTCAATGGGAAGGACTGCCTCCATGCCTTATACCAAGGAATAAGGTGTTGCCCCTGTTGACGTCTATGCTGAGGTACGGTACCCATGCAGAGAAAATGGTAACATCTCGTGCCAGTCTTTGTATGTCACTATCATCTTCTGCACAATCTTCTTAACGTTCTTATTAGCCGCTTCTACAGCCCCATTCATCTTCGGCCGGTAGGGAGAAGAGTTATGATGTTGTATCTTGAATTGCTCGCAGAGCTCGGTGATCATCTTGTTGTTGAGATTGGTACCATTATCTGTAATGATCCTCTCTGGTACACCATATTGATAGATCAGATTATGCCGAATGAACCATACCACAACGTTCTTGGTTACGGTAGCAAAGGAAGCTGCTTCAACCCACTTCGTAAAGTAATCAATAGCTACCAGGATGAAACGATGCTCGTTGGATGATGTAGGTCTGATCTCGCCGATCATATCAATTCCCCACATTTCAAAAGGCCAAGGTGCCGTCAAGACGTTCAGAGGGACTAAAGGTATGTGCACCTTATCAGCATAGACCTGGCACTTGTGAAATGTCCGAGAATGCTGATGACAGTCAGCTTCCATTGTGGACCAATAATATCCTGCCCGAAGGATTTCCTTTGCCATGGTGTGTCCACTGGAATGAGTCCCAAAAGTACCTTCATGCAACTCTGTCATGATCCTTTTTGCTTCATTCTTATCCACACAACGCAATAAGGTCGAATCATGGTTGCGTTTGTAAAGAATGCCATTGCTGATGAAGAACTTCGCCGCGAACCTTCTCAGAAACTTTGTCATTAACAGATGCCCCCTCGGGGTATTCCTGAGCTTCAAGATACCTCTTCACCTCATGAAACCATGGTTTATCTGCCACCTCTTCAGTCTCAATGTCACAGCAATGTGCAGGTTCGTCCAATCTTTCAATGATGATCCGGAGAGCTTCGTTGTCCCAATTGACTTTGAACATAGAAGACATCGTAGCCAGCGCGTCCGCCAATCGATTCTCCTCTCTAGGGAAGTGTTCAAAGGTTATTTCTTTGAAGTGGGGAAGAAACGTCAACACATACTCCTTGTAAGGAATAAGATTTGGGTGTTTCGTATCCCACTCGCCTTTGATCTGATTGATCACGAGAGCAGAATCTCTGAAGACACTCAGAAACTTAATCCTTAGGTCAATTGCTGCTCGAAGACCCATAATGCATGCCTCATACTCCGCCATATTGTTGGTGCAGTTGAAACATAGTCGGGCGGTAAATGGAGTATGAGAGCCTTTAGGAGATATGATCACAGCGCCAATTCCATTACCCAAAGCGTTCGAAGCTCCATCAAAGTACATAGACCATCGGGATCCTTCCTCAGGTCCTTCATCCGGTCCAGGTGTCTCACAATCAGTTACCAACATGATATTCTCGTCCGGGAATTCAAAGTTCATAGACTGGTAATCATCCACTGCTTGATGTGCCAAATGGTCTTCCAACACACTTCCCTTAATTGCGTTTTGGGTCGTATATTGGATGTCATACTCAGTCAAGATCATCTTCCATCTTGCTATTCTTCCGGACAAAGCGGGCTTCTCGAAGATATACTTGATTGGATCCATCTTTGATATCAATAGAGTAGTGTGAGTTAACATATACTGTCTCAGCCGGCGAGCAGCCCATGCCAAAGCGTAGCAAGTTTTCTCGAGCAGTGAGTATCGGGTCTCACAGTCGGTAAATTTTTTGCTAAGGTAATAAATAGCATGCTCTTTTCGGACAGACTTGTCATGCTGACCTAGCACACACCCCATTGAGTTGTCGAGTACTGTCAAGTATAAGATCAAAGGTCTCCCTTCAACTGGAGGCATCAGAACGGGTGGCTCTTGGAGATACTCCTTGATCCTTTCGAAAGCGGCCTGGTATTCATCGTTCCAACGTACTACTTGATCTTTCTTCAGTAGCTTGAAGATTGGCTCACAAGTAGCAGTCAGGTGCGAGATGAACCAGGCAATGTAGTTTAGACGTCCCAGAAAGCCTCTGACTTCTTTCTCTGTTCTGGGAGCTGGCATTTCTTGTATAGCCTTCACCTTTGCAGGATCCACTTGAATACCTTTATCGCTTATGACGAAACCCAACAGCCTACCAGATCTTACTCCGAAGGTGCACTTGTTCGGGTTTAACCTTAGCTTATACAACTTCAACCTGTTAAACAGCTTCTGCAGATGGTCAAGGTGCTCCTCCTCAGTCTGGGATCTTGCAATCATGTCGTCGACGTATACTTCAATATCATGATGGATCATGTCATGAAACAAAGCAACCATGGCCTGCTGATATGTTGCCCCAGCATTCTTCAATCCAAAGGGCATGACCTTGTAGCAAAAAGTACCCCACTGAGTAACAAAAGTTGTCTTCTCCATGTCTTTGGGAGCCATTTTAATCTGATTATAACCGGAGAAACCATCCATAAAGGAGAATACCTTGTGCTGCGCAGTGTTGTCAACCAGAACGTCGATATGAGGTAGAGGGAAGTCATCCTTAGGGCTTGCCCTGTTCAGATCCCTATAGTCAACACACATTCGAACCTTACCATCCTTCTTCGGCATAGGAACCACGTTGGCCACCCACTGAGGGTAAGAAGTAACTGCTAGAAAACCGGCGTCAAACTGTTTCATAACTTCAGCCTTGATTTTCTTAGACATCTCTGGGCGCATTCGGCGGACTTTCTGTTTCACTGGAGGACAGTCTTCCTTGGTAGGCAGGCGGTGAACTACAATATTGGTATCCAAACCAGGCATATCTTCGTAAGACCAGGCAAAGATCTCAACATAGTCATGCAGCATCTGAATCAACCGTTGCTTCACACTAAGCTCCAAATTTGCATCGATCTTAACTTCCTTCTTGTCTATATCTGTACCCAGATTTACCGATTCCACAGGCTCTTCGTGCGGCTGTATGGCCCTCTCTTCTTGGAGTAACAGTCTTGCAAGTTCACCAGGCACTTCACAATCATCTTCACCTTCGTCTTCAGCTAAGTTGATCAGATTTTCGAAGTCATAACTGGCAGTAGCAGAGTCGTTACCAGTGAGATCCAGAGTGGATGTAGACCTGTATATGTGAGTGTGTGTAAAATAGTTGTTTTGCAATATATAATAAAGAAAAACAAGGAGCGCAAAATTTGAAATGCAAGAACGTCCAATGCTTTTATTAATGATATATGTAGATGACACACATAAAGCCCTCACAAATGAAGCCACGGTGCCCCGGGTAAGACATCGGGCCATAAAGTTTAAAACATTGTCTGTTACAAATTCAAAACAAAAGTTTCATTACTGGGTGATAACAGAAACGGGCATAGAATCCTTCGCTATCCAGTTGATTGGTCCACCATCGGCAGTTGGGTAGATCCATATGTCAATGTCAAACTCTTCATCATCGTCATCCCCGATATCATTCACCCCTGCCTCTTGTTTAGGATTTTCTGATGCTCCAAACTCGATCTCCTTCGCATCAATTAAGTCCTGTACCTTGTTCTTCAAAACCCAACAATCATCTGTATTATGTCCCGGGCTATCAGAGTGAAAAGCACAGCGGGCATTAGGGTTATACTTTGGTGATGTTGTATTTGGATTCTTTGGGGCTTCCCTTGGAATCACTAGATTGGTCTTCAGTAACTGTGGCAGAATCTGGGACAAAGTCATGTTGAGACGGGTGAATTTCCTTCGAGGTTTCTCGTCCTTTTGTTGATTATTGTGCTGAGGAGCACCAGCAGGTCTTGAAATAATAACCGCATTAACAGCTTGGCGGCGTTCAGGTCTATTCTGGCTTTTCAAACTGTAGACAACATTGGACTCTTTCTTAAAAGGCTTTTTCTCGGTGCTCGGTGAAGCACCCTTTTGTATCTTACCAGCCTTAATACCAGCCTCAATCCTCTCACCGGTCATAATTAGCTCCGTAAACCCAGACGAAGAGCTCCCAATCAGATGGTTGAAAAATAGACCAGACAAGGTCCCCAGAAACATATCCACAAGATCCCGATCAGCCAAGGGTGGTTGCACTCTTCCGGCGAGGTCCCTCCACCTCTGAGCATAATCTTTGAAACCTTCACCCGTTCCCATTAACATACCCTGGAGTTGGGTACGCGTGGGAGCGAGGTCAGAATTGTATTGGTACTGCCTGTAGAAAGCAGTAGCCAAATCCTCCCAAATGTGGATACTGGTTCCGTCCAACTGGTAAAACCACTCAAGCTGAGTCCCTGAGAGACTGTCTTGAAAGAAGTGAATCCATAGGTTCTTATCAGCGGTGTACGGCTGAATCTTCCTTACATATAACTGGAGGTGCAGCTTCGGACAAGAAACTCCGTCATACTTAGCAAAGGCTGGTGCTTTGAATTTGTGGGGGATCACCACCCCGGACAATAGACCTAGATCACCAAAGTCCAGACCAGGCACTTTCTGAACTTCCATCGCACTCAACCGGTCTTCCAGTTGTTTATATTTATCCTCAGCAGGAGGATATTGGTCTTCGTCGAAGTCCGTCTCGTTGTCGGAGACCACAGGGCTAGGAGCCCTCCTTTCTTCCTGACTATCTTTCCCTCCAGATGAGGTGGTCAAATCAACTTCATCCCGAAGCCTGTTTCCAAACCTGTGACCTGTATTAAACAGGATTGTCCTCTTCTTCTTCTTCTTCTCTTTCAGAATCAGGGTCTTCAAATCTTGTTGACCCTTAGCTAGATTCATGAACAGCTCTTGGAATTGGGCATTCTGGGCCTGGAGGGCCTTGATGGCTTGCTCAGTTGAAGGTTCAGCAGAAATGATGCTAAAATAAACAGCGAAGAAGATAAGATACCTGTAATGGGTACCTGTTATGGAGTGCATGGGATGAAATGCGTATGACATGATTTCAAAGACAATTGGGAGATTCAAATTTGTAAACAAGAAATGAAACACACTTTATTAGATAAATTTTGAAATTCAAATTGTTCAACAAACTGCCCTTAAGGCGTTACAAGAAAGGAAATACTGAAAAGTAAATAGAACTGGAAATGAAATAATCAAAGGACAATCAGTTCTCCCATGGTCGCTTCTTGTCGGTGCGGACATAGTCATTGAGAATTCGCTCGTTCTCCAGCTGCCTAGTCAAATTCTGGATCTTCTGCTCTTGCTCGTTGAACTTTTCTCGGTAAGAATCTCGTTCTTCTCTCAGCTGCATGCAAGACCTTTTTAGTTCCCCAATGTCAGTGGGCATGTAAGGATGAAGGATCGTAGGAAGGACCCCCTCTTCATTAGCAACTTCAACAATGATAGGCCGAACGACTTCATACAGGCATACCCAGCTTCTGGGAACGGATACGAACCCATATGAGATATGGCTCCATCGAAAGAGAAGTCTTTGGACCCAACTCATGTGGATCAGATCTATGAACTCTATCCCAAGCCCTTATGAATCTGCGGTGTTGCTCGTCGCTATCCCCTTGAAAATCAAAGATGATACTAGGCATTAACAGCTCATGAGGTCCTTCTTTTCTGGCACGCCCAAATTGGCGTAAGGCCAAGCACCGATGTAAGAAATTCCTCCATTGGTCCCTATCAGTGGAACATTGGGGTACTCCCCATAATGATCAATGATAGCCACCTCGTCCATACCCATGATAGTCCAGATGATGTCATTATGGGAGAGAGACATAACCCTATAAGCCCAGCCCGTGCCTTCTTTGTTCTTCAGCATTGATTTGGGGAGGTGCGAAATAAACCACCTCGCTAATAATGGAGCACAACACATCAAGGTTCCCCACTTTCAGGCAGTACGAGCATAAAGCTGATGAAGCATGTCACTCAAGAGAGTGGGTACAGGATTCCGAGAGATGAAGATTTTCACCGCATTCACATCAACAAAGGAGTCAGAGTTCGGAAACAATACCAAGTCGTATATCAGAAGAGCCAGAATATCTTCGAATGCCTTGAAGTCTAGACTATCCCAGAAATAATTAGCTTTACCAACCAAGAACTTAGTCAGAAAGCCCTTTGCTCCACTCCTAGTCTCCCAATTAGCCATTACCTCATCCTTGGTAAAATAAAGGGCTGAAGCAATCTCTTATGGCCTAAGAATCTTCTCCCAACCAGTAAATGGGGTCTGCTCTAGAATAGAGATACCGAGCAGCTCAGAGAACTCTTCTAAGGTGGGAACCAACTGGTAGTCCTGAAAAGTAAAGCAATGATACAGCGGATCATAGAATTGGACCAAAACACTCATCATATGCTCGTCCAATTTGGAGGTGACCAAACTGAGAAGATACCCATGTCTTCTGATGAAGGAAGTAGTATCAGGCATCTTTGCAATCAATTCTTTAAGCACAATGGGAGCCTGGACAAAGTTGATTCGGATGGTATTCCTACGCATGGGCATCATGACCTAAAAAACAGAACAAAGATGAATCCCTCCTGTCTTTGAAATAGGTTAGTCCAATGCAAGATGTATGCAATGTTATGATTCCATGATGTCATGATAGAAAGCAAACCACAAGTATCCACAAATAGCAAACATGGTAAAGGAACACAAGTCACACAGAGAGCCCTTAGATTTCAGGCTGGCAAGGAGCTTAGGTACTACCCTCTTTCAGTTCAGTTGGTTTAAACATGTCCTAAAAATAGTAACCGGGTTCTAGAGTATCTCAATATCACTGACTACCCTCAATCGGTCATAATTCTAGTTTAGCAACCTTTTCTTGCGGCCGGAATCATCGGGAGAGTTTAGTCTCAATGAGTGTAGCATACTGCTACTTTTTTATGGCCAAGTTGGTCAATTTAAAGGTTCTAAGGTCGGTTTGTGCTTAATGACCCCTTAGAAGACCCATATTCTCCTCGTTCTAACACAAGGGATATCGGTACAGACTAAAGTGCCACACCAACGTAGCTACTACTTCAACCGTATCGGTTTATGCCGTACAATTCCCTCAGTTTATTGCTACTTACCTAAAGGGTATCCCCCAGATCTGGGTTAGGATCTATAGTAACTTCGATACAAGCCCACAAATGTAGAGCATACAAAGCAAACAATTGAAAACACAACAATCTAATCCTAAGGTACACCCCACTTATTAAGATATCCCCAGCAGAGTCGCCAGTTCTGTGATACGGTGGGAGAGAACTGACTGTTTTTGGAATGTTGGTTCGTGTTTTGCGTTTGTTTTTGCAAAATGTCGCGGTAAGCAAGAGTCGCCACCGTCTTTTATTTTATCCAACAAGGAAAGGAAAAAAGCACAGAAAAATTCCTTTTTTGAGATGTTTCTCGGGTCTGGGAGAAAGGGAAGGTGTTAGCACCCTTTCTATCCGTGGTTATCCACGAGCTCTTAGGTACTTGCTCAAAGTGTTTTCAAAAAATTTGCTTTTCTTTGTGTTTGTGGGTTTAAAAGAAGTTTTTGTTTGAAAGGTGTAAGTGCGAAAAGTTTTTGTTTTATTTTGAAAGAGCAAGTACTTAAGAACCATCTACCTGCTCGAAAAAGGAATCAATATGTACTAATGTCCTTTAGACAATGCTATCCCACTATTGATGAGTAGGTAGCATCGTCGTTGGAGTTTTAAGGGTCAATTCGATTAAGGGACGTGTGGTCACTAAAGCAATGTTAGGACGCCTTAGCGGTAACCCTAATGTCTTAAATCATTTTTCCGAGGCAACCGTTTCAAGAAAAGATTTTTTTGGTTTATTTTGAATTAATGGAAGAAATTAAATTAGGTTAACATTAAATTAATAAACAAATTAATTAATTAATGAAAATATTTTTTTTGGATTTTTTAATATTTAAAGAAATAAAATAAATTTGATCAAAATTAAAAAAAACCTAATTGTCTAAGTCAATTTTAATTATTGCAAAAAGATATTAAAGTTATTTCCTAATTAAACTAAATTAATTAAATCAATTTTATTAACAAAAATAAAAATGATGGAAATTAATTTTAATAATGAAAATGTTTTTTGGTTTTTTATTTTATTAAGAAAAAAGTTTTGGTTGGTTAATGATAATAAAAATAATAATAATAAACAATTAAGCAAAATAAAAAAGAAAATAGAGAGAGTTAGAGATTTGGGCCTGCTTTTTGGTGGTTTGAATAGCAAATTCAAAGCCCATTTGTATGCAAGCCTGGCTGACTTTTGCAATTCTATGTGGCACGTTGACTAGGGCATATGGTAGGCATCCCATCTGGGCCATCAGATTTGGCATGGGGGCCATCTGTCCACTGATTGCATGAGGGAGCATGGTACATCATGCGTTGGAGCTTGCATTGGATCGCCTAGAAACAAAATATAACAAAGATATTGGGGACCTGGGATTCGAACCCCGGTCCTGTTGGATCTTGCACTAACGCCCTTGCCACTCAACCATCACGCTTCATTTGTTAGTGTATTAGGTAATAATAATAATATGGAAAACAAGTTAATATGCCAGAAAATATAAAAATAAAGCGTGAATTTTTGAATAAGCGAATTGGAAAGGGCCACGTCTTCGTCTTCTCCGTTTGACCCTGGTTATTTACCTGCGGATTTATATCCGCAGATAAATCCATATGTCCATCCTAAAACTAGTTCTAAGCCATGGAAATTGATTCCAAGACCATGGTCATGTTCGTCTTCCTCTCCTGATTTCATCCATGTCCATTAATTGTACTGATTTTGCCTGAAAATTAAACACACCAAAAACAAAAACCAAGAACCCTAGATTCGGCTAGGGAGTTACAGGCTATATAAATGCAATCAAATAATGCAGAAAGTTTAGAAATTGCACAAGGATCATGAATATACCAATAATTTGTCAAAAAAATGCAAGAACATGAGGATACGATTTCGAGTACAGGGCGGTTTTTTGAGATACTTACATCGCGATTGAGAGGGTGTGAGGGCTTACTTTTGATTGCTTCTGACTCAGTGATTGCCCAGCAATGGAGTGGTGTTGAGATTTTGTGTTGAAACTGCCTCTAAGCACGATTTAAGATTCACACTTTTTCCAAGTTTTCTCAAGTTTGGTTTTTGTGTTCTTGCAGCTTCTAACCTCTGAATTCGTATCCTTTGGCTTGTATATGTATGCAGCATTGGATTAGGTCAACAATTTGGACTTGAATCTTTGTGCATCAATGCTTGGAGATATGATTTGATTCACCATTGATAACTTTCTTATTTTGTCCAAAATCCAATATTTTTGCACATGAAAAGCTTGATACGGATTTGATCATGTCATTGATGATAATCAAGACCTATAACAACCAAAAAGATCCTAAGTAATCAATATTTGGATTTTATTTGATTTAAATTGATTTAAAATGAATTAATTCAATAAAAATCAAATAAAATAGAAAAATTAATAAATGGACACGAGGCTGAAGCTAGGACACGTGTGTAGTGTGACAAGATTAAATCAAGTGAAAAAGAATGGGTCTATTTGAAAAAATTTGAAGTTTTGGGGATAGTTGACGTTTGGCAATTTTGCAAAAA
This sequence comes from Vicia faba, assembly GCA_948472305.1. Lineage (NCBI taxonomy): Eukaryota > Viridiplantae > Streptophyta > Magnoliopsida > Fabales > Fabaceae > Vicia > Vicia faba. The sequence continues at coordinate 1,038,672,044 of OX451737.1, forward strand.
TGCCCAACTTCAACAATGCATAACTTCTTCAATTTTGAACATTTGGAAGTGTTCTTGGACTTTTTAGAAAGCTTGAGATGTCCTATAACCAACACGTTTGGTCTCATCTTATTTTGATATTCCATGCTCAAGTTATAAGCTTTGGAAAAAAAGGTGTTTTTGTTGGCTTTCAAAAATGACCTATAATGTCCAAATTTGTAACCTTTTGTGAGTGCATTTCTTGATCTTGGGGTATGAAGATGGATTATAGGAAATTGCATCCTCTTCAAAATGAGCTTTGGATGGTTCATTTCTCATAAAGTATGAGAAAGTTATGCTTGGTAAAATTTGAGTTGACTTTTCCTACAAAACCCTAATTTAGCAACTTTTGAGTCTTGATGAATTTTGAGCAATCCTTGATGAATCATGATCAGACCTTGATCAAATGATGAAATATACTTCAAAATGAGCATGTTGACAAAAAATCTTGAAGTTTGACTATTTGTAGGTCACAGTTGTCTTTTGCCCTAGCATAGTCGATTTTTTGGACCCTTGAGCAATTGACTGAGCAAACTTCCTCTGCAAGGCTTGAAACTTGACATGGATGAACTTGAGAACATATTAGGACATTGGGTAGCACTTGAAGTCATTTAGATGCAAGGACCTTGATTCAACACAAAACCCTAATTTGAAATTGACTGCCTTATGAGGTAGCTTGACTGTCTAACTCTTAAGCAATCTTGAGCCACTTGGGGATTTTTCTTGACATGTCTTGAGAAATATGAGAGGGAAAATTTTGGGGTACAACACATAAAAAGATACATCTATGGCCTTGGGGTATACAATTGCAGAAATCCTGAAAAGGAGCAACCAGGACCAGTTTCGGAAGCTGACTTTGTGGAAGCATGTGAATTTCATGTCCCACCAGTTGAACCTGAGAATTTGTAGTCGTGCAAATCATCCGATAAACAAGTTCGTAATGAATAAAGTCCACACCATGCCTTGTTCACAACAAATACAAGAGAAATCAGTTCACTACTAGAAAACTGAATCTCCAAAACAATTAACAATTTTGCCACATCAAGTTAAAAGAAACAGCAGATGTTCAAAATTAAACACAAAATAAAGGCCCTGTTAAAATTCCTGAATAACAAAACAGAAAACAAACTCTCTAACAGCTTCAACAGAATTCCCAACAGTTAGCCAATTCTAACTCCTAACTAATTGCTAACAAACTCCTAATTGTCAAACCAAGCTTTTCATAACAGCCATGCAATTAACTTTCTAACAGAATCCAAACTATAACCACGGATATGTATCTTTTCTATATCTTTTGTGCGTATTTGATACCGACCACGGATATGTATCTTTTTTTATCTCTTCTGTGCGTATCCGATACCGACCACGGATATGTATCTTTTCTATCTCTTTCTTATGTATCCGATACCGACTACGGATATGTATTTTTGATGTCTCTTTCTTGCTTATCCGCTACCGACCCCGGATATGTATCTCTGATACCTTCTTTTTTATGTCTGCTACAAACTTCAGGCATATATCTTTTGATATCTTTCTTACAGGTGTTTGGTACTAAATCCCAACGAGTGTTCCTCGATAACCAAGTTATTCTTCTATGTGTCAAACTTTGGTTAAACATACATCTAACCCTGATAACCCCTTTAACCTAGAAAGCAAAAAAAATATATAATATAATATACAGAAAACCAAAAATATAGTGTATACCTGACAGGCTTCGGAGCGCAAATTTTTGGGTTCTTTTAGTATTTAATCTTCTTTTACCTTGAAGGTTCGAAAGGCTGACGCCAATCTCACCTTCAGGTTGAAAGCGATTAAATAAGGGCAGTTGTTGCACCCTAAAATTTGCCCTCCTAATCTCTTTTATTTGGCTTAGACCTTCGCATCCATTCGCATACATCCCATTAGGTCACTAACATAGCATGCATTGCATTTAAAAGTGAATCTGAGGTTCAAAAGATTAACAGCTATGAGTCTAGGGTTCATGACTGACTTGAGGTGTATATGATTAAATAAGGTTTATTATTCTGTTTCTCCTTGGTGTATAAGATTGTGGAATTAGGGTTTTGGTTCATGATTCATTTTTTTGACTTCTTCTCATAAAAGTTACAAGGCTATTAGGGTCCACCTCTCTATGTGCTAACAAAGATTAGAACTCTCTTCAGTTATCATACTCTGATAGGGGTTCTTCTTCAGGGATCCTCGATCATAAGATGGGATTTTGCATAGTGATTTGCTTCAAAACAAGGCATGGGGTCTAAGATTTATTCGCAGGCAGGGATTCGCTATGTTGTGCTATTGGTCATCAAATGGATATGGAAGTTTTGGTTTCCTGACATTCATGGAGCGCACCTCACAATTGAGTGTTGTGGATCATCAGGAGAAGGCTGTTTCATTTGGTTAAGAGCTTTGCAAGAAAATATTGTGGATTCGATACAAAGACCATTTTGAAATTAAGTTTAAGCTATTGGGATTTGTCATATATGGATCCGTTGGTGCAAACATAGAACGAAGTTTAATTGGGATTCAAGATTCCTTATTCAAACAAAATTCATAAGCATTCAAGTTTCATTTGAGATTCATTCTATATTACAAAATCAAGAAGAAAACTCTAAATGTCAAATGGGCATAAGATTCGAGGGCATCTCAAGAAGACTAGCATTTCTTTTTGAGCTTGTTAACATTCACTAGTATGAAGATCATGGATAAGGTTATCTTAAATATTTTTCGCTATGGTTCAAGTCCCTTTCATCTTCATCTAAGGATGCTCCAAAGGTACTATTTTGTGTTAAAATCATCAAGCAGAAAAGTTTTTTTTCCAAATCAAATATTTAAAGATTGAGTTTCCAAGGGATTGGTTCATGCCGTGAAAGAGGAAGTTACAATTCAAGTTAACATGGACGGAAGAGTTGAATTAGGGGGCATCATTGAGTTGAAGATGGTTCAAATTTGGTCAAAGTTTATATTGGTATAAAAAATAAAAGATGCATTAACGTGCAAATTAAACTACAATCAAAGTTCCAAATTCATTCAATTGAAACTCAACATCTTATTCACTCACATGTTCGTGTTTACAATAATTTGCAAATGAAAATATCATTTCACCATCAATTACCAATACTCATTTGTCTAAATGCAAGCACAAAGTCTATTCAAGGTCCTTACAAAAAGTTCGTCCAAGAGAAAATTATAAAGGGATTACAATTGCAAAGTCAAATTCACTATGCAGTTTAAGAATGTGCTACAAAGAAATTACAAAGGATGTTAGCTTGCATAGGTTGATCAAGAATCTGACTGTAACTATAATCCCTATTTTCCTAAGCCTGTTCAAATTATCTCTTCTCTCAGCTTCATGTTGCATTCGATTCCAAAATGCCTCCATGCCAAAGTTCACCATCTTCATGTATTCTTCAATCTCCATGCCCCAAGCGAACCGACTTGTTACATTCTTCAAACAATCACCTGCACACACAAAACAAAAGGTTTTGCTCACGGTGTCAAAAAATTTCACTCGCAACCTGCACTGAAACTGCAGACCATGAAATTGAAATTGAGCAATAAAGATATTACAAATTTTCACCGGCCTAGAGCATTGTGGTATGCCCATGATAATAAGGTGGCTGTTAAATAACAAGGAAAATTACCAACAAAAGGATCCATGAAAATTATTATGAAAAGCTTGGTTGGCGAGGGGTGTAAACCGCACGTCAATGCTGAAGAAACTATCTTTTCTGTTAAAGAAAAGCTTCCAAAAATCTAGATTCCAAGGCATCAGAAGCAGTGAAAATATTTTATTTGAGAGCTTGAAGATCACATGTCACTTATTGCACAAATGTTCAGCCAAACCCCTTGTTACGTCTTGTCCATAAAAAGATACATCTATGGCCTTGGGGTATACAATTGCGGCAATCCTGAAAAGGAGCAACCAGGACCAGTTTCGGAAGGTGACTTTGCGGAAGCATGTGAATTTCATGTCCCACCAGTTGAACCTGAGAATTTGCAGTCGTACAAATCATCCAATAAACGAGTTCGTAATGAATAAAGTCCACACCATGCCCTGTTCACAACAAATACAAGAGAAATCAGTTCACTACTAGAAAACCGAATCTCCAAAACAATTAACAATTTCGCCACATCAAGTTAAAATAAACAGCAGATGTTCAAAATTAAACACAAAATAAAGGCCCTGTTAAAATTCCTGAATAACAAAACAGAAAACAAACTCTCTAACAGCTTCAACAGAATTCCCAACAGTTAGCCAATTCTAACTCCTAACTAATTGCTAACAAAGTCCTAACTGTCAAACCAAGTTTTTTATAACAGCCCTGCAATTAACTTTCTAACAGAATCCAAACTATAACAGCAATAACTAACTTCTAACTCCTAACCAATTCTATAACTAACTTCTAACTCCTAACCAATTCTATAACTAACTCCCTCAATCCAATAAAAGGGGCAAAAAGTTGTAACCAGGGAGAGACGGTTTTTCATTCACGATTTCCTCTACATAATGAAAATTCGGAGATTGCAAATAGGGGGATGATCATTCAGTTTCAGATTCATGATTTATTATTAAAAAAAACACACCTTCCAATTCTCTCTGAAATCGCATAATCATCAATATTGCTTCATCATCTTCTGAAATTTCTTTACGATTCTTACTCTTCTTTGCAACTTCAAATTCTCCCTGCACAATCATCATCTATGCTATATAACCGATTCATTCATTACCATATAACGAGGGGATAACAAAAATTGGGAAGAGGAGAGGGAGGAATACAGTTCAGATCATCCACCATAATTTATGAGAGAAAATCAAAATCAGAGAGAATAGCAGAAGATCTTTTACACAGGGAAACTAACCTTCAGGGGAGATTTCAATCTTCATATCCATTCTCTTCTCTCTCTTCATCACCAGAAAACTCTAAAAAGACTACATTTTTTTTCTTGGCATAATGACAACTTCAATACAAATCCATCATCTTCGATCTTTCTCTGAATATTCGATCTGCTCTCAAATCTGCAATCGTGATCTTGCTGCATCGAATCTCCAAGCAATCTATCTTTCTCATAAGTGATTCTGAAAAGAACACTTTAATTTCCATCAACAACCCGCATCCTCATACTCATTAGGCATCAAGATTCAGCATCAACATCATCTTCTGCAGAAGCGCAAATGTATCAACATTGTTCAACAATAACAACTCAGACACACAGAAGGAAGAAGAAGAAAACTCGGAAAATGCATACAAGCATAACGAAGAGGAGAAGTATAAAATCAAAGCACAAACCTAAGAAATTGAAGCTCCCTTCTCCTAAAATAGTTTATGTCTTCATTCTTCTGTCAATTTCTCTCTGTTTCACACTCTTGTGAGCACAAGGCAAGAACACATCGTAACATTATCGCTTGTAACTGCAAACAGTGAAAACGCAATGCAGATGTAGAAGAAGATGAAGTGTATTGAAGAAAGGTTACAAGAAGACAAATTCAAGATCGTTACCAGAGTTTCGCGGTGGTCAGGAATCTTCGCCACCATGCCAGAAATTCAGGTCTCTTGAACAAGTTCTTTCCATGCACTTTCACATAAATAGAACTTCGCACGCTTTAATCTTGCAAAATCGCGCCTATTTCTATTGACTTGCTACACTTAGGGTTTCTAATTTTAACTCTTCGATCCCTATCCATGGTGAATTGTTCTCCAAATCTAACACTGGATTCCTAACCGGAGCATGAATTCAGATATGATTTGTGTTAATGGTTTAGTGAGTAAGGGCGTATCGCGGTGGTGGTGGAGACGTTTGTTCGCCGGATGTCGCAATAGAAGAAGCTGAGAAAGGGAAGGATATAAGTTAAGGGTAGGTGTAACGTCATAAACATTTGAAATCTGAAAGACCCTCACACAATGATGTTTTCACTTCTTTATTGTCTTTTATTATCTTTTATTTTTAAAATTTTCGTAATTCAATAAAAATGTTGAAGATTAAGCGGGTTTGGTAACGTTGTGTGCTTTGAGCTGGAGCATTGGACACCATTACACCTCCACTAGGCTCGTATCACGTTTTTTGGAAGCCTAACACTGAAGCTGAACAAAAACAATCTCCTGGACCTTCATGCTTGGGCCTTGCTGTTAGTTGCTGATCCACCACCCTTTTAAGATTTACACCCCCTGAATTTTCTAAATTCCTTTTTATTTTACTTTTTCATCTAGTTTTCTTTTCTCTCTCTTAATTGATAATAAAAATTATACAAAAACATTAGAATATTTTAGAATTCTTTAGAACCTCTTTTAGAATTTTCATTAGAGTTTTCTATTATTTTCATGTTTAATAATCATTTTCGTTGTCTTTTTTTAGCCTAGATTTTGTGACAGTATTGAAGCAAATCTTTCGCGATTGGGAATACTTGGAGATTAATTTCCTTTTTTTGATCACTTGTATGAGACAACATTGGTAGAATTTCTTTATTGCCTGCACGGTTTCAAAGAGGCAACGGACCTTCTCTGTTCGGTATTATCACAACCTCATTTTAATCCTCATCTCCGCATTTATCGCTTTCGAGAGATCATAACAACGCATGACAAAATTAGGTTTAGAAATAAACTAGTCTCCCCGTGACTTTTCTTCCCCTTTTTGCATTTAAAACAACAAAACTTCTTTTTCTCGCAAACTTCAAAAATACTTAAAAAATTTACTGATGAGAATCGTGCCTTTATTGAACATGGGAGACGATAAGCGGGTCTCTTCTCGATCTTATCGTTTTTCCATTCTAAGTCTTGGCATGGTTCAAGTCTCAAAGACTTATTTCATGAATAAGTAGAGAAATGTCTAAAATCTTTCTCTTGAGATTAACTAGCTATTATCTACAAGCAAAAACACCAACCAGTACAAACTCCTTTTTTTCCTTCGGGCCTTTCTTTCAAAATCTTTTTCAGAAAGAACAAGTTAATTCACTTCTATGCTGACGCGTAAGTCTCCAAAGGTCGAGTTGCGGCAGAAGGTGAAATTACTATCGTTCATTTAAAACACAAACAAATTCAAACCTTTTTGTGCGCCCAGGCACATTTTCTCCAAACTTTTTTAGAAAGAGCATGTTAATTCACTTTTGTGCTGACACGTAAGTCTCCAAAGGTCGAGTTGCGGCAGATGGCGAAATTAATATTGTTCGTTAAAAAATACAAACCAAAAAAAACATAAGCCGAACTACGGCTGCTCTGATTCCTTAAAAGGGATACGTAGGCATCAGGGTAGGGCCCGAACAAGCACAACTTTCAATTTTCCCTACATTATTTTCTCATCTCTTTTGCATGCACTCTCCCCTTAGCAGTAATAGACAGTAAGCATAGATTAAACAAACCCATAAGATAGATAACAAGAGTGGATACCATAGAGTACTACGGGCGTGTGGGGTGCTAATACCTTCCCCTCGCGTAACAGACTCCCTTACCCTTATCTCTTGGTCGTTCGACCTTGATTTCACCCTTTTCAAGTTTCCTCGATGTTTACCTTTCCCTTCCTATGGGATAAAAGACGTTTGATGGCGACTTCATTATTTTGAGGATTTTCAGCCGGTTGTTTCAACGTTCTGTTATAAAGTGATGCCATTCGGACTGAAGAATGATGGGGCAACCTATTAACGCGCCATGGTGGCTTTGTTTCATGATATGATACATCATGAGATAGAGGTCTACGTAGACGACATGATAGCCCGTTCATAAACTGAAGAAGAACACCTCGACCATCTGCAAAAGCTGTTTGTCAGGTTGAAAGAGTACAAGCTCAGACTGAACCCTAACAAGTGCACTTTCGGAGTCAGGTCCGATAAACTCTTGGGTTTCATTGTCAGTAACAAAGGAATCAAGGTTGACCCTGCCAAAGTCAAAGTTATACAAGAAATGCCCGCCCCTCGCACTGAGAAGGAGGTCAGAGGTTTCTTGGGACGCCTAAACTACATTGCAAGGTTCATTTCTCACCTAACATCTACCTGTGAACCAATCTTCAAGCTGTTGAAGAAAGATCAGGTGGTTAAATGGAATGATGGCTATCAAGTTGCTTTCGATAAAATCAAGGAGTATTTGCTAGAACATCCTATCTTGATGCCACCCATTGAAGGAAGGCCGCTAATCATGTATTTGACTGTCCTAGAGACTTCAATGGGGTGCGTATTGGGCCAACATGACGAGTCTGGCCGAAAAGAGCATGCCATTTATTACCTTAGCAAAACGTTTACCGACTGTGAGACCTGATACTCACTGCTTGAGAAAACTTGATGCACTTTGGTATGGGCTGCTCGCCGGCTAAGGCAGTATTTGTTGACTCATACCACTTTGTTGATCTCTAAGATGGATCCGATCAAGTACGTCTTTGAGAAGCCTGCTTTATCTGGAAGAATCGCTAGATGGCAGATGATCCTAACGGAATACGATATACAGTACACGACCCAAAAAGCTATAAAGGGAAGTGTACTAGCCAATCATTTGGCCCATCAAGCTGTCGAAGACTACCAATCCATGAGGTTCGACTTCCCCGACGAGGACATCATGACTTTGGATAACATTGAAGAGAACATACCATATGACGGACCTGAACAAGGATCCCGATGGACCCTGTACTTTGATGGTGCTTCTAATGCACTTGGCAACGGTATCGGTACGGTACTTATTTATCCAGAAGGATGCCATACACCTTTCACTGCCAGACTTTGCTTCAGCTGCACCAGCAACATGGCCGAATATGAAGCTTGTATCTTTGGTCTCAAGGCTGCCATTGACTTGGGAATCAAATCTCTGATTGTATTTGGGGACTCAGCTTTGGTCATCAGTCAGATTAAAGGAGAGTGGGATACTAAACATCCAAACCTCATCCCTTACAAAGAACATGTCTTGACATTGTTACCACATTTCGAGCAGATTACCTTCGAGCACTTCCCGCGAGAAGAAAATCAGCTAGCGGATGCTCTAGCTACAATGTCATCCATGTTTAAACTTAACTGGGAAAATGAGGCACCTCAAATCACCATCGAACGAATGGACGAACCTGCATATTGTCACGAGATTAATACCGAAGAAGTAGTGGACCGACCTTGGTTTCATGACGTCAAAAGGTATCTCGAAGCACAAGAATACCCTGAAGGAGCTTCAGTCAACGATAAAAAGTTCTTAAGGAGATTCTTGGCCAAGTTCTTCTTGAGCAATGGCATCCTATACAAGCGCAATCATGATTGCATTTACTCCGTTGTGTGGACAAGGTTGAGGCTGAACAGATTATGGTTGAACTTCACAATGGTACCTTCGGCACCCATTCTAGCGGACATACGATGGCTAAGAAGATTCTACGGGCAGGCTATTACTGGTCTACCATGGAAGCTGATTGCCTTCAACATTCCCGTACTTGTCACAAATGCCAAATCTATGCTGACAAGGTACATATACCTCCAGTTCCTCTCAATGTCTTAACAGCTCCTTGGCCATTCGCAATGTGGGGAATCGACGTGATTGCAGAGATCAAGCCTACAACATCGAATGGACACCGTTTCATCCTGGTGGCCATTGATTACTTCACCAAGTGGGTCGAAGCAGCGTCCTTCGCATCTGTTACAAAGAATGTTGTTGCCCGCTTTATCAAGCAGAACCTCATTTGCTGGTATGGTATCCCCGAAAGGATCATCACTGTGATACGGTGGGAGAACTGACTTGAGGTTTTGCGTTTTGTATTCGCAAATGTTGCGGTTAGCAAGAGTCGCCACCGACTTTTTATTTTATCCTAAGGAAAGGTTAAAAAGCACAGCAAAAACCTTTTGAGATATTTTCTTGGGTTCGGGGAGTAGATTATAGAAAGGGAAGGTATTAGCACCCTTTCTATCCATGGTTATCCATGGGCTCTTAGTTACTTGCTTAGATCACTTGCCTTTTGTTTTCAATTGTTTTAAATGGTGCTTGAGTGTGTGGGTTTGAAAATGTTTTGAAAAGAGGCCAATGTGGTGGAAACCTTTGTAATGATCCATGTGGGGATGTATACAAAGATGTATGTCTTTTGAAAAGGTTTTCATTTGTTTTTTTTTTTGAAAGTTGTTTTGAAAGTGTAGTGATGTGTGATTTTGAAATTAGGCAAGTGTTTTGTTTTGCAAGTTTGATTCAAGTAACTAAGAGGTTATCTACTCCTAAATTTCTCAAAAGATCATTGCTATACTTTAACCCTTTTAACAAGTTTGCTCCACCATTGTATTTGGTGGGCAACCTTGTGTTAGGATGTGAAAGGGACAGGCGCGGGTCATCGTTTTAGACCATAATTGCAACGGCGTTAAATGTCTTTGAGCAATTTCTTTAAGGGACTTGATCATTTGTTTTTGTTTGTTTTGAAAAGTTTTGTCGAGGGACTATGATCATTCAAATTGTTTGTTTTGCCCAAAGAAGTTCAACATGCAATATGGCCCATTTATTTGAAGGCAACAAGTGGAATACCCTAGGGGGGTGCAAGTGTGATTTGTGTGTCCATTTTCATGCTTGTTTATCTTGTATTAGGTCAAACTATTTTTTATCGTTTTTTTGCATTCAAAACCCTAATTCTAACATGTTATCATTTAGAAAGCAATAAAGTGCAAAATTAAAATCACTAAGCTATTACAAAACCAAATATGGGAAGGGGGGTACAAATGTTCAAATGGGGATATTGACAAGAATTTAAATCTACATTATTACATCACTTTGAATATTTGCAATTTAAATAATGTACAAAAAATTAAATAAAAATGCAAGATGCACAAAAAATGTTTTGTATATGTATGAAAAATATTATTTATGTAAAAGAGAAAAGAAAATAAAAATTAAATTATTTTTTTTGAGTATTTTAAATTTAGGGTAAAAACCCTAATTTTAAGGAAAATGTATTATTATCTAATTAAATACAAATGTTTATTTATTATTTATAAAAATAAGATAAAATGAAGTATATTATGAAAAAAAGTATTTTTGTATCAAATATTAATAAGAATGAAGAATTCAAGTATTTTTATATTTTTAACTTAAATATATTGATAAACATATATATATATATATATTAAACCCTAAATATGTATTATACACAAAATAAATATTTATTTAATATTTTAATAAAATAAATAAAGAGTATTTTCTATGTGAAATGTTTTCAGAAAGTAAATAAAAATAAAAATTGTATTAACATTATTTTTATATTTATTCTAATAATAGTATATATATATTTATGTACAAACAAAGAAAATAAACAAATAAATATGCAATAAATGCAAAAAAATGATGAAAAAAATATTTTTAATTTTCTAATGTCATGAGAAAAAATAAACAAAGTCAACCAAAAAAAGAAAAAGTCAAAAAAGAGTCAAAAATGAAGCAAATGGGCTCAGGGGGTGTAAACATGGAAATGGGGTGTGAAAAGAAAATAAATCCAGGCCCAGCCCAGACCACTTCTTCTTCAACCTCTGTACAACCTCCTTCAAGCAAAAACACGCGTTTTTTATCTCTGGATTCCTGGACTTTCAAGCAAAACTCATAACATGAAAAGTGTAGAGCATTAAGAGACGGTTTCAACCATATAAAGAACATGACCTATCTCTCTAAGATGAGGGAGAATTTCTCCTCCCCCCATTTCTGACCTAACTTTTCATCAATGTTCAGACATGAAATTCTCTAAGCACACGAAATATAAATGAAATCTAAACATATGAGCATGTTCAGGGCTATGATTGTGACATGTTTTCTTCAAAAATCTAAAGCTAACAATGCCTAATAAGGGAGATAGAACTTCATGAATGTACCTATTCAGTTGGAGTCGAGCTTTGCAATGGAGGATGTTTCAAAGTGAAATGATGACTTGTACAGCTTCCTTGAAGTGTAAGGATGCTTTTCCAATTCCTACTTTGTCTTGAAACTCCCTGAATCGAGCTAGTGAACTCCAACTGCAAAACAGAAAATTAAAAATGGTGAAGTGGCTTGGAGGTGTTACAGGTCTGATTTTAGGACATGGTTAGCTTGTATATGTTGTAGGGAAGGTAGAGGAAAAGGTTTGGATCAAAATGCTCGAAGGGATTGGGAGTTTGCACTCAAACTGCAGGGGTTCCCCTGTTTGAGCAGTTTCAAGGTGATTTTGAGATGGAGGGTGCTTTAGATGTTCAGGACTCGTGCAAAAGCTTAGATGTGGTCTATGGAATGTGTTTGATAACTTCTCTCTTCTGTTCCTAAGCTGAGATGAGATATGTGATAAGTTATGCAATGTTACTTGAAAATGAAGCAAGCAATAGTCACTTTGTATTTTAGGTCAGTAGGGGCCTCTAATCCTGCTGCATAATCTTCTCTTGATCAGAGCAACTTGTCCATAATCTTGTGCCAAGAGGATTTTGCTTGTACTTGCTTGGATTTCAAATTGACATAAAGCTAGCTTTTTACAAAAATGGATAAAGCACTTTATCTAGTTTAGGATTAAACCATTATGCAATGTTAGAACACAAAGAACATGGCCTCAACACATTGAATAAGCATTAAATTATTGAGTATGGAATGGTTCAAGGACCTGTAATCAAGCATAAAGCAAACTGATTTCAAATTGGCAAGATTATGAACATGTCTTGATGAAGAACAAAAGGTGAATTTTTGCCAACTTGTGAAATTCGAATCTCTCAAGTTATGAGGTTGTTTGATGAGTTCTTGGACATTTTGGAAAGCTTGGAATGTGTACTACAATCCATCTTTGAAATGCAAATCAAAATTCCAAGTGGAAGGGTATGAAAAGTGGCCTTGAAGTAAGGTAGAAAATCTTGTCAAAATAGGTCAAATTTCACTAAGTTAAAAGATGGTTTAGTGCCCTTATTCAAAACATTATAACTTGAGATACAAGCTTCAAATGAGAAAACTTTGTGAATCAAGGTTGTAGATTATGCAACAAGCTACAACTTTCATGTTTTGACTTTTGTTTGAATCCAAATGGATCATGGTGAAAAAGTTGGGCAAAGTTGGGAAAAAATTAGGGTTTTTCATAACTTAGAAAAATTCTAAGTTATGAAAAATTCCATTTTCTAACCCTAATTTGCATTTTGAGATTTCTTGGTGAACAAGTTTCATGATTTGGCAAGTTTTGATGAAAAATGAATCTTGACTCTTGATTTTGACCAAAAAGTCAAAGTTTGACTTTTCAGTGTACAGTCAAAATTGATCAATTGACTGGGAAATTCAACTGTCAATCTTGTGTACTTGGGATCTTTTGAGCTTGATGAACATGTCAAGATAGTTCCATGGGGTCCTTGAGTCCATGTGTGAGTTTGGTTTGCCATTGGCTAGGTCAAACAGTCAAAAATTGCCTTTGTGCAGTCAAAACCCTAAAAATGACCATTTTGCCCTTTTGGTGATCTGATCAAATTTCTTGGAGAATTGTGATCCAAACTTGATCAAATGGTCCATATGAGTTCATAATGTTGATGTGGATCAAATTTCATGAGGTTTGACTGTCAATGGGCCACAGTTGACTTTTTCCCAATACAGCTGATTTCTAGGTCAACTGTCCAATTGCCTGGGCAAAACTTGGAATCAAGACTTGAAACTTGGTATGGAGAAACTTGGGAGTCCAATATGAAGCATGAAAGTCATCTTAGGCATTTTAGGTCAAAACATCTTTGTTCAAACACAAACCCTAATTTGAGTCCACAGTACAAGGAGAAGTCTTGAGCAGAGGAAAACCCTAACTGGATCTTGATCTTCAAAGGTCTTGTGATGAGAAAATGTTGAGGAAATGGGAGGGCAAATTTTGGGGTACAACAGTTGCCCCTGTTCAATCTTCTTGAACCTGAAGAGTTAGATTGGCAAGTTTGCCTTTCGTGACTCAAGGGTAAAAGGAGATTGGACACTAGAGTGCCCGGAAATTTGCACTCGCATGCTGGAGTCTCAACAATGTGGTGTCGGGAATGGGCTTATAGATGCCATTTGGAGAGGTGGTAGATAGGTAGATGGGCTTATAGATGCCATCTGGAGATGTCGATCGCATAAGAGATTCCTTAGCGGGAACTTGTGTATTTGAGAAAGACGGATGTTTTCCTGGCTTGTTACAGGTGTTTGATCTTCAATCTCCTCATGCAGATATGCCCTGGCTAGATACAGGTGTCGAGTCTACAATCGGTTGCTCACAGATGTGCCCTGGCTGGATGCAGGAGTCGAATCTGGAAATTGTCGTTAATAGGTGTGCCCTGGCTGGATACAGGAGTCGAATCTTCGGATTCTTCAGACGTGCCCTGGCTAGATACAGGAATCGAGTCTGGAAACGTGGTCAACAGATATGCCCTGGCTGGATACAGGAATCGAATCCGGGAATGTTGTCAACAGATATGCCCTGGCTGGATACAGGAATCGAATCTTTGAACTCTTCAGACGTGCCCTGGCTAGATACAGGAATCGGGTCTGGAAATGTGGTCAACAGATATACCCTGGCTAGATACAGGAATCGAATCCGGGAATGTTGTCAACAGATATGCCCTGGCTGGATACAGGAATCGAATCTTTGAACTCTTCAGACGTGCCCTGGCTAGATACAGGAATCGGGTCTGGAAATGTGGTCATCTCTCAGATGTGCCCTGGCTAGATACAGGTATCGGATCTGGAATTGTGACAGTTGAAGGTAGTTGTTTTTGGGATTGTCTTTTTCCTGAAAAGGCAAAAAACGTAAGTTGTATGCAATGTCATGATGTATGATATGCATATTGTCATGATACTCAACATGAGATGTTGTATGCGTTCCATCATGTATGTAAGCAAGATGTATGAAAATGTAAAATGTTTATGAATGTAATTTCGTCTTGGGAAAATAAATCCTTGACGAACGGCCGGAGAATTGCTCTGTGGGAGAGATATTTGGCCGAAATTTTGATGAGAGGCCTGCTGAGGACTTTAACGATGGATTCCGCTGAGGATAATGATGATAAACTCCGCTGGGGAACTCCAAATATAAACTCTGCTTGGGAATACCAAAGATAGACTTCGCTGGGGATTGAAGGAACTTTGCCGAGAGCGGTCTTCCGTGGCTTTTAGCTGAGGATAACCCAGTTATAAGTCCCTGTGAGGAAATAACTCTAAATAAAACTCAGGTGAGACGTCCGTGCTTCGCAGGGGATAAGCTTGCAGAATCTACTGGGGATGAGCTTTAAGATCTGCCGGGGAATGTTGTGCCTCTTCAGGATCGACGGGGAACCAACTCCGCTTGGGGAAAGTATTGTCGCATCCTGTTTTACTCTGCGGGGAATTGAGATGATTTGGCCACATTCTTCAGTTGAACCTACCTTGGTGCCTTGGCGGACAAAACAACCAGACTGCGTTAGACAACTCCACATTGCCCCTGTCTTTGATGTCACCTGTAATTAATCTCTTGTTTTATATGCAAATATTTATGAATCAGCAATTTAATGTCAAATGCATATATCAACAATGAACATTGGACGTTCTTCGCAAAACAGAAAAAGAAAACAATGGTAATTTGTATGGACAAGTGAATCTGTATTGATTTAAACTTTGCCTGTGAATAGGCGTTTTTGTACAAGAGGCTGACATCCTAGTAAGAGGACATCGCCAAATAGTATAGAGTTTACAATTTGAAAAAGGAAACAAAACAGCTATGTGAACAATCCCACTGGGTTCCAACTCTGCTATTGCCTTTATGTCTTCGAACGTCTCATCGCTTTGCTACCTAGTTGAAGATGAAGCTGATTGGTTAATGCCGAAATCTGGAACCAGATAGTCGATGCCGAATTCTGGATGCGAAGTGATCCAATGAGACATAGTGTTACGCTTTTATCCCTAACTTTTTCCTGGACCGCCCTTTCGGGTTTTCAGTCCACCGGGATACCCCTTTTTGCCCAAGCCGCCTTTTCAGGTTTTCGACTTGCCGGGTGTACAGATTTTTTTTATTCATTTCATCCCTTATTTTTGCCCGAACCCTTTTGGTTCGCCGGGAAGCCCTTATTTTTGCCTAGGTATGTCAACCTAGCGGGTCTTTTATTTATGCGTAGTATTTTTTCACTATGTCTGCATTGGCGGGGTGAGGAAGGTCGTCACCATCCATGGTGGTTAGGATCATGGCTCCTCCTGAGAACACACGCTTAACCACAAATGGCCCTTCATACGTAGGGGTCCATTTGCCCCTGGGATCACTTTGAGGAAGGATGATGCGTTTGATTACCAGGTCCCCAACTTGATACTCTTGTGGTCTGACTTTCTTGTTAAATGCCCTGATCATCCGTTTCTGATACGTTTGACCATGACAGATAGCAGTGAGCCTCTTTTCGTCAATCAGATTTAATTGATCAAGTCGAGTATGGATCCAATCATCTTCATCCAAGTCTGCATCCTTCATTATCCGGAGAGAGGGTATCTGGATTTCAATTGGCAAGACTGCCTCCATGCCATAGACCAAGGAGAAAGGAGTTGCCCCGGTTGACGTCCTTGCTGAGGTGCGGTACCCATGAAGAGCGAACGGTAACATCTCGTGCCAATCTTTATAGGTCACTGTCATCTTCTGCACAATTTTCTTGATATTCTTATTGGCTGCCTCTACAGCCCCATTCATCTTCGGCCGGTAGGGAGAAGAATTGTGGTGCTGTATCTTGAATTGTTCACAGAGTTCAGTGATCATTTTGTTATTGAGATTGGTACCATTATCCGTAATGATTCTTTCTGGGACGCCGTACCGACAGAACAGATTATGCCGGATGAAACGTGCCACGACGCTCTTGGTTACTGTGGCATAGGAAGCTGCCTCAACCCATTTCGTGAAGTAATCGATCGCCACCAAGATGAAGCGATGCCCATTGGATGCCGTCGATCGGATCTCACCGATCATATCGATGCCCCACATTGCGAAAGGCCAAGGTGCCGTCAGGACATTCAAAGGAACCGGAGGGATATGCACCTTGTCAGCATAGATCTGGCATTTATGACAAGTTCGGGAGTGTTGGTAACAATCGGCTTCCATTGTGGACCAGAAATATCCTGCCCGAAGGATTTTCTTAGCCATGGTGTGTCCACTGGAATGGGTTCCAAACGTACCTTCATGAAGTTCTATCATGATTTTCTCTGCTTCAGCCTTATCCACACAACGTAGCAGAGTTGAATCATGATTCCGTTTGTAGAGAATACCGTTGCTGAGGAAGAATTTTGCAGCAATCCTCCTCATGAACTTCTTATCATTGACAGATGCACCTTCAGGGTATTCCTGAGCTTCCAAATACCTCTTCACCTCATGATACCAGGGTTTTTCAACAACCTTCTCAGCCTCGAGCTCGCAACAGTATGCCGGTTCATCCAACTTCCAGATAATGATTCGGGGAGCCTCATTGTCCCATTTAACTTTGAACATTGAAGACATCGTGGCTAGTGCGTCCGCTAGCTGATTCTCCTCTCTGGGGAAATGCTCAAAAGTTATCTCTTCAAAGTGAGGGAGCAAGGTCGACACATACTCCTTGTAAGGAATAAGATTCGGGTGTTTCGTATCCCACTCGCCTTTGATCTGATTGATCACGAGAGCGGAATCTCCGAAGACACTTAGAAATTTTATCCTTAAGTCGATTGCAGCTTGTAAACCCATGATACATGCCTCGTATTCTGCCATATTGTTGGTGCAGCTGAAACATAATCGGGCGGTGAGGGGAGTATGAGTTCCTTTGGGAGATATGATTACAGCGCCGACGCCGTTACCCAAAGCATTGGAGGCTCCATCAAAATGCATACACCATCGGGATCCTTCCTCAGGTCCTTCATCCGGTCCAGGTACTTCACAGTCAGTTACCACCATGATGTCTTCGTCCGGAAAATCAAAGTTCAATGATTGGTAATCGTCCACAGGTTGGTGTGCCAAATGATCCGCCAGTACACTTCCCTTAATTGCTTTCTGAGTTGTATACTGGATATCATATTCCGTCAAGATCATTTGCCATCTTGCTATTCTTCCAGACAGAGCGGGCTTTTCAAATATGTACTTGATGGGATCCATTTTTGAAATCAGTAAGGTAGTGTGAGTCAGCATATACTGTCTCAGCCGGCGAGCAGCCCATACAAGAGCGCAGCAAGTTTTCTCAAGCAGTGAGTAACGAGACTCACAGTCGGTAAACTTTTTGCTCAAGTAATAAATAGCGTGCTCTTTTCGGCCAGACTCGTCATGCTGCCCCAGCACACACCCCATTGAATTATCAAGTACCGTCAAGTATAGTATCAGAGGTCTTCCTTCCACTGGTGGCATAAGAATGGGTGGCTCTTGGAGATATTCCTTTATCCTTTCAAAGGCGGCCTGACATTCATCATTCCAGCGTACCACTTGATCTTTCTTCAGTAATTTGAAGATTGGCTCACAAGTAGCAGTTAGATGTGAGATGAATCGGGCGATGTAATTCAGTCGTCCTAGAAAACCTCTGACTTCTTTCTCTGTTTTTGGAGTCGGCATCTCTTGTATGGCTTTTACCTTGGCAGGGTCCACCTGAATACCTTTATCACTTACAATGAAACCTAGCAATTTTCCGGATCTTACCCCAAAGGTGCATTTGTTGGGATTCAACCTCAGCTTGTATAACTTGAGTCGATCAAACAACTTCCTCAGATGGTCAAGGTGCTCCTCTTCAGTTTGAGACCTCGCAATCATGTCATCAACGTATACTTCAATCTCATGATGGATCATATCATGAAATAAAGCAACCATGGCACGTTGATAGGTTGCCCCAGCATTTTTCAATCCGAATGGCATGACCTTATAACAGAAGGTGCCCCACTGAGTCACAAAGGTAGTCTTCTCCATATCCTCTGGAGCCATCTTGATCTGATTATACCCTGAAAAGCCATCCATGAAGGAGAACACCTTGTGTTGAGCTGTATTGTCGACAAGGACATCAATGTGAGGTAGGGGGAAGTCATCCTTGGGGCTGGCCCTGTTCAGATCCCTGTAGTCAACACACATTCTGACCTTACCGTCCTTCTTTGGCACCGGCACCACGTTGGCAACCCACTGGGGGTAAGAAGTCACTGCAAGGAACCCGGCATCAAACTGCTTCATAACCTCGGCCTTGATCTTCTCAGACATCTCTGGACACATCCGTCGGACTTTTTGCTTTACCGGAGGGCAATCTTCCTTGGTTGGCAGGTGGTGAACTACAATGTCGGCATCCAAACCAGGCATATCTTCATAGGACCAAGCAAAAATCTCCATGTAGTCTTGTAGCATCTGGATCAATCGTTGCTTCACGCTGAGCTCTAGATTGGCACCAATCTTGACCTCTTTCCTATCTGTCTCAGTACCCAGGTTAATTGTTTCCACAGGCTCTTCATGTGGTTGAATAGCCCTCTCTTCCTGGAGTAGCAGTCTTGCGAGTTCACCAGGCACTTCGCAATCATCTTCACCTTCGTCTTTGGCCAAATTGATCGGATTTTCGAAGTCATAACTGGCGGTAGCAGAGCTGTTACCAGTAAGATCCAGAGTGGATTGAAACCTGTATAAGTGAGTGTGTGTAAATATAGCTGTTTTGCAATATATAACACAGAAAGGAAAAGAGCAAAAGATTTGAAATGCAACAAACGTCCAATGTTTTGATTGATGATATATGAAAATGTCATACAAAAAGCCCTCACAAATGGAGCTACGATGCCCCGGGTAGGACACCGAGCCAACAAAGTTTTAACATATTGTTTGTTACAAATCGAAAATCAAAAGAAATTAATTACTGCGTGACAAATGTGATAGGGGTAAAATCCTTCGTCGTCCAGTTGCTTGGTCCGTTGCTGGTAGTCGGGTAGATCCAACTGTCAAACTCAACTTCCTCCACATCCTCCTCGATTGCATTCACCCTTGAGCTGGAAATAAACACCGGAGCCTTTCCGATCTTCTCTTTGCGCACCTCCCTCTGAGCTTCCGCAGTAAAGCCTAGCCCAAATTTGTCGTTCTTCTGAGTGAAGTCAGGAAGCTGACCCCAGTTTGCACAATTGCCTTTCTGAACCACAGCCCGGGCATCCCTTAGGGAAGCCATCTTCAAGGAAACATTCTCTTCAACCGTTGCTTCTACTGCTGCTGAAATTGGATGTACTTCCTCGAAATGCTGAAAGGGGGTTTCAATAAACTCCCCATCCATCTCAATGTACCTGAAGGAATTCAAATGGCTCACCATATACTCCTCTTCTCCTTGCACAGTGACGATCTTCCCCCTGACGGGATACTTCAGCTTCTGGTGCAAGGTGGAGGTCACTGCCCCAGCTTTATGGATCCAAGGTCGACCCAGCAGACAAGAGTACGATGGACGTATATCCATCACATAAAAAGTAGAGTCAAACACTTGAGAGCCCACACGAATAGGGATGTTAACCTCTCCATGAACTATCCTTTTGGAACCGTCGAAGGCCCTGACGATGATATTACTGGGTTTCAACTCCAGGCCCTCATAATCCAGACGATCTAAAGCCTTTTTCGGTAGAACATTCAGAGAAGATCCAGTATCCAACAATACATGCGCCAGAGTAGTGCCTCTGCACTCGATAGAGACATGCAGGGCATCATTGTGGTCTCTTCCCTTCGCGGTCAGGTCAGCATCTGAAAATCCCAAGCCATTGTCTGCTGTCAGATTTGCTATGCAATCAGTGAACTGGACTGCAGACGTCTCCTGCGGCACATGGGTCGTCTTGAGAAATGAGATCAAGGCCTTAGCATGAGCCTCGGAGCATAGCAGTAAGGAGAGCAGGGAGATCTTGGAGGGCGTATGCCCCAACTGCTCGACAACATTAAAATCACTCTTCTTTATTATTTTCAGAATCTCCTTCATTTCTTGTCGGGAGGCCTCCGCATTTATAGGTATCGGTGCCTCCATCCGGGCAGGCTCTTCTTCAATCCCTTTGCCCCGAGCATTTGATGACTCGGCAGCAGGGGAAACAACTTGATCAGCAACAGTAACAGGTATACTTGTAGGTTTTATAAGAAGGGGTCTTCGAATAGCGGGCGGCGCAATGTCAGGCGAGAAGAGCCTGCCACTGCGGGTAACTTTGGCTGGACCAGTGATATCGCAGATACTGGCACTAGCGTCGAATTCTTGTTTGATTCCATTTACATACATGTCTGCCCCATAATGCCAGGGGACAGCTTTATCAGATATGTAGGGGAGAGGCCCCGGGACAGTAATAATTACAGGTGCAACAGTCATAATTTGAACAGGCTTCTTCGGGGGAGCCTTGATTGGATTTTTGAAGATGGTAATCACAGAAACTTCTTTCATCCGAACCAATTGAACAGCAGTCTTTTTGAATAGAATTTCCTTGCTATCCATTAGGCCTTGGATGCCTAACCTCAGCAAGGGACAATCAGATAGGGAAACAGCACAGAACAGGCAACCTTCATCGCAACCCGGAAATAAACCGGCCCGCAGTAGGTTCTTCTTAACAGTCTTCAGAGGGGTGACAACTTCATCTACCGAAACAGCGTACATTTCTTCTTCGATGGCATTTACTCTATGCTGGGGCATAGGAGTAGTTACAACATTTGGTCTTTCTGGCGCTTCAAACTGAATTTCCTTTGCGTCGATCAGATCTTGCACTTTGTTTCTCAAGGCCCAGCAATCATCAGTAGTGTGCCCGGGACTATCAGAATGATAAGCACACCGGGCATTTGGGTTATATTTAGGAGACGCAGTGTTGGCGACTTTAGGAGCTTCTTTGAGGGTCACCAGGTTGGTGGATAACAGTTGGGGTAGAATTTGAGATAAGGTCATACTCAGTCGGGTATACTGCCTCTTGGGCCTTTCGCTTCTTTGTTGATTGTACTGCTGAGGAGCAGCAACAGGTTTTGAGATGACCAAAGCGTTGACGGCTTGGCGACTTTCGGGCTTGACTTGTCTTCTAGGACCATAGACGGCACTTGCTTCTTTCTTAAACGGCCTCTTCTCAGCACTTGTAGAGGCAGCCTTCTGTATCTTGCCTGACCTGATGCCAGCTTCAATTCTTTCTCCCGTCAATATCAAATCTGTAAACCCAGCGGAGGAGTTACCAACCAAATGATTGAAAAACGGACCAGACAAAGTCCCAAGGAACATATCAACCAGCTCTCGATCAGTTAATGGAGGCTGCACCCTGCCAGCCAAATCTCTCCATTTTTGAGCGTACTCTTTGAACCCCTCACCCGTTCCTAGAGACATACCCTAAAGTTGGGTACGCGTGGGAGCGAGATCAGAATTGTATTGGTATTGTCTGTAGAATGCGGTTGCCAAATCTTCCCAGTGTCGAATGCTGGTTCCATCTAATTGGTAGAACCATTCAAGCTGTGACCCCGAGAGGCTATCTTGGAAGAAGTGAATCCAGAGGTTCTTATCCGCCGTGTAAGGTTGGATTTTCCTTACGTACGACCTTAGATGTAGCTTTGGACAGGAGACCCCATCATACTTGGCGAAGGCGGGCGCCTTAAACTTGTGTGGAATTACTACCCCGGAAGATAGCCCCAAATCTCCGAAATCCAACCCCGGCACGTTCTGAATTTCCATGGCGCTCAAACGGTCCTCCAATTGCTTGTATCTGTCAGCAGCAGGTGGGTATTGTTCGTCATTATAGTCCGTCTCGTTGTCGGAGACTGCGGGACTAGGAGCTCCTCCCCCTTGGGGACTGTTTTTCTCAGCAGAAGAAGTGGTTGGATCAGCTTCATTGTGGAGTGTGTTCCCAAATCTGCGTCCGGTGTTGAACAGCGCGGTTCTCTTCTTCTTCTTCTTCTTCAGGAGTAGAGTCTTCAACTCTTGCTGACCTTGGGCTAGGCTTAGGACCATTTCTTAAAACTGTGCACTTTGGGCCTGAAGGGCCTTAATTGCTTGTTCACTGGAGGAGTCTGGATTCATGATGACTGTTCAAAATAAACAGCGAAGGAGATTAAGCAACCTGTGAAATAGGGTACCTGCTATGCATATGGTGCAATGGAATGCGTATGTTTTATGTTTTCAAAGACAAACAAGGTTCAACTTTGTAGACAAAAAGGGAAACACACTTCATTAGATTAAAATTTTCAACTGTTCAACAACTTGCCCTTAGGCATTACAGGAATGAAAAATACTGGAAAGGAAATAAACTATAAAAGGAAACATCCAAAGCTCATCAATGCTCCCATGGCCTCCTCTTTTCAGTGCTGATGTAGTTGTTCAGGACCCGTTCTTCCTCCAATTGCTTAGTCAGCCTCTGGATCTTCCTTTCCTGCTCGTTGAACTTCTCCCGATAGAAATCCAGTTCTTCCTTTAACTGCGCCCAAGATCTCTTCATGGTGTCAAAATCAATAGGTATCTGAGGAGGGAGGACAGTTGGAGGAATCCCATCTTCATCAGGAGATTCCAGAATGAGAGGTCTAACAGCTTCGTAGGGCATACCCAACTTCTGAGCACGGATGCGGACCCATTTGCAATAGGGCTCCACTGGTAGAGAAGTCTTTGGTCCCAACTCATGTGGGTCAGCTTTGTGGATTCTGTCCCAAGCTCTAATGAACCCCTGGCGTAGTTTGTCATTGTCTGCCTGAAACTCAAAATGGAAGTGAGGAACCAGCATTTCATGAGGCCCATCTCCTCTGGCTCTTCCAAACTGACGGAGAGCTAAACACGGATTGTAAGAGATTCCTCCTTGGATACCAATCAACGGGACATTAGGGTATTCTCCGCAACGGTCGATAACAGCTACCTCATCCAAACCTCTGAGAGTCCAGGCGATGTCATTATCAGTGAGAGACATTAACCTCCGAGCCCAACCTTTTCCTTCTTCATTCTTCAGCACGAACTTAGGAAGGTGCGAAATAAACCACCTTACTAGCAAAGGAGTACAAAACCACGGAGTTCCCCGTTTTCGAGCAGTACGAGCATAGAGTTGTTATAGAACATCACCCAAAAGAGTGGGTACCGGATTCCGAGACATGAAGATCCTTATGACATGGATACTGATAAAAGTGTCAGGGTTAGGAAACAATACCAGACCATAGATCAAAAGAGCCAGAATATCCTCGTATGCCTTGAAGTCCAAGTCATTCCAAAAATCATTAGCCTTGCCAACCAGAAATTTGACCAAAAAGCCCTTGATCCCATTTCTAGTTTCCCAGTTGGACAGTACCTCTTCCTTGGTCAAGGGGAGAATTGCAGCAATCTCTTCAGGTCTAGGAGTCTTTTCCAAACCAGTGAATGGAGTTTGTTCCAAGACAGGGATCCCAAGCAAGTAAGAGAACTCTTCCAGGGTAGGAACCAGCTGGAAGTCTTGAAAGGTGAAACAATGATACAGGGGGTCATAAAACTGGGTCAGAACACTCATCAACTGTTGATCCCGCTTTGCAGTGACTAAACTGAGAAGAGGACCATGCCTCTGGATGAAGGAAGTGGTATTTGGAATCCTGCGAACCAACTCTTCAAGCAATTCAGGTGGGTGAACAAAGTTGAACCGGATAGTATTCCTTCGCACAGGCATCATGATGTCCTATAAAACAGAGCAAAGATGAAACCTTTTTTGTCTTTGAAATGGGTTAGTCCTTTATACAGGATGCATGCAATGGTATGATGACATGATGCTATGATGAAGCAAACCACAAGTATTCACATAGGCAAATAAGGCACACAAGTCACACAAGACATCCTTAGGTTTCAAGCCAGCATGAGTTTCAGGTATTACCCTCTTTTGGTTTTGTTGGTTAAAACCTATCCTATCAGAAGTAACCGGGTTCTAGAGGATCTCAAATCATTGGCTACCCTCAATCGGTCATAACTCCAGCATCGCAATCTTTTCTCGCGGCCAGAACCATCTCGAGAGTTTAGCCTCAATGAGTGTAGCATACTGCTACTGTCCTAATAGCCAAGTTGGTCAATTTAGGGTTCTAAGGTTGGTTGGTGTTAAATGACCCCTTAGAAGACCTATATTCTCCCCGTTACAACACAAGGGATATAGGTACAGACTAAGATGCCACACCAACGTAGCCACTGCTTCACCCATGTCGGTCTACGCCGGACAGGTCCCTCACAGATTATGCTACCTAAAAAGGGTATATCCCAAATCCGGGTTAGGATCTATGAACTCCGATGCAAAGCCCACAAATATAAAAGCAAACAAAGCAAACAATTGAAAACAAAGGTGATCTAAGCCCTAAGGTTACTCCACTTTTATATTATCCCCAGCAGAGTCGCCAGTTCTATGATACGGTGGGAGAACTGACTTGAGGTTTTGCGTTTTGTATTCGCAAATGTTGCGGTTAGCAAGAGTCGCCACCGACTTTTTATTTTATCCTAAGGAAAGGTTAAAAAGCACAGCAAAAACCTTTTGAGATGTTTTCTTGGGTTCGGGGAGTAGATTATAGAAAGGGAAGGTATTAGCACCCTTTCTATCCATGGTTATCCATGGGCTCTTAGTTACTTGCTTAGATCACTTGCCTTTTGTTTTCAATTGTTTTAAATGGTGCTTGAGTGTGTGGGTTTGAAAATGTTTTGAAAAGAGGCCAATGTGGTGGCAACCTTTGTAATGATCCATGTGGGGATGTATACAAAGATGTATGTCTTTTGAAAAGGTTTTCATTTGTTTTTTTTTTGAAAGTTGTTTTGAAAGTGTAGTGATGTGTGATTTTGAAATTAGGCAAGTGTTTTGTTTTGCAAGTTTGATTCAAGTAACTAAGAGGTTATCTACTCCTAAATTTCTCAAAAGATCATTGTTATACTTTAACCCTTTTAACAAGTTTGCTCCACCATTGTATTTGGTGGGCAACCTTGTGTTAGGATGTGAAAGGGACAGGCGCGGGTCATCGTTTTATACCATAATTGCAACGGCGTTAAATGTCTTTGAGCAATTTCTTTAAGGGACTTGATCATTTGTTTTTGTTTGTTTTGAAAAGTTTTGTCGAGGGACTATGATCATTCAAATTGTTTGCTTTGCCCAAAGAAGTTCAACATGCAATATGGCCCATTTATTTGAAGGCAACAAGTGGAATACCCTAGGGGGGTGCAAGTGTAATTTGTGTGTCCATTTTCATGCTTGTTTATCTTGTATTAGGTCAAACTATTTTTTATCGTTTTTTTGCATTCAAAACCCTAATTCTAACATGTTATCATTTAGAAAGCAATAAAGTGCAAAATTAAAATTACTAAGCTATTACAAAACCAAATATGGGAAGGGGGGTACAAATGTTCAAATGGGGATATTGACAAGAATTTAAATCTACATTATTACATCACTTTGAATATTTGCAATTTAAATAATGTACAAAAAATTAAATAAAAATGCAAGATGCACAAAAAATGTTTTGTATATGTATGAAAAATATTATTTATGTAAAAGAGAAAAGAAAATAAAAATTAAATTATTTTTTTTGAGTATTTTAAATTTAGGGTAAAAACCCTAATTTTAAGGAAAATGTATTATTATCTAATTAAATACAAATGTTTATTTATTATTTATAAAAATAAGATAAAATGAAGTATATTATGAAAAAAAGTATTTTTGTATCAAATATTAATAAGAATGAAGAATTCAAGTATTTTTATATTTTTAACTTAAATATATTGATAAACATATATATATATATATATATATATATATATATATATATATATATATATATATATATATATATATATATATATATATATATATATATATATATATATATATATATATATATATATATATATATATATATATATATATATATATATATATATATATATATATATTAAACCCTAAATATGTATTATACACAAAATAAATATTTATTTAATATTTTAATAAAATAAATAAAGAGTATTTTCTATGTGAAATGTTTTCAGAAAGTAAATAAAAATAAAAATTGTATTAACATTATTTTTATATTTATTCTAATAATAGTATATATATATTTATGTACAAACAAAGAAAATAAACAAATAAATATGCAATAAATGCAAAAAATGATGAAAAAAATATTTTTAATTTTCTAATGTCATGAGAAAAAATAAACAAAGTCAACCAAAAAAAGAAAAAGTCAAAAAAGAGTCAAAAATGAAGCAAATGGGCTCAGGGGGTGTAAACATGGAAATGGGGTGTGAAAAGAAAATAAATCCAGGCCCAGCCCAGACCACTTCTTCTTCAACCTCTGTACAACCTCCTTCAAGCAAAAACACGCGTTTTTTATCTCTGGATTCCTGGACTTTCAAGCAAAACTCATAACATGAAAAGTGTAGAGCATTAAGAGACGGTTTCAACCATATAAAGAACATGACCTATCTCTCTAAGATGAGGGAGAATTTCTCCTCCCCCCATTTCTGACCTAACTTTTCATCAATGTTCAGACATGAAATTCTCTAAGCACACGAAATATAAATGAAATCTAAACATATGAGCATGTTCAGGGCTATGATTGTGACATGTTTTCTTCAAAAATCTAAAGCTAACAATGCCTAATAAGGGAGATAGAACTTCATGAATGTACCTGTTCAGTTGGAGTCGAGCTTTGCAATGGAGGATGTTTCAAAGTGAAATGATGACTTGTACAGCTTCCTTGAAGTGTAAGGATGCTTTTCCAATTCCTACTTTGTCTTGAAACTCCCTGAATCGAGCTAGTGAACTCCAACTGCAAAACAGAAAATTAAAAATGGTGAAGTGGCTTGGAGGTGTTACAGGTCTGATTTTAGGACATGGTTAGCTTGTATATGTTGTAGGGAAGGTAGAGGAAATGGTTTGGATCAAAATGCTCGAAGGGATTGGGAGTTTGCACTCAAACTGCAGGGGTTCCCCTGTTTGAGCAGTTTCAAGGTGATTTTGAGATGGAGGGTGCTTTAGATGTTCAGGACTCGTGCAAAAGCTTGGATGTGGTCTATGGAATGTGTTTGATAACTTCTCTCTTCTGTTCCTAAGCTGAGATGAGATATGTGATAAGTTATGCAATGTTACTTGAAAATGAAGCAAGCAATAGTCACTTTGTATTTTAGGTCAGTAGGGGCCTCTAATCCTGCTGCATAATCTTCTCTTGATCAGAGCAACTTGTCCATAATCTTGTGCCAAGAGGATTTTGCTTGTACTTGCTTGGATTTCAAATTGACATAAAGCTAGCTTTTTACAAAAATGGATAAAGCACTTTATCTAGTTTAGGATTAAACCATTATGCAATGTTAGAACACAAAGAACATGGCCTCAACACATTGAATAAGCATTAAATTATTGAGTATGGAATGGTTCAAGGACCTGTAATCAAGCATAAAGCAAACTGATTTCAAATTGGAAAGATTATGAACATGTCTTGATGAAGAACAAAAGGTGAATTTTTGCCAACTTGTGAAATTCGAATCTATCAAGTTATGAGGTTGTTTGATGAGTTCTTGGACATTTTGGAAAGCTTGGTATGTGTACTACAATCCATCTTTGAAATGCAAATCAAAATTCCAAGTGGAAGGGTATGAAAAGTGGCCTTGAAGTAAGGTAGAAAATCTTGTCAAAATAGGTCAAATTTCACTAAGTTAAAAGATGGTTTAGTGCCCTTATTCAAAAAATTATAACTTGAGATACAAGCTTCAAATGAGAAAACTTTGTGAATCAAGGTTGTAGATTATGCAACAAGCTACAACTTTCATGTTTTGACTTTTGTTTGAATCCAAATGGATCATGGTGAAAAAGTTGGGCAAAGTTGGGAAAAAATTAGGGTTTTTCATAACTTAGAAAAATTCTAAGTTATGAAAAATTCCATTTTCTAACCCTAATTTGCATTTTGAGATTTCTTGGTGAACAAGTTTCATGATTTGGCAAGTTTTGATGAAAAATGAATCTTGACTCTTGATTTTGACCAAAAAGTCAAAGTTTGACTTTTCAGTGTACAGTCAAAATTGATCAATTGACTGGGAAATTCAACTGTCAATCTTGTGTACTTGGGATCTTTTGAGCTTGATGAACATGTCAAGATAGTTCCATGGGGTCCTTGAGTCCATGTGTGAGTTTGGTTTGCCATTGGCTAGGTCAAACAGTCAAAAATTGCCTTTGTGCAGTCAAAACCCTAAAAATGACCATTTTGCCCTTTTGGTGATCTGATCAAATTTCTTGGAGAATTGTGATCCAAACTTGATCAAATGGTCCATATGAGTTCATAATGTTGATGTGGATCAAATTTCATGAGGTTTGACTGTCAATGGGCCACAGTTGACTTTTTCCCAATACAGCTGATTTCTAGGTCAACTGTCCAATTGCCTGGGCAAAACTTGGAATCAAGACTTGAAACTTGGTATGGAGAAACTTGGGAGTCCAATATGAAGCATGAAAGTCATCTTAGGCATTTTAGGTCAAAACATCTTTGTTCAAACACAAACCCTAATTTGAGTCCACAGTACAAGGAGAAGTCTTGAGCAGAGGAAAACCCTAACTGGATCTTGATCTTCAAAGGTCTTGTGATGAGAAAATGTTGAGGAAATGGGAGGGCAAATTTTGGGGTACAACAATCACTAACAACGGTACAAACCTGAACAACATTATGATCACCACTCTGTGCGAGCAGTTCCAGATTCAACATCATAATTCATCTCCCTATCGACCAAAGATGAACGGTGTTGTCAAAGCTGCGAACAAAAATATCAAGAAGATCATACAAAATATGACAATCACCTACAAGGATTGGCATGAGATGTTACCGTTTTCTCTACACGGGTACCGTGCCATGGCACGCACATCAACTGGGGCAACACCCTATTCTTTGGTATACAGCATGGAAGCTGTTTTACCTATTGAGGTTCAGATTCCCTCCTTGAGAATCATGAAAGATGCTGGTTTGAGTGAAGACGATTGGATTTAGACCCGACTTGATCAACTTAACTTGATTGACGAAAAGCGACTTACTGGTGTTTGTCATGGTCAGACGTATCAGAAACGGATGATCAAGGCTTTCAACAAGAAAGTCAGACGCTAGGTATATCAAGTCGGGGATCTTGTAATCAAGCGGATCATCTTGCCGCAAAGTGATCCCAAGGGCAAATGGACTCCTACCTACGAAGGACCATTTGTGATCAAAAACATCTTTTCTGGTGGGGCAATGATCTTGACCACCATGGACGGTGATGAACTGCCGCACCCTGCGAACGCAGACATAGTTAAAAGATACTACACATAAACGACCTGACAAGTTAAAAACCTGAAAGGGAGACTTGGGTAAAAATGGGCATCCCGATGAATCGAAAACCCGAAAGGGCGGTTCAGGAAAAAATTAGGGATAAATAAAAAAATTTGTACACCCGGCAAGTTGAAAACCCGAAAGGGCGACTTGGGCAAAAAAGGGTTTCCCGGTGGACTGAAAACCCAAAAGGGCGGTCCAGGAAAAAGTTAGGGAATTAAAGCGTATGACTATGTCTCGTCGGATCACTTTAAGGATAATCTCTTCACGGGCAAGCTCTTGGCTTCTGATCAACTCAATCATATTCAGACGAAGCAACGAATGGACAAGATATTCAGAGTTGCGAAGGCTATAGCAGAATGGGAACCCCATGGAATTTTTTACACATAGCCATCTTTCCTTGTATAAATTTTTCGCAATTTTTATGACAACATTCTCTTACTAGGATGTCTGTCTCCTTTGTACAAAATACTTATACAAAGTTAATACAAAGATACTTCAAAGTGCAGAAAACTATTTGCCTTTTCTTTTTCTTTACACTTGTGTTTTATTTGAAAATGTCCAATGATTTATTAAATGAGCATATGCATTTGAATATAATCACTGTTTACAAATGAACGAAATGAGAAAGAATAATTACTGACAGGTTGAAAGGATAGGAAAATGTCTTTAGGCTATTCCATGAACAATCCCCTGCAGCACATCATCTAGATCCCCAGCGGAGCTACAACCTTGAAATACATATCCCCAGCGGAATTAAATTTCAAAATCCTCGCCAGAGTTAAACTTCAAACTCTTAATCCCCGGTGGAGTTATATTTCAAACCTTTAATTCTCATCAGAGTTAAGTTTTCAAACTCCCATTCCCCAGCGGAGCAAAAAAACTTTGGGTCATAAATCCCCAACAAAGATGAAACCTTCCTCCCCAACAGATTCAAATTTCCAACTACCAATCCACAGCGGAAACCATTCAGTTTTCCCCAGATTCCCCAGCAAGTTGTCTTAAAGTCTGAGAATCAACCAGATAACAGTTAACTTTTATCCCCAACTTAAGGATAATTCCCCAGTAGATTGGCATACAACCCAAACCCCTGAACCCATTCCAAACAGGAATAAGTTTTTCCCCCAGAGTCTTAAACTTACCCTCCAGTAGGATAGCTTACTCTCCAGCAGTATAGCTACTCCCCAACAGAATGAAGATTCTCATTCTTAACTCCCCAGTTCGAAGTCACCATGGATTTATTTTCCCTAGCAGATTGAAGATTCTCACTCCTGATTCCCCAGTGAAATTGCCAGAGTTTTCATTTACTCCCAGCATGAATTTGTCAGAATTTTTAAATCCTCTAAATATCAAAGATTCTCATTCTCACTTCTCCAGTGAAGCCCCCAAGGTTTCAATTTCCCTAAGAGATCGGAGTTTCTCATTCTTAATTCTCCGTAAAAGCCATCAGAGTCTTCCTTATTCTCCAGCAGATCAAGGTTTTTCTTTGTCTGATCTCCAGTAGAAATCGTCAGAGTTTTCCTTATTCCCCAGCCGAGTAAGGATTCCCATGGTGTAATCTCCAGCCATAGTCATCAAAAATCTCTGGATTCCCCAAGCAGGTTTCTCAAGCATACTTGAAGGATCCATGTATCCCTAGGAAAGTTGTGAAGGATTCTCACATCCCCGCAGAAGTTGTCAAAGTTTTTGACAATCCCCGCAAGTTGCCAAGGATTTTTTATCCCCAACAGTGGTCCAAGGATTTCTCATCCTCAGCAATCAAAGATTTTTTGTCTCCAACAGCGGTCAAGGATTTATCTTCCCCAACAGTAGTCAAAGATTTCATTATCTCCAGCTATCAAGGATTTATTCTCCTCAGCAAGACAGCTAATCAGCTTACATGCTCATACATTACATTCATATATCATAAACATTGATAAAGCACATTTTATTGCATCATACATTTCATGCAACATAACTTTGGGTTTCAGCTAACATTTTACCCTTTTCAGGATAAGATTAAAAGCTATCTTTAACAAATATTCAAAGATTTCAGATACAGTACGGATATACTCCAAGACATGGAAGTCATTCTGTTACTCATTCAGATCTCTTATTTAGATACAATATGGATACACCCCAGACACGAAGGTCATTCTACTACTCATTCAGGATTTCAAGTCAAGATACAGTTCAGATACGCTCCAGACACGGATGCCATTTTGTCACTCATTCATACTTCAACAATCAGATACGTATTAGATACGCTCCAGACACGGAAGCCATTCTATTTCTCATTCAGATTCAACTATCAAATTCAAGTACGGATACACTCCAGACAAGGAAGTCATTCTGTCACTTATTCAGATCCCATTTATAGTTCAGATACATTCCAGACATGGAAGTCATTCTTCTACTCATACAAATCTCAACTTCAGATACAGTCCAGATATGCTCCATACACGGTTGCCATTCTGTCACTCATTCAGACCTATTCCCCAGCCCAAAGATGCTCCAGACACGGATGTCATTCTTTCGCTTATACAGGTTTCAGATTCAGATACAATACAAATACACTCCAGACACGGAAGTCATTCTGCTATTCATTCAAGAATCAAATACAGTTACAGTTCGGATACACTCCAGACACGGACGTCATTCCCTTGCTCATACAGATCCAATCTCCAGATACAACTCAGATACTTTCCAGATACGGATACCATTCTGATGTTCATTCTCCTAATTTTCAACAAACATTCTTGGATGGAATCTTTAAGCCCATCTCCGACAAGATTCTGTCACCTCTCCAAATGGCATCTTTAAGCCCATTCCCTCAACTACATTTTGACGAGTGTAAATTTACGTGCACTCTAGTGTCCAATCATCTTTTACCTTCGAGTCACGAACGACAAACTCGCCAATCTAACTCTTCAGGTCTAAGAAGATTGAACAGGGGCAGCTGTTGTACCCTAAAATTTTCCCTCTCATTTTATCAAGATTTCCCCTCACAAGACTCTTTGGACTCCAGACAGGATTAGGGTTTGCTCTGCTCAAGACATCTCCTTGCACTGTTGACCTGAAATTATGGTTTGAGTTTGCACAAGGATTTTTGGACTTCTAATGCTTCATGTGACTTTCATACTTAATGTTGGACTTATAAGATTTCCCATACCAAGTTTCAAGCCTTGAATCAAATTTTTGCCCAGTCAATTGGACAGTTGACCTAAAAATCAACTGTATTGGGGAAAAAGTCAATTGTGGCCAATTTATAGTTAAACCTCATAATTTTGGATCCACATCAACATTATAGGCTCATAAGAACCATATGATAAAGTTTGGACCACAACTCCTCAAGAAATTTGATCAGATCATCAAAAGTGCAAAATGGTCATTTTTAGGGTTTTAATTGCAGAAGGGCAATTTCTGATTTTTAACCTAACCAATGGCAAATTGGGTTCAAGCATAGATTCAAGGACTCAATGGCATCATCTTAACCTAATCACAAGGTTCAAAAGATCTCAAAAGCATTGGATTGACAGATGAATTTTCCAGTCAACTGATTAAAAATCAATTGTACACTGAAAAGTCAAACTTTGACTTTTTGGTCAAAATCAAGTGCCAAGGGTCATTTTTCATCAAGATGTGTCAAAACATGAAACTTGTTCACCAAGAAACCTAATTTTGAAAATTAGGGTTTAAAATGGAAAATTTTCATAACTTAGAAATTTTCTAAGTTATGAAAATTTCTTATTTTTTCCCAACTTTTCCCAACTTTTTCACCATGATACAATTGGATTAAAAGAAAACTTCCAACATGAAAGTTGTAGTCCTTCACAAAATATACAACTTTTATTCACAAAGTTTTCCAAAAAGATGTTTGGATCTCAAGTTATGATTTTGTGAATAGGGGTCCAAGAACTTTCTAACTTAGTAAAATTTTGCCCTAGTTTAGGCAGGATTTTGACCTATCTTCATGGAAATTTTTCACATAGTTCCAAGTATAATATCAAAATTCATTTCAAATATGGATTTTATAGCATGTTACAAGCTTTCCAAAATGTCCAAGAACTCTCCAAGATCATTTGTGGTTAGGGAGAATCGAAAGTTTGAAATTGGCAAATTCTCACTTTTGTCCATGGCATTTTCCACATTGCTACAAGTTGCAAATTCTGTCCAAACATGCTTGTACTTGGTTTACAGGTCCTTAAACCCTTCCACACTCATAAATTAAATGCAAACACATTGGATTAAGGCATTGTTCTGATCTTTGGAGCATTATACAAAGGATTAATCCATTTTGGCAAAAAAGGCAACAATGCCATTTACATAAAGCACAACTTTTGCAATTTTGTTTGTCTTGAGCATTGGACTTAATCTTTTGCAGAAAACCACATCCACAAATATCAGGGAAAGTACACCAACTATGTGCATGCTTGGAGCTAGCCTGTACAGGCCATAGCATTGTCAATTCCACCTTTTACTTCAAAAATAAGCAATTATGCAAAAGGGACACAACTCTTGTATCTGTTAAAACCAAAGTTTGTAAACATTTGAAACAAGTTTTACACATTGCCTAAAGTCAGAAACACGAGCCCTAAGCCTCTCAAACACCCTCTAACATCAAAACACCAAGTTCTTTCAAAAACAGGGCAGGCCCTGCAGAATCACTTCCATCTTCACATTGCCTCGTGCGTTTTGTCCCAAACCAGTTCCAACACACTCCATACAATATACCTAAGATATCCCAACCATTCCCAAGTCACTGTAACTCCATTTACACACTTCACCATTTTCAAATTCTGAGTTTGCAGGTTGAGTTCTACAAGAAGTTTCAGACCATTTCAAAGGAATCCAAGCATTGGGAAAGATCAAGGGAACATCAAGCAAGCTCAAAAGAACCTCAGGCCTCACTGAAAGTTGCTGCATTGCCATATTCGAACTTGACTGAAACAGGTATTTTCTCAAACTTCTATCTCCTTATTTAGCAATCATTAGGCTTAGGTTTATGAAGAAAAAATGTAGTCCTCATTGCCCTTGAGCTGTACATATGCATAGAATTCATTTATGTTAACTGAGCTAGGAGTATTTGATAGTTGAACTTTCTGAAAAAACTAGGTTAAGATTTAGGGCCAAATAAATTCTCTCTGGTCTTTGAGAGTTAGATTAAGTTTTTTACATGGTTAGGATCGTGTGATCAAGAGTTATAACTTTCATGTTGCAAGTTTTTGTTTTTGAGCACGTATGCAGGATTTCCAAGTTTGAACAAGAAACGCGTGTTTGCTTCTGTCTCAAGGACAGGGATGAAGGAAATGGGCTGGGCTTGCTTGCCTTGTTGTTGACACCCCCTGCTTACTTTCTGCACCCCCTTGGCCCATTGGTTTTATTTTTCATATTTTCCATTTCTATTTTCATTTTATGACTTTATTTATTTTTCTTGAACATTAAAAAACATCAAAAATATTTTCTTAAATTTTCACATTTCAGTTTATTATTTTTATTATTTTTTTAGCATAAGAATAGTTATTAAATAATATATACTCTGATTTTCTTAAATAAATTTATAAATAATACAAAAATATTATATATTTTTATTTTTATTATTTATACATATAAAATAATATTTTCTCACATATTTTATTTCTTAATATTTTTGTGAATATTTTTATTTATTTTCTTTGTACATAAATGAATAAACAAATAATATAATATATATATTTTTCTTAAACCAAAACTAGAGTTTCCACCCTTTCAAAAATAATAATTTTTTTCCTTATTATTTTTAGACAAAAATAATTTATTTTACATACATAAAAAATAATACAAAAACATTTTTTGCATATTTATAATATATTGCATATTTAAATATTTGTCAATTTATTATTTGTACAATAAATTCAATATGTTTGTAATAGTTTTTAGGGCTTTATTTCTTGCAAATATCCCCTTATTCAAACTTGTATCCCCCTCCCCATAATCATGTTGTAATAGTTGTAGATTTACTTTTACGCATTTTATCGCTTTCAAATATGCATGATAGAAAGATTAGAGTTTGTATGATAACCAAAATCAAAACAAATAGCTCGACTAAACACAAGACAAAAATGCATGAAAAATGACAACACAATGCACACAAGCACCCCTAGGGTTTCATCCACTTGTTTCCTTAAAAATGGCAATGGTATGCATGCTACGTATCTTGGCAAAATCAAACAAAAACAAAAGATCATAGTCCCTCGATGACGCTATCTTGGTTGCCTATACAAAAATGATCTAGTCCCTCAAACAAAAACTTGCTAAGATACTTGGCACAATTGTTATCATGGTCATACGATGACCCGCGCCTGTCCCGTTTAACATCCAAACACAAGGTTGTTTACCAAATATAATGGTAAAACAACAATGTCAAAGGGTTAAAAATGTGTAGGAAAGATCTTTGAGTAGGGTAGACAACTCCTAGTTACTTGATCAAACTTGCGAACATCCTTCCTATTTTCAAAAACACATCACAACACAATTTCAAAACATTTTCCCAAAACAAACTTTCAAACATTGAAACATTTTTCAAAAGACAAACACCTTTGTATACATTCAAACAAGAATCATTACAAAGGTTGCCTAGACAAAGGCTTCTTTTCAAAATACTTTCAATACCATACACAAAAGCACTATTTCAAACAATTGAAAAGCAAAAGCAAGTGGTCTAAAACAAGTAACTAAGAGCCCATGGAAAACCATGGATGAAAAGGGTGCTAGCACCTTCCCTTTTCATAATCTACCCCCTGAACCCAAAAACAATCTCAAAGGTCTTTCCTGTGCTTTTTGACCTTTCCTTTGGATAAAATAAAAAGTCGGTGGCGACTCTTGCTAAATCAAAAAATTTGCGAACACAAAACGCAAAACCTTAAGTGTTTTGGGAGAACTGACTTGGGTGTTTCGCATTTTATCGCAATTGTTGCGGATAGCAATATTTGCCACCGAATTTTATTTTATCCAAAAGGAAAGGCTGAAAAGAACATGAAAGACCTTTCGAGATTATTTCTGAGTTCGGGGGGTAGATTATGAAAAGGGAAGGTATTAGCACCCTTTTCATCCGTAGTTATCTACGGGCTCTTAGTTGCTTGCTAGATCACTTGCTTTGTTTGAAAATATGCTTTGTATAGTTTTTGAAAGTATTTTGAAAAGACGTCATCGTTTAGGCAAACTTTGTAATAGTTCTCGTTCGTAAGAACGTATACAAAGTGTTGATCTTTTGAAAATGTTTCATGTTTGGAAAATGTTTTTAAAGTGTTTTTGAAAGTGTTGGTGTTTGAAATGTTTTTGTTGTGAGCAAGGGAGCAACTAGGAGTAATCTACCTACTCAAAAGGTCTTATATGTTCTCTTCCTCCTTTAGATGTTGCTATCTTACCATTGATTTGGTAAGAAGCCTTATCTTTGGATGTAAAGGGACGGGCGTGGGACGTTTGTATAGTCATAGAAGGCAATCTATGGGACACTTTAGCAATGTCGTTTAGGGACTAGATCGTTTACCGAAGGCAACATCGAGGGTCATTGAGGGACTACGATCTTTTATCGAGGGTCTTTACTAAAATGCCCATGTTCGAGGGACATGATTATTTTTCCGAGGAAACAAGTGAGATTACCCTAAGGGTGCATGTGTGCAAAGTGTGTTTGATTTGCATGCGTTTTGCCTTGATTAGGGGTTGCCTACTTTTTGGTTTTATCTTTCCATACACACCTAATTACTAGCATTTGTACAAAAGTAATAAAAAGTGCAAAAAATAAATCCTACACTATTAAACCATATTGAAATACATAAGAATATAAAGGAAAAAATAAGATAAAAAGAAGAAAAAATAGCTCCTTCGATTAGGGGGGAAGCAACCTTCGATTCTTCTTTTGTTGGCCTCCTTCGATTCGGGCTAGCATCAGAAAATCAAGGTCCTCGATTGGGAATTGCATCAGCAATTCATGGCCTTCGATTGGGCTTGGAAGTCAGCAGGGGGCGCCTTCTGGTTCTGCCTTTCTGCCTTGTTGCCTTCTTCGATTGGGGCTGGCATCAGCAAGTCATGGCCTTCAATTCTGTCTTCTCAGCCTCCTTCAACTGGAACTGAAATCAACATGAGCATGCATTTTGGCTGGGCCTGGAAGTTAGCATGGAAGCCCAAGTCTTTGTTTCACACTTCATTCCCCCTGTTTCTTTCGTTTGAAATATTAAATGGCAACATGGCCTAAGGTCATGCTAGTATTTGTCTTGCAAACAGTTTAATACTTAAAGCATGTTTAGGTAAACAAGAAGCAAACGAAAGGGTTAGTTCTGAAAATATATTAAGAGGGTGGAAACGAAAAGAACAAAGTATTATGTACATGTTTCAAACGAAAGGGAAAGTTACTCACATGCTATGCCATGAAACGAAAGGTTCAAGGGTAAGAGTGACTTACCTTGCTTCAACCTTGAATGTGAACTGGGACCTTTAGGTGGTTGTCTGAAATGTCCCTCGATTCGAAGGGAGGGGGCAAAAGCTAGGCCTTAGATGCTGATTCGAAGAAAGAAAGAAACAAGTGTTATGTTTCTTTCCAAACTGGATTCGAAGGATACTGAAGAGTGGGGAGTTCTTCAGAATCGAAGGAGGTGAGTGTGTGATTCTGGGTTTGTTCTTCACAAATGTTGAAGGGATTTGAGAGTTTTTTTGTGTTTGAGAATATTTTGGAGGTTTCGTTTATCTAGTCAAAAAATCCTCTCCAGCCTTTACAAAGAATTCCTTTATTTATAGAGAAAAGGTGGACATGTTGTAGTAGCCAGCTTGCAAAGAAATAATAAAAATATGTAACATGAAAGTACAAGTTGGGGGCCTTTTAGAAGTTGGGGTGCAGAA
This sequence comes from Vicia faba, assembly GCA_948472305.1. Classification (NCBI taxonomy): domain Eukaryota; kingdom Viridiplantae; phylum Streptophyta; class Magnoliopsida; order Fabales; family Fabaceae; genus Vicia; species Vicia faba. The sequence goes on from OX451737.1 coordinate 1,038,710,990, forward strand.
GATGTGACTTATGCTTCTGGCCCTCTGATTATACAAAGATTTGGAAGCAACATAGCCTGTCAAGTAGGATAAGGCTATGAGATTTCCTCAGATTTGTTTCAAACGAAACTTGCTTTGAATGATTCAGTTTGGATTCGAAATTAACTGATTCGAAGGGAATCAACATTTCAATCGAAGCTCTACATGTAGGTACTTTTGTCCAATCGAAAGGTTTGCCTTCCAGGGGGCACGTGTGGTCAGCATGTCATGGCCTTTGATTGCAAGCATGCAGGCAACATACTTGTCCAATCGAAGGGTTTGTCTTGCAGGGGAACTTGTGTCTAAATGAAGGGTTTGCCGTCTAGTGGGCACTTGTGGTAGAAAATTTGGTACTCAAAGAAAGCATGCGGGCATCATGCTTGGTGAATCGAAGGGTTTGCCTTGCAGGGGGCACTTGTGGCCAGCAAACTTGGGATTCAAATCAAGCATGCAGGCAGTGGAAGACACAAATGAAGCCTGCAACAAGAAGTCACATGCCCAGACGAAAGAGGCACGCTAACAACCATTTTGAGAAATCGAAAGAGGCCAAAAGTCAATCGAAGGGTGCTGAATCGAAGGAGGTGTAAAGTCCAATCAAAGGGGGCTGAATCGAAGGAGCCCTATTTTTCTCCAAATTTGTCAAAATGTTATTTTTATTTGTTTTCTCCCTTTTTGACAGTTTCCTTTTAATTTTGGTACTGGAAAATCCTAATGCACTTGTGCAAGCTTGAATCCTGAGAATCTTTGTGAGAAAATCCTTAAGAATTGAGAAGGAAAATTTTGGGGTACAACATCGTTCTTCCATCGTGGAGAAGAATCTGGTAAAACTGTCTGTTCCATCGGTTTCATGGAGATATTTCCATAGCAGTTATATGGGTTGTCACGAGCGTCATACGCGCTGTGACGTGGGGCACACATCTTGACTTCATGCCGATCGGGACATGAAGCGTGCTGAGGGGCACACTTTTGCAAGTTGTGATGGGCGGCACGCACCTGTGGTGAACGACGCGCCTTCTGGTACAGAATGCTGCTAAAATGCTGCTAAATGGCCATTTCTTCTTCATTTCTCCATTGTTTTTCTTCCTTTTCTCATTTATGCCTTGCATAAGCTAAGTACCTGAAATATGCTGCAAATACTACGAATAAAGATAAAATGTGACATAATAAACGAAGAATCAGAAGTTTTATCTATGTAAATCAGGCGGAAAATGCTTTAACTTTTTGTATTATCAATTAGATCCGTGAGTGAGCGGGTAGCTCTGCAAGATGGAAACTAGTGGAATACTCCTTGTTTTCTATGCAATGATAGTGCTGTAAGCGCTGCCCATTTACAATAAACGGTTAGCTAGATTTACCCTTAATTTCAATAGCTCCATTTGGAAAAACCTTAGTTATTTCAAACAGACCGAACCACCTAGAACAAAGTTTTCCTGGGAATAATTTAAGTCTAGAATTAAACATGAGCACTATGTCTCCCTCATCAAACCTTTTTCCAAAAATGCGCTTGTCGTGCCAATTCTTTGTTCTTTCTTTATAGATCCTGGCATTTTCATACGCATCTATTCTAAGTTCTTCTAGCTCATGGATATCCAAGATTCACTTTTTACATGCAGCAGTGCAACTTAAGTTAAGGGTTTTGATTGCCCAATAAGATTTATGCTCTAGTTCTACCGGTAGATGACATGATTTTCCATAAACTAGTTTGAAAGGTGTGGTTCTTATGGGTGCCTTATAGGTTGTTCTATATGCCCACAATGTTTCGTGTAATCTAGACGACCAATCTTTCCTAGAAGTGGCAACTGTTTTTTTTAAAAGATTTTCTTAATCTCTCTGTTGGAAACTTCTACTTGTCCACTTGTTTGGGGATGATATGGTGTTGTTACACGGTGGCGGACTCCATATTTCATTAATAGTTTTTCAAAGATTTTTGAAATGAAATGAGAACCACCATCACTGATGACAAGCCTTGGCACACCGAATCTAGGAAAAAATATATTTTTAAAGAGCATGATTACTATTCGTGCGTCATTTGTTGGAGAAGCTACAACCTCAATCCATTTTGATACGTAATCAATAGTAACGAGTATATATTTATTTCCAAAAGAGGATGGGAACGGTCCCATGAAATCAATCCCCCACACATCACTATGTTTGCGTACTGCACAAACACGGATAAATGTAAATTTGGATTGTCCGTAGGACATCCCGAAAATTGATTTTGTTAGACAGCTTGTAATAACGAAGGTTTTAATTCGAAATCATTTAGAGCGATAGCGGGAGCAACAATACTGTTGTGAGGTTCCTCTTACGATGGGGTAGTATAATCCTTTAAAGGATGATTTTTGGGTCCTTCGGCCATTCTTGGTTCAGGAAGAGATAAATTGGGAAGATTGAATTCAGGAAGATTATACTTAATTTGATATTCTCTAATTCGGCGTCTTATACTAACAAAACCCACAACTTCGTAGATTGGTTGTTCTAATTCTTCTCCTTGAGAGTGAATGCTTGGCATACAATCAACGGATAAAAGAAAATAAAATTGGTTGCCTTAGTCTATACTGCGTAACAAGGGATTCGCAATATCGACTAAATCAGTCCCCAACAAGGCACCAAAAACTTGATCACGTGATTGTAAGAGTTTATCGGGTGTGTTGACTGCAAGTGCACAGTTTAATCGCGTAGTTTTAAAAGATATCGAACCCACATGGAATGGTAATCAAAATACTATTATCTAAAGCTATTGTGTAAAACTAAGGCTAATGAAATAGGATTTTGGGGTAGACGAAAAAAATAATTTTAAACTTAATTGAAATATTTAATAACGGGACATCGGTATGTAATAGTCTAACTTCAGGAATTCAGTAATTCATTGGCATAGCTTTGAGTATTTAAAACACGTATTCAGTAGAAACTATTAGTTTAAAAATCTTTATCTCACACTCTCGTGATTGTTGATTCAGACTATATTATTAAACCTAAATGATCACTCTCGTTATTTCATTCAACATTTAAAAAAAACTTTTTGAAAACAAATAGATTCTAATTAATCGTAAATGCTCTCGCTATATTTAAAACCAATGTTTGATTACCACTATTGAGTTAAAAACTCACACTCTCGTGATTATTGATTTTAGCCTTTTGTTTGTTTCTTACTCTCGTAACAAAACAGTTTTATATTAAAATTGGAAATCAAACCAGAAAAATATTTTTATAAAATGTTTATGCCAATTTATTATTGAATTCCTTTGGTTGGTGACCTTACATATCGATATCAGGGAGATTAGTCGGACATATTATTTGTTAAGAACAAAAAACAATAGCAATCATACAATAATACAAGAATGGTTGATAAACAAAAACAATAATAAAATTAAACTAAAAGAAACCTGGAATTAAATAATGAGAATGCAATTCTTTAAGTACTTGCAGTAATCCTTCACAATATTCCGGCAGGATTTGCTGGCGGAAAACTACTTGAATGCAGAATAAAATATTAAACTAAAACAAGTTCAGGAGGCTATTAAGAAAATCTAATGTTGCAATAGTTTCCCAGTGTAGAAAACTATTGCTATTTGGGTGAAGGTTGTATCTGCCTAGGTTCTTAACAAAGTTCTGAATGTTAAATTGAATAATTGCGTGGGAGGAAAAATAATTGCAGAGTAATGTAACAAAAGTGAAAATAGCAGAGACAAATGAAAAATTGCATAGAACAGAGACTGAAAAAGAGAGAGAGCCCCAATATAACATTTTTTCTTCTTTTATATCCTTCTGCCTCGTAACAAAACTGCTCTTTAGAAAATATAGGGATGTGACATCGTGTTCCCTAAAGCTTCGCTTGTGGAGAAAGACTAGGAGGAATTTCAGCTTCCAATTATGCAGGTCGTTGGCGTGGAATAATTGTGGAGAAATCCTCGTGGAAAAACAAAACAAAACGTATGTTGTGGATGTGTCGAGTGGAACCCAATGTGTGCCGTGGGGCACACATATTTTGATCTGTGTCAATCGGAATAGTTTATGTGTCGAGGGGCACAAAAAATACACTTGTGTCGGGCGGGACAGAAGTTGTGCCGATGGGCACAACCTTCTGATAAGAAATATTCTGTTTTTCTTCTGTTTTTCTGATTTTTTAACTCATTTCTTTTCCATTTCTTCTCCTCTTCTCATGTAGGCCTTGGATGGAATAATATCCTGAAACACACTTGAAAAGCCAACATAATGCAACATAATTTAGATAAAACGGTAACTTTATTTATGCAAATCGGGTCGAATAGCTATGTATTTTCGCGTTATCAAAAACTTAAAAACAAGTGACTTAGGACAAAGTTAGGGCATCCTGCTGGACTTCAAAATCAAATGAATTTATCCAGGAAAAACTTAGGAAAGGCGAAAAAGTGAAAGAATGAAAAACAAAAATGATTACAAAGAAAAATGCTCAGTAAAAGAACAAAGTAGCGTGATCAGACACCAAAAACAAAAGGTGAGTGACCGTTGTGTCAAGAAACCTCATTTTTTCCTCAACCATCAGAAACTCCTCTTGTGAGATGAATGCTCGTATCGAGTTAACTGAATATAGGACTGGAGAACATAAAGGAGAATGGGTGGGTACAAATAACTTTGAGTCTTAAATCCTTTTTTTTAAAACCGTGAACCAGGCCATGTTACAACCCTTAAAATCCCAATTGAAGCATAGGTTAATTAGAAAGCATACTATAACGAGAGTACAGTAACTCCTAGGAGGCTTGCTAAAAATGTTGAGTTGGTATCACACCATCTTTTACTTTCTTTCATACAAGAAAAATTTGATGTTACGACATCCTTTCAATAAAAGTTTTTTTTTTCAAGAACAACATGAGCTTTGCATTAGAATTACCATTCTCATAATAAAAATTCTTCGCATGTATACAAGTGTTTAGTATCAAGGAAGCTTGCATAATGAGCATCAGATGAAGATCTTGATTATCCCGAGGGACAAATCGTTTCAGGATTCTGTTGAAGGGTAAATCATTTTGAAGAATGATCTTAATCTGGGGAAGACCTTCCAATGACTCTGTTGATTAAATGAAGACCAATTTAAGAAATGTTAGAAGCATATTTTTTGGAAATTTTGATGATTGCCAAAGTATCATTACACAGAGGTCTCCGTTGAGCAAGGGTATATTACTTTCAGTTGGTCCCGAGGGATAAATTGCTTAAAGTATATGTTTGAGCACGAACTTGATCTTGTTGAGAAGAATGATTGTGTAGTAGTCTACTTTCAGGATGCAAGTCAATCACTATAAGGGGGTGTTGTCTTCAAAACTCCATGAGCCTTTCTTTCCTCCATGAGCATAAGGTGAAGAAATAGATTTTCAAGAATTCGTTGAGAAGGGGCAGGATATTTTAATGATAGTACTTCATTGATCAGGGGAAAACGTATCTCGAAGTTGATTACCCTAAGGGGAGGAGAAGCATTTTGATACTCTTTTGAGTAAGAGTTCAATCAATCTAGGGAAATCATGTCAAGATTCGAAGAATCTCTAAGTGACGAGTAATCAGGGGCAGTCACCTCAGCATGGTTAAAACCATCTCCAACTTTAGTTAGTTAGAAGCAGTGTTCCAAAGTTCATAATTTAAGGGCAGACCATTCATGATGATACAGATCTTAGGAAGTCCTCTCGAGGCAAGTTTTTTCAAAATCCCTACAGGTTGGGGAAGTACAATATGCAGGGGGATTTCCTCCTCTTCAATAACTTATGATTTTGAAGAGCGTATCGGGAAATCAGGATCGTTATCCTCAACAGAAATAAGAGATTTAAGTCCAGGTTATTGGCATTCTTCAAGAGAAGTCGAGACTTTATCCTTTGAGCTCCCAGCAGATATCCAACATTGCCTCAACACATTTTATATAGTAATCATTTTTTCATTACAATTCAACCTCAAAAGAGCGTAGAATTTCCATTGGTATGGAGCATTACGCTAAAAAAAACTCTAACATGCATATAAGCATAAGCCAGATTCAAGTCTTTCTCAGGAACATTTTCTTCCCCAATTAGGTTGGTGGAACCTCTCCGAAGAGAACTTTATCCATCAAATATCCCAAGGGGTATTTCCCACAGGTTTTCCTCAAACCATATCTTTGTTATTTCTATCTACAAGAATTCTTGACCCCGTGTTAGTTTCTTACAAATTCATGATCAGATTCATTTACCAAGCGTCTTTCCTTTTGAAAATTGTTGTTGCGGTATTTTTACCCGTATTTGCCTTTGCAGTTAGAGTGCGAGTCAGAGTTAGTGTATACCTGTCTTTCTTCTCAATTATTTGAACACCCATACTTTGTGTGTGGCAATTCAGATAACTACCACTCTTAAAGAATTACACCCCTCTTTGACCTGAGGGATTATGTAGCTCTTTTGCTTTGTGTAGATAACCAATCTAGGTTGTTGCTTACCTTTTGTAAGTCAGTCCCCATACTGCCTTACGCATAAGGGATTTGTTTCTTTTCTGACCCCTGAGTCATGATTCCCAATCACCTGATTATCGCTTCCCGGTAACCCTACCAATGTTCATAACCTGAAGATGCTTACCTTTTCCAATCACCCGATTGTCGCTTCCTGGTAACCCTACAGTTTCTAGCAACCTTACTATTCTGGTTTTCCCAATCACCTGATTGATGTCTTTCGGTAACCCTACCGTTGTTAGTAACCTTACGGTTTTCTAGATTATTCTTATCATCTCCCGGTGACTCCACTGACGTTAGCAACCTTGCTATCCTTGTTCTCCCAATCACCTGATTGAAGCTTCACGGTGACTCCACCGATGCTAGAAACCTTGATAACCTTGTTTTCCTAATCACCTGATTAATGTCTCCCAGTAACCATACCGATGTCATCTACCTTGATTTCCTTTCTTGCCGAATCATCTGATTGAAGCCCCCGAAAAACCTACCAATATTAATAACCTTACCATGATCTTTTATCCAAATACATGTTTCTTGGTAATCCTACTGATGTCTATAACCTGAAATGTTTTTCATTCCAATCACTTGGTTGGTCCATAGTCCAGTAACCTTACTGAAGCCAAACATTTGCTCTCAGCAGTTAATTTTCCAACACATGGTCATTACCCAGTAACCTTACTATTGAGTCTTTCATTCGTGAAGCTCTATAATGTATGTTATATGCCTTTTGCACGAGAAGTCTCATTGCCTAGTGGAGTATATATTCACCTTTTGCAAGAACGCTTGGTTCAACATCCTTTCCATCGTCCATTTGCCTTTTGCAGATATGCAACACAATTTCTCTTTCCTTTGTGGAAATCCGACGAGAATATCATATTGTTACCTGCCAAACTTTGTTAGTGGAGGCATACAAAAAGAAAAAAGTCATAAATATATCATCCACTTGTTCTTTGCAGTGCAAATTTTCTGGTTCTTTGGTATTTTATCTTCTTCTACCTTGAATATTCGAAAGGCTAACACCAATTTCACCTTCAGGTTTAAGACGATTAAATATGGGCAGTTGTTACACCCTAAAATTTTTCCTCCCATCTTCTCTCTTATCTAGCTTAGGCTTCACATTCATCTGCATGTTTACATTAGGACATTTTACATAACATTCATTCATTAAATAAGGCACTTGAGGTTCAAAGATCAATGATCTTGTAAGATAAGGTTTTATCTTGGTTTGAGATGTATATAATCAATAAAGGCTGATTCCTCATATTCTTTTAAAATCAGTGAAAGGTGGAATTAGGATTTTTATGGGCTCTGAGGATCTCATCTTCTTCAAGGGTTAATCTCAATCCAAATTGATCAATGTCAGAAGTTAGGATTTTTATCTTATGTATGCTCATCATCTGAGGTTCATTGAATTTGTGTCAAGGCTATTCCTTCAAAGATATATCATCATCTTTATCAAGATTTGTCAAGGCTTATCTTCATCATTACAAGGATTTGATTCATGATAAAAGTTGTTGAGCTTGAGGAATCTTTGGTGATACATTGGTTGCTTAGGAGGCAATTTAACTAGGATTGAAATTGGGATTAGGGTTTTAAGTTTGATTTGATTTTTATACAAGTTTTCAAGGCATTGTGATATTCATTAAGACTTTGATTCATGCTAAGCATTGGAAGAATCATGTACTTGGATTTCTTGTCAAGCAAGTAACTTGGATCTTAAGTCACTTCATGGTATCCCTCTATTTCATTCATTAAATATTATTCATCGTGTTCACGTTCATCATAATCATTTTAAGGCCATTCAAATTTTGTGCATCATGTTCATCAAGAGGGCAATGTCGTTTGGTTTTAACCAATGGAGAATTAAGATGAGTCTTCATTTGAATGATTCCCTGAGATCAGTTGATTCAAAAGCATAAGGTGAGATTTTGGTTTCATTAATCAAGCATGGTGTATGAGGTCTATGAGTTTATGAAGGAATTTTAAGTTAAGGTGTACATGGACAAGTTTGGTCTAAACATGATTCAACATTCATCATTCAAAGTTATCAAGAACATCATCATTTGTAGTCCGTCTTAATTCAAGTTTTCTTGTCAAAAATGATTTGTGTCAAATAGAATTTGTCATCCAAAAGCCATTCATAAACCTACACAAATAAATATCCAACAGTACATTGGTAGAATAATAACCTTTTTACATAGTACATTACATTCACTTCATTTACCAGGAAAAGAATGAAATATAATAGTATACTTTTCACAGCCCAAACAACAATTTGCGGGTCAGGTACACATCAATACGAAAATAAAAAATAATACAGCAGGTCCCACAATATATTTGTTTATCAGTACAGAAGTATAAATTTAATACATGTATCACAATTCTCTGTTATCGTTCCTTCTATTTTCTATCTATTTTCTATTTTCTTTTCTATTTTCTTTTAATTTGTCCTCTTCTATTAATTGTTTTTAACTCCAATAAATAATATGTGAATAAAATCTGAAATAACAAAAATATGGAAATGGGATTTATTTTTCCTATTTGGGCCGAGCCACCCCCCTAGCCCATATTAACTTTTTTGGCAACCTGATTGTTTGTACATTAAAACAGATCAATGGATTTTTATTGAGTGGGTCTAACGCCCCAGAGCAATTTTGCTGGACCACACCTCCAGATTCCAGGCTTACACCCTCTGACCTCTTCCATTTTATTTTCACTTTCTTTTAATTTATTCCAATTTAATTTTGAGAATCATTTGTTATATGATTTCTTTTCATGATTTTTACACTTCTTCCTTACTTGATTAAAAATCCCAAAAATATTATAATATATTTTAATCTTCTTTATATTTTGATGATTGCTTGTGAGATTGCCATGCTCCCTTAGAATTTTTAATTTAATTTTTATCTCTTAATTTAAATTGAATTAATTAGATTTTAGGCTTTCTAAACCAAGCATGATAATTTTAGGATATAATTTTCTTTCTTCATTCTAACTTTAGTTCCACGAGCATGACAACAAGTATGATTGGACTCCCTTTTGATTAGTCTTTTTTTCTTTTTGCATTCATTCTAAAACTAAGACATTTTCTTATCAAAAATCCAAAACATCTAACATTATTCAAACACTTTCAAAAATAAAGGAGAAGTACTTAGATACTCCCACCTTCTAAGGGACCATCTAAAATATTCTCCTAACAAAACATTCAACAAATCCAAACCTTTTTGCCTTCAGGCCCTTTTCTTTGAAAATCTTTTCAGGTAAGAACATATCAATTCCTTTCTATGACAAATGCGTAAGTCTCCAATGGTCAAGCTGAAATAGAAAGCAAAGTTAACATTGTTCATAAAAAATCAAACAAACCAAAACACCTTTTTAGGTGAACTACGAGTGTCCTGATCTCTCATTGCACTAAGAGGGTACGTAGGCACAAAGGTTCACAATTGCGGCGGGCACAATTAATAAACATTTTCTTTTTTGTATATACTCCTGCATGCATTTCCTTAGCATTAAGCTTTAGATTTTTACACACCCTTTGATTAAAACAAATTTGAGTGGATCCTGTGGAGTACCACAGGCGTGAGGGGTGCTAATATCTTCCCCTTACATAATCGACTTCATTACCTTTTATCTTGGTTGTGAAACCATGTTTTTTTTCCTTTCTTAGGTTTACTTGGTGTTTCCTTTCCCTCTCTTGAGATAAATAACATTGATGAAGACTCTTCTTTGTCGACTTTGCATTTTTTCGAGATGCGACAATGGCTACCTGAAGTAGTTCAAGTTTGTGTATTTCCATCTGAGTTTTAAAGTTTTGTTTCCGTATGTTAATGTATGCTTCCATATTTTTTTGTGCTTGTGTGTACTGTGTGCTTCCATTTTGTTTACATTTACTATATTTTTTGTCAATTTTTGACTAAAAAGGAGGAGTAAAGTGTTAGTGTTTTATGTTTCCTGTTGTTATGAAACATGTCTTGACATGTTGATTAGCATGCTGGTAGGACAATGTTAATGCTAAGGAGAGAGTAGTTATTGTGGGTTCTTGTTGATTTCCACTATTTGAGGGGGGGAGGGGACATGATAGTCTGTCATGCTTGGTTTTGCTACTGTTGTTGCTACCGCTGATGTGGTTGTATACAGGATGTCTTACCATATGTTCTAACATCATGCCTTTTAGAGTTGTGTGAAAATCCTGATGTGAGGTTGTTTTATCTTTTGTTGTTGTTGCCTCTGATGTGTGAACCTGGGTAGTTCATATTTGGTATTTTGGATTTTCTAGTGATTTGGGTTTTCCCTTTGAGGGGGAGTCTTCATCATGTGTGACAGAGGGAGTAATGGACATGTCTAATCTATCTAAGATCATGTGTTGTGTTGGAGTTGTATTATGTATTGTCAAACCTCATGTCTGGACATCTGTCTCCTGGAGTATTGAAGATGGTAACTTGTAACTGTAGTGTAGTCTGTGATTTATTTTTATGGATGCAGTTTGTGAAAAGTTTACATGTTTGCATGTAACTTGTGCCTTGGTTTTATTCCTCTCTCCAGGGTTATTGTGCATTGGTTGTTTTAGCCAAAATTTTCAAAAGAGAGAGATTGTTAAATTCATGATTTTAGGTTTGGCATAAATTTTTCTAAAACATGGCTCTGGACGGATGGTAAACAAGATGTCATAACATCTTGAACAAGTGTCATGACGGATTCTGCTGTCATGCTTATCAGACAGAGATTGAGCCAGATGTCTTGACATCTTGGCCTGTTATGCAGCAGGCACTGCTATTTTATCACTTGATAGATTTGGTTTGTTTTTGAGAGATCCTTTTGGATATATCTCATTATTATTCACAGGTCAATAAGATTTATTAGGAATAAGTGCATATTTGATTTGGTTTCATTAAAAAGGATCATTGAGACTTTTTAGGAAATTTTAAAAGATTTGTTCCTATTTTTATGGGAAGATCTTGCAGTTGATTTAAAAAGTGAAGATTGGATTTGATTTGAAGATTCCAAGCCCATACTCCAAGAGTCTATAAATAAGGACTTGCTAAATCTAAAATAGAAAGCATTCACATTGAAGAAACTGTGGGTGTAACATAAGGATTAGGGTTTTAGGAGTCATTTAAGGTCTTTGTGTTTTTGTTCTTTATATGTCACTCATGTGTCTTTTGATACATCGAAGTTGACTGATTGTTACTTGATAGTTTATCAAGTTGTTATTCTCACTCATGATCTTTTAAGCAAAGAGTTGAGTATTGTTCTTAGTTTAAGCTTTTAAGAAAAACTAAGTATTATTTATTTTAAGTGTAAACTTCTATTTGGTTTTCGTCTAGTCACAAGGTTGGTGATTGCATGTATCACTGTGGTGATTGAAAGTGAGAGGGGGATTTCATATCTAGTGTTCTCTAGGTATAAGTTTCATAAGGTAGTGATTAGGAGAGTAGTTATAAATTAGGGTTGGTTTAGCTTTAAACTAATACTAGCATAATGAATTTCCTTCCTATATTGGTAGCCCCATAGAGTAGGTGACGTTGCACCGAACTGGATTGACAATTGATTGTCTTGTTTAAACTTATGCAATTTATTTTTCTGCACAATCTCCAAATTTAGCAAGTGTTTTATCAACAGATATTCTAACATCTGTCTTGACATTGTGTGGTGTTGGGATATCAGTTTTAAACATTTGTTTTGCAAGTGCCAGAATTTCATTTTCTTCAAGAAAAGCCTCTTCATCCAAAGCTTTGGGTAGCTTGACTACTTCAGATATAAGGGACATATCCAACAAGTCTTCACCATTTAAGTATCTACCAACCATGACTAGGGGTTCACATTGTAGATTCAAAGAGTCCACAAGCTTACTCTCAATCAAGATGCCAGTAATTAATCTTCCAAAAGGAATCCAATTCCTTTTATTATTGTTGCTATCTATGGAGATTCTGATTACATCTGGAAGATGCTGGAAGATACTTGCAAGCAAGTTTATCTTCATTCCCTTGACTAAGTAGTGCAGCATATACTTTTGATCCAAAGAGATATGATTGACAGAGTTGGTTTCTTCCATGTGGTGAATGCTACCAACAAAGATTCTGAACCAAAATCTTAGGACGTTAAAGAGATATGTTGCCTTACTTGAATCCTTTTTATCTTTGAAGATAGAAGGGATAATCTCACACACAATATTTGAACAAATCTAATTACGTCTCTATATCACGGTAAACTCATTGCTGTTGCACCGAACACCAGTACCATCATGTTGAAGAAGTTTAGCAATATCATCTTCAATAAAGCAAAAGCTTCGACCCATAACACTTGAGCAGATAAAATTACCACCTATCAAATAAGCATGAATCCAAAAATCCTTAACCAGTTCAGGATAAGCTAGCCCCTTGAGACGATCAAAGTAAGTTTCCCAATGTTGAAACTTAACAAATTCAAAGAGATTGAATCCATTTGCCGTAATATTTTCAAAATCCTTTGTCATCTCAGCAAGAACATATAATTCATTTACTAAAGTTGATAAGTGAAGATCCGAGTCTTGAACTTATTGTAGTTTTTGTAGAAGAGATAAAGAACCTTGAACATCTTGTTGAGTAGTTGATTGTTGTTGAGAAGAAGCCATTGTTGAATCACGAACAAGAACTGAAAAAGGGTTTTAGGGTTTCAAAGAACTTAGATTAAAATAGAGAAACTGTGGGATAGTGGTAGGGAAAGTGTGTGAAGTGAGAGTGAGTGTGTTTTTAAATAGTTTTCGTAATGATTAAAAAATGTTGAAAAGTATAAAAGTTCTGAAAAGAGGTAAAGCGTGAAGATTTTTTTTCTTAATCCCAATATGACCTCTTCTCCCAATGGGTCACATCAAGTGTTAGGTGTGCTTCAAAAAAGACATTTGTCTTATTTTAAATCACCAAGCTTTCACTATCCTGACAACTCATTAATAAAGTAAACTCTTCAGTTTCCAATAGACATAAGCATTCTAGAGAGAAGATTCTGACTTCAGATACTTCTGATATATGAGAAATTCACTCATCAAAAGCCTCACATCCCAGAAGCAACAAAAACAACAATCAAGCCACAAAGTCTAATTTTCCATTATGGAAAGCCAACATTCTAAGATTGCATCTTTTTAATTTTTTGACACGAAACCATTTTTAAATATTTCATAATGAAAACAAACATATCTTCAGCAAGGTTTTTTTAAGATATCAGCCCATTGATAGTCTGTATCTATGGACTTTGAAAGATAAAATTCCATTTTGAATATAGTCTCTTATAAAATGATGCTTAATCTCAATACGTTTAGCCATAGAATGCAAAATTGGTTTCTTGGATAAACAAATAGAAAAAGTATTGTCACAGAAGATAGGAAAGTTACTCTCAAATATATAATAATCTTCTAGTTGACTTTTCATCCAGAGAATCTGGGTGCTGCATCTAGAAGCAGAAATATATTCAGCTTTTACAGTTGAGGACGCTATTTTTGATTGCCTTTTGCTAGACCATGAGACCAAATTTTCTCTTAGAAACTGACAGCTTCCAAAAGTGCTTTTCCTATCTAGTCTATCTCCAGCATAATCAGTATCACAATAGCCTACTAACTTGTACTCATTTGATTTTCTATAACATAAACCAAGGTTATTAGTACCTTTCAGATACCTAAAAATCCTCTTAAAAGCAGTTAAGTGTGATTCTCTAGAATCTGATAAGAAGCGAGCACACATGCAGACACTGAATAAAATACCAAGCCTAGAAGCAGCCAAATATAATAGAGAACCTATCATACCTCTGTACGACTTTTGATCAACCTTATCGCTTACCACTTCTTTCTACAGAATGTAAGTAGGATGCATAAGCGTCTTTGATGTCTTGCATTCAGACAAGTCAAACTTCTTCGGAAGTTCTTTGGTGTACTTACTCTGATTGATGAACGTCTCTTCCGGTCCTTGATTGATTTGGATTCCCAGAAAGAACTTGAGTTCTCCCATTAAGCTCATCTCGAACTCAGGCTACATACACTTAGCAAATTCCTTGCACAAAGTGGAATTAGCAAAACCCAATATAATATCATCAACATATAATTAAACTTCCAGAATTTTATTTTTGAAGGACTTACAGAACAAGGTGGTATTAATCTTTCCTATGGTGAAATAATTTTCTAAAATAAAATTTCTTAATCTTACATACCAAGCTCTGGGAGCTTGTTTCATACTATACAATGATTTCTTAAGTTTTAAAACAAAATCTAGATTTTTATGATTCTCAAAACTAGGAGGTTGGTGTACATACACTTCCTCAGTTATATAGCCATTCAGAAATGAAATCTTAACATCCATCTGATACAAGATGATATTGTGGTTAATAGCTAATGAAATTAAGAGACGAATAGACTCTAACCTAGAAATTTGTGCAAAGATTTCTGTATAGTCAATCCCTTCTTGCTGAGTATAACCTTATCCAACCAGTCGAGCCTTGTTTCTTACCATATCTCCTTTTTCATTAAGCTTGTTTTTGAAGACCCATTTGGTTTCAATCACATGATTTCCTTTGGGTTTTTGCACAAGTTCCCACACATCATTGATGGAGAATTGATTTAACTCTTCATGCATAGCTAGAATTCATTTTGTTTCTAGAAGTGCTTCATCAACAAATGCAGGCTCTATGAGAAACACCAAACCCATAGTCTTTTCTTCAAAAGGTTTGAAGAAGGGTCTGATTCTGAATGGTTCAAATCTATCGCCCAAAATCAATTCTTTATAATGTGAAGATCTGGTTATGTGCTTCCTTACAGGAGTCTCAGCTTCAAGAACTTCTGGTTAGACTTCTTCTAAGTCTTTCTTCTTAGGATCTTTGTTAGTAGTATCGTCACCTTCTATGTTTGAAAAGGTAATCTTCATATCTGCAAACTTTTCAAATAGCTTTGACTTTTCAGGGTAAAGCTTATCATTGAATCTAACATGACTAGATTCCTCAACAATAAGAGTTTCAATGTTATACACTTTGTAGCCTTTTGAGTGTTTAGAGTATCCTATCATGATAAACTTTTGTGCTTTAGAATCAAACTTCTTAAGATTCTCCTTAGTATTCAACATAAAATAATCACACCCAAAAGGATGAAAATATGAAATGTTGGGTTTTATGTTTCGCCACAATTCACAAGGATTCTTACCCAGAATAGGTCTTATGGAGACTTTGTTCTGAATGTAACACATTGTGTTGACTGCCTCTGCCCAGAAGTGATTTTTCATGTTAGCCTCGTTGATCATGGTTCTGGCCATTTCTTGCAAAGTCCTATTCTTCCTCTCTAAAACTCCATTTTGTTGTAGAGTTCTATGGCAAGAGAAATCATGGGAAATGTTATTTTCATCAAAAAGCTTTTCAAAGTTTTAATTTTCAAAATCGCCACCATGATCACTTTTGACTTTGATAATTCTGAGATGCATCACATTTTTCCCTTGAGAATAGAAGGTAACACAGGTGAATCATCCTTGTATTTAAGAAACTTAACCCATTTCCATAGACTGTAATCATCAACAGTGACTAATCCAAACTTCTTACCATTGGCACAAGCAGTTTTCATTGGTCGAAACAAGTCAATGTGAAGAAGCTCAAATGTCCTAGAAGTAGAAACACCATTCTTTTCTTTAAAAGAAGTTTTTTAAAACATATATTTCTGACATGCTTCACAAAGATCTTCTGAAGAGAACTTCATTTTTGAAAGGCCTCTAACAAGATCAAGCTTATTTAGCTGAGAAATCCTTATCATGCTAACATGGCCCAAACGTTTATGCCATATCCCTTGATCTTCATTAACAGATAGAAGGCATTTTACATTTTTCTATTTAAGATCAGAAATTCTAATCTTATAGATGTTGTTCTTCCTTTTGCCATTGAAAAGGATTGAGCCATCCTTCTGACTAATAACCTTACATGAGTTTTGATTAACCATTGCCACTTAATTGACTTTTGGACAATAAGTTATGCTTTAATCCATCAACAAACAAAACATTATTAATAGAAGGAAGAGAACTGCTACCAATTGTTCCGGAGCCTATGATATTTCCTTTCTGATCACCTCTAAAACTCACGACGCCTCAAAGCTTAAGTTCTAGGCTTTGGAACATATGTCTTATTCCCGTCATGTGAAGCGAGAAGCCAGGGTCCAAGTACCATTATTGGTGTCTTGACTTTTCTTCTAGGGATATTTGCAACATATATTATCTTCGTCTTAGGTACCCATAACTTCTTGGGTCCTTTTGTTAGCTTTTCCAGAGTTGTTCATAACCCTGGGCTTAGGAGTAGGATAAACATATTTAACTGCATTCTCGAAATAATACTTTGCTTTAGGTTTAGCCTTAGGCTTAGAATCAACAGAGACAAAATAATAATGAAGAGTATTTGATTTATCTTCTTTTTCATAATCAAATTATTTCATAAGAATCATAACCAATACCTTTTGTATTATTTCATATAACGCCATAGATAATTAAAGCCATGACACTTCTACTCGAGCTTCTAGCAATAAATTTCTTGAATGATTTGTCATATTTCTTTATGACATCATCAGTGCTCACTAAAGCTTCTCAAAGAATTTCCTTCTCAAGAGTGGAACTCTTTCTTTTGGGAACAGAGAAATAAATTTTAAGAATATAATTTTCTTCTCTTAAAGATGAAAATTCTTCCTTGTTTGTTGTGATCTTTAGAAACAGATTCATGGACCTTTTTAAGGTCCTTGAATTCGTTTTTAAGCAACTCATGTTTTCCCAGAATTTCAAGTAAAGAACTAGTTAATTTAGAGTGAGAAGGATCATAAAATACCTCTTTTGTGTCTAAATTAGAGTCTGCAATAGCTTATGGATGGATCACCTTATCATAAGCTTTAACACTAGCCTTCAATGCTATGTTAGCTTTCTCTTCTTCGAAACATCTTCTGATGACTCAGAATCATCCCATGTTGCCATCAGCCATTTCTTCTTTACTCTGAAAGCTCTCTTCTGGGGCTTGTCCTTCTTGAGCTTAAGACAATCATTTTTGTAGTGGCCTGGTTCTTCGCATTCATAACAAGTAATATCTTTTCTACCAACATACTTTCTTTATCCAGAAGTAGACTTAAAGTGACCACCAGTTCGTCTTGCTCCTCTGAACTTGCTGCCTTGCTTCCTCTTCCAGAGTTAGTTAACCCTTCTAGACAGCAGTGACAACTCATCTTCATCTTCATTGGAATCTTCTTCAAAATACTTGATCTTATCTTCTTGAAGAGCTCTTGTCTTCTCATATCTTCTGATGGATTTGAGAGCAACTGATTTGTCTCTCTTCTGAGGTTCATCTTATTCCAGCTCTATCTCATGACTTCTCAAAGAACTCACCAAATCTTCTAGAGAAGTGTTGTTCATATCTTTAGCCAATTTAAGAGTAGTTACCATAGGCCACCATTTAGATGGCAGGCTTTTGAAAATATTTTTTACATGATCTGAAGTAGAGTATCATTTGTTCAGAACCCTAAATCTTGCAACCAAAGTTTGAAACCTTGAGAACATAGTCTCAACTGTTTCATCTTCTTCCATTTTAAAGGCTTCATATTTCTGAATCAAAGCCAAAGCTTTGGTCTCCTTAACTTGAGAATTGCCTTCATGAGTCATTCTTAAAGAATCAAATATAAACTTGGTTGAGTCTATATTTTTTATCTTCTCATACTTAATATAAGAAATTGCATTCAACAAGATAGTTCTTGCTTTATGATGATTCTTATAATATTTCTTTTATTGGTTGTTCATAGATCTTCTCTCGACCTTATTTCCTCTTTCATCTGTAGGATGTTCTTAGCCATCAACTACTATATCCCAAATATCAAAATCATGACCTAGAAAGAAACTTTCTAGTCTATCCTTCCAATAATCAAGTCTTTCACCATCAAAGATAAGAGGTTTAGCATTGTAATTTTCTCTCTCATTGAGAATAGGAACAACAATAGAAGGTGGTGGAATAGCCATAGTGTTTATAAAACGTCTGGATATTTATCTGACATGGTTAAGTATTTGGTAATTATTAATACCAGAGTCGGAGCTCTGATACCAATTAAAGGTGTAAGAAACACAAGAAATTGGGTTTGAATTGGGTTTCTAGAGATAAAATCTTTTTGAAACTCTACAATTAAAGTTAACATAAGAACAAAAATAAATGAACACAATTATTTTTATCCTGGTTCACTGTTAACTAAGTTAATCCAGTCAATCCACCAAGGTGATTTTCCTTTCTCAATCAAGGACTAAATCCACTATAACCAAACTGATTACAATCCACAAAGACAAATTGTCAATTTCTTCTTGAGAATCCTCGCAAAATTCCTAGTCTTTCAAGGAAAAACACCTCAAAGACAAAATGTCAGTTACTTCTTGAGTATTAAGACTAACACTTAGTCACTCAAAGAACAATCAACTCATCATTGAATACAAGTTTTATGTTTACAATATTACTTCTTTAAAGCATATTACACATAAATGAAGAACAAATGATAACACAACAGTGTTAAGCAAGTTAGCAAACAACAGTTCCTTGCTAGCAAGTTGACGAATAAAAGTTTCTTGCTTTACAAAAATTATAGAGTTATTTTGGAAGCGTTTAGAAATTTGAATTAGTGTGATTTATTCAAAGTTGTTCAATGATTACAACTATTCCAAGTCTTCCATTTATAGGAAAAATAAATCCATTGGAGGGTAGAATAGAAATACCAAAATTCCAATTGTCTTCTTGCAACATTCAATGTGACTGGTAGACAATATAGTACCAATAATACAATCTTTGCACCACAAAAATAGGGTAGTGTAAGGATGTGACTTTGTACTAACACTTCGTGTGAGACCTTTGATATTCTCTTCTAATCTTTAGAGGCTTCAGAATATGTAAGAGTTAAAGCACACTTAGAAGGATCAAAACCAGTCTTCAAAACCTCGGTCTTCCAAATCTTCAAAACTTGTTCAACAGAACATTGTCTTTAGAGTCTTTAGCACATTGGTCTTCAAAGTTATGTCTTCATAATCTTCAGAACTCGTTCAGCAGAACCTTGTCTTCATAATATTCAGAACTTTGGTCTTTAGAGTCTTCAAAACTCGTTCAACAAAACCTTATCTTTAGAATCTTCAGAACCTTGGAACAAGAGAGCTTGAAATCTTCAGAGCTTGAGAACCCTTCAGAAGCTCCACTATGAGAGTCACAGTTATAAGCAATAAAACTAACGTTCATCAGAACTAGTTTTAAGAAGCATTCTAAGCAATGACACACTCACTTGTATCCCTTAGTGTGTTAAGTCCAAAACCTGATGACATCATACACAATTCTTCAGAGTTAGAACCTATTAGAAAAACTACACACTAAACAAACCATTAGGGTAATAAATTGTTATATAATCACCCAAGTAATGTTATCATTAAAACTCAAGACCAGATGCATAACCAAATCTTGTTCTTATAGGAACCTACTGAGGAACATATAAAACAAGAGAAAGGAACACAAAAGACTTTCGACATGACATTTAATCTAGAGAAACAACCTATTGACATGTCAAATGTTGACGGAGTGCCCATATTTATTCAAAAGAGACTCTAACCTCCCTTTCATTAAAGAATTAGAAAGGCTAAGGAAGAACATATGTTTGGCAAATTCATGGAAATTCTAAAGCAAACACATTTAACATACCATTAATTTAGGCTATTCAACAAATGATAAACTACTCAAAACTCATGAATTATATCCTTACAAAGAGTAAGAGAGTAGGAAAGTTTGCTACTATAGCACTAACTCAAGAGTGCAGTCAACTTGTTCAAGGAATAATCCCTCCTAAATTGAAAGATCCTAGAAGTTTTACTATACCATGTTGTCATACCATAATTTTTACCCCTAAGATCTCATATCATTTTATATCTTTGTATCTCTTCTTGGTATCTCCTCACCCTCCTATATTTTGGGTTGGTTCTTGAGATCTCCAAGCATCCTTTGTGTTTTATTATTACCTTTATCTTTTATGTTCTACTAACCTCTAATCAAAATCCAAAAAAAATATATGTTCTTTATTTCCCCTTTATTTTTGTGCAAGGTAGGGATTGAATCAAGTAAATCAAGCAAAGTCTCATCAGCTAGGATTTTGATATACAAGCTCAAAGATTGACCGATCATTGGTTCTCAAAGGCTAATTTGTCAAGACATGATCGATAACATTAGGCATGATTCTCTCAAGCCTCATTTATCGTCAAATGATCATCAAAAGCTCAAGTTTATTGGCCATTTACAATAGATGTTCATCATGATGCCTTGGAATGCATGAAAAAGGTCGAAGTTACAAAAGTATGTGTTTTTTTTTATCAAAGTCAAACTTACTTGTAATCCATGATTTATAATTCAAATTACTGGGTTATTTAGTCATTTTGATTAAATAGTCCAATTATCTTTGATATTTTATCTTCAAAATATCAAATTAAATTTCAAGTTATAACCATATTAGATTTTAATTGAATTTCTAACAAAAATTTAATCTAAGATTTAATTTGGTCATTTTACAATTGTCGTTCTGTCTCAATAAATAATTTGATTTAGTTTTAATTTTAATTAAGTTTTTAAGTTGGATTTCTATTAAAATTAAAATCAAGTATTTTTTTATCTTTTTATTTTATTTTCATTTTAATTCTTTTTCTATTTTAATGTTACTAACCAATTTCCTTTTTATCTTATTATTATTATTATTATTATTATTATTATTATTATTATTATTATTATTATTATTATTATTATTATTATTATTATTATTATTGTTGTTTTTTCATGTCAAATAGGAAAAGAAAAATACAGTGGAGGGACAACACCAGAGAAGTACACGGTTACTGCATTTCATTCCAAATTTGGTTGCAAACCTGTACTGTTACATTACTCACACTTATCATCTTCCTTTTACAACAAAACCAGATTCAAGTCAGAATCAATCTCATTCAATCATTCAAAACTATCAAGGGTCACAATTTCACCCCAACACATGGCACATATCAGTGTTCAAATATCCTCCAAAACTTTCACTTTTTTTTGCTCAAAATTCAAACTCCAACTTCAAACTTCCCTCTCAACTTTCAG
Source organism: Vicia faba (assembly GCA_948472305.1). Taxonomy (NCBI): domain Eukaryota; kingdom Viridiplantae; phylum Streptophyta; class Magnoliopsida; order Fabales; family Fabaceae; genus Vicia; species Vicia faba. The sequence goes on from OX451737.1 coordinate 1,038,732,543, forward strand.
TTCTTCCCCCTCAGAATTTCATTTGAAATTTTAATATCTCTTCCTATATAAAGTTTTCCAAACCAAGCAGAAAAGGGAAGAATAAAATTATAAGAAAAAGAAAGCAAACTATGCAAAAGAAGAAAAAAAAAATCAGAAACAAATCTTCCTCCAAAGCCAATACATTGATCTTAAATCACCACCGACACATCTTCTTCAAACCTACAAATTTCTTATAGCAACAAATCAACATCTTCTTAAACATATCGACATGGCTCCTGCAGATTGAAACACAAACAACATCAACACCGACGCACCAACAACAACACAAACATAATTTCAAATAGAGAAAATCCTTCACACTGGTTTAGAGCCTTCACTATGTTGAGTTGAATCCCCTTATTAGTTGTATAAAAATATATGTACTAGTCATTTAATTTCGTTTGAGAAACAAAGATTATTGTTGTTATTGTTTACTCGTGAGAAAGAGAAGAAGCAAGGTTTGTTTTTGTTTTTGTTTACCTGCGAGAAGAGAGAGACGATAATCATGAAAGGATGAGAACCATGAGAGAGATTTTGTTATTGTTGTTGTATCGTGAATTCACGAGAGTGGTTGAGGGAACCGAAAATGGAAGAGATTAAGAAAAACACGTAGAAGAAGAAGGGGAATAGAAAGTAGTGTGTGATGCATCTGCAAGTGCACGGGAATATTGAAGTAATATAAAATATTGTAGAACCCACATAGACCAATGTCAAACTAGTGTAATCTATCATCACTTTGTAAAGGAAAGGTTAATGAATGATTGATTAAGGGAAAACTAAGACTAAAATAAAGAAATATATAATAAAAGAGAGACCGGAGTATGGATTTCGTGTATCTCAGGGACTTTGTAACTTGTTGGCTTACACTGGCGTTAGAAAAGTGTTTAGTAGAAAATATCAATTTAAAGAAAGTGTCTCACACTTTCGTAGTTTTGAATAAAGTTACGTTCCTTGACCATGGGATTTTTCTCTCGCTCGCCCATTCTAATTGAGGAACGCGTTTAGAAAACTGAACAAGTTATATTTAATCCTAAAGCACTCTCGGTGTATTTAAAATTAATGCCTATTTTATATTATTCGGTTCGACCCTCATGCTCTCGTAGTCCTGGCATGAACCTTAGTTAATTTCCCACTCTCGTGGCAAAATCATGTTAAGTAACCTCTCACTCTTGTGACAAGGCTATTTAAATTAATTTTAAAAACAAAGACCAAAAAAGAACTTTCAAATAAATATTTATGCCAACTTCGTTATCGAGTCCCGTCGGAGACAACGGTCCTCGCATACCAGACTCAAGACAATTTAGCTAAACATGGAATTAAGTGTAAACAAACTAAACATATCTATTGCAATTAAGAACATCATAATAATTAAATTAAACAAACGAAATAATAGAAATAAGAAATGCGATAAAGAGAAACATGTAAAAGAATTTGGAATAAACGAAACTGGAATTAACTTCATAATATGTCGGCACACTTGAAAATCAGGTACAGAATTGAAATAATAATAATAAAAATAACAACACCTAAAACTAATGGTGTGGTAGTTCCTCGATGTGAGAAACTACCACTTTTACAAGTGAACTTTTATGCTTAAAACATCTTAGAATAAAACTCTGACTTCAAATGAAAAAATGGTCGACCCCCTTCATGTAGAACTGCCCTGCTTTTATATTATGTTCGTGACCTCAGTGCCCATGACGTGCGTGGAGAAAATTTTGGAAAATGGCTTTGTGGAGAAACATCCGGAAGACTCCACTCGTGGAGAATTATCAGGGGACTGGGCTTCGTGAGTTAGTGGCATGGAGAAGGCCACATAAACATAATATGTTGCTGGTGAAATAAGGTTGTGGCGAGGGCCACATTATTGTATGGTGAGGGCCACGCTTTAAAGTGTGTGGTGAGGGCCACAACTTCTGTGGCGAGGGCTACAGGTCCGTGTCCATGTCCATAAGTCCGCGTCCAGGTCCATAGCTTTAGAAACTACATTTTCTTCTCATTTATCCATTCTTCCAATCTTCTCTATTTCTTCGTCATTTCTCGTTATTTTTTCGCATGTGAGCTTTGTGTTATAATGTTCCTGAAATAGAATAGCAACACCGGTATAACAAGACATAAGTAAATGAAAAATAATATAAAAGTGCATGTGAGTCAAGTTTAATATACGATATAATTTCAAGTTATCAAATTTCCCCACACTTAAACTATTGCTTATCCTTAAGCAATTGACCAACACGATTAAAGAAATGATTAAGCATAATTTGAAACAAGGGCACAACACGACTCCTAATCATACATGGCTGCTAGGCTAATGTTAGATCGATAGGTACTAAATGATCAATATCAAGGGCACCGTAATGACACAATGTTCAAAGACTCCCTCTTTATGAAAACCAATTCGAATCATGCCATTATAGCTTAACCCATATCTCTCGTTTTTCTTTCACTCTTTTCATTCAAGAGCAATCACATTAAACCCGTTATTCGTACATGCACATAGTAGGGAAGTCGTTTAGCGACTATGGTCCTTTTCTCAGGGTTATGATACATAAGTTTGGTAACCCCTTTTATTTAACCAATCGCAGTTATGGGGGATCAGACTGTAGTCCGTGCTACCAAGTTCAGCACCAGACACCTCTGAACCAACTAACGACAGGTTTTTTTATTATATTTTTGTAGGTTCCACAACCGTTGGATTAAGTGACCGGGTGAGGGTCACCTAACTTAATAGGTGTATTCCCTATTTTAAATTTATTATGGAAAATAATTTTTAAAATTTTTTGGGATCATTCACTTATATTCATCGACTCTCTTTGCAGTTTAGGCTTAATATGATGTTGACTGCTAATATAAACTACTTAAGAGATACTTTGAAAACTTGAGCCTAAGGTCTTTAAACAATGGGTACCCAAATCGATATCACATAATGAGGGGGTTTTAGGTGTCATAACGGTATCGATTTTATTGAAAATTTCCCAAGTCTCTTTAATACAGCCTAAAGTGTGACAACCTATATACTTTCAGAGTGTGTGCCATGCATCCAAGAAATTTTTTTTTGTTACAGGTTAAAATTTTAAAATTTCGGGGAAATTCTATAACAACTGAAAAAACAGGCATACAGACTTGACATAACATGCAATGACTCGACCAAATACTGAAAACAAATAAAATCCTAAAAAAATGCAATAAACTAGAAAATAATACATCAAAATAAGAAGCGATAAATAGAAAACGGTAAAGTTCCTCCCCCACACTTAAACCAAACATTATCCTCAATGTTTCAGTAAAAAGTGTGAAAAGGAATAAGAACCTTATCAATGCTCGCCTCGATAGTTGCCTACATGCAATTGATAGATGCCAAGAGATTGATATCTTTATTTTCTGCAAACTCAAACTAAAGAAAAAACATTAAACTGAAACTCGTGGGTTGCCTCCCACGCAGCGCCTCTTTTAACGTCGGTAGCTCGACGACTCAAGAGTGTCAGCGCTCATGGTGATTCTCTCGAGAATGACTCCTTGATTTAATTTTTAATCTTTGGTTTCTATGGTAAATTACCAAGCCATCTCACATATCCCTCACCTTTTCTTTTCTTTCTTCTGTGGGTAGTTCATTCTTTTGAAGTCATGGTGGTGGTTCAGGATCTATCCTGAGTATCAACTTTTCAAGTTTGGGTTTAGCTATTTCATCCACCACCTCAAAGGTTAACCTCCCCTCTTAAAAATGTTTATTTCTCTAGTTTCATGGTCCTCAAATTTTCTCTTTTTATACTAGACCTTAGACAAGGGTGCATTGGTGTAGATATTTTTCAATACCTCTACATATGTTTTGGATTTGGAGTCTACCTTAGTGTCCACAAACCTTTGTGGGAAATGAATTAGTGAGTTATATGGAGGAGGAATAACAATAAATGTTTCCTTCTCTACCTCTTCGACAACCTCCCTTTCGGATGGTGTCGGTCTATTTTTCTCAATCTCCACTCTTTTCTCATCAGAACTCTTCTCAAACTCATTATTACTTTCTTCAACCTCATTATCACTGTCATTAGGATTTTTGATTTTTTTTCTTCACTACTGGTTGTTACAACATCCACATGCTCCTCAGGGAAATGTCCTAGAGGTTTTTGTTCAAGCAAGGAGATTTGAGTCTCCAAGGCCATATTTCGAGTCACAAGGGACTCAACCGCATTGTTCAGTTGCCTAAGGGTTTTATTATTATGAAGAATTTGTTTTCTTAACTCTTTATTTTGGACAGTTTGGGTCTCTATAAAGTGCTCTATCATAGATTCTAGCTTAGAGTGAGTCAGCATCATATTGAAATCCTCCATTAATGTTTCGAGGTTTAAATTATGGGATTCCTGCGGTTCCTCAAAGTGTGTTTGCTCCGCATTCTGTGTCTCCACAAAATGCTTCGGCATCCTAGATTCTAGCCTAGAGTGAGTTAGTATCGCAGTGAGATCCTCCATTAATGTGTCGAGAGTGGAATTTTGGAATTCTTGCGACCCCTCAAAATATTGGGCGTGGTGATTGTAGAGGAAATTTGGTTGAGGATAAGTTAGTGTTGCATTGTAATCCTCCAGTAATGTTTCAAGATCGGATTTATAGGATTCTTGCGACTCCTCAAAATGTTGGGATTGGTAGTTGTAGAGGTAATTTGGGTGAAAGTGATTTAGTGACGCATTGAAATCCTCCATCAGTATTTCGAGGTTGGATTTATTGGATTCTCGTGATTCCTAGAAATACTGAGAATGAGAGTTGTAGAAAAACTTTGGGTGATACATAGTAATTAAGGTAATAACGCCTTAGTCTATACAGTGCAACAACGAAAATAACAATATTGATTGTTAAAACTCGGTAACAGCGCCAAAAACTTGATGCATCTGCAAGTGCACAAAAATATCAAAGCAATATAAAAGATTGTCGAACCCACAAAGACCAATGTCAACCTAGTGTAATCTATCGTCGCTTTGTAAACCTAAGGCTAATGAATGATTGATTAAGTGGATACTAAGACTAAAATAAAGACTAAAATAATATTAAAGAAATATATAATAAAAGAGAGGCCGAAATGTGGATTCCGTGTATCTCAGGGACTTTGTAACTTGTTGGCTTACACTAACGTTAGAAAAATATTTAGTAGAAAATATCAATTTAAAGACAATATCTCACACTCTCGTAGTTTTGAATAAAGTCACGTTCTTTGACCTTGGGATTTTGCTCTCGCTCGCCCATTCTAATCGAGGAACACGTTTTGAAAATTGAGCAAGTTATAATTAATCCTAAAGTGCTCTCGTTGTGTTTAGAATTAATGCCTAGTTTCTACTATCCGGTTCGACCCCCGCGCTCTCGTAGTGTCGGCTCAAACCTTAGTTAATTTCCCACTCTTGTGAAAAAATCATGTTAAGTAACCTCTCACTCTCGTGACAAGACTATTTAAATTAAATTTAAAAACAAAGACCAAAACAAATTTTTTAAATAAAGATTTAAGCAAACTTTGTTATCGAGTTTCGTCAGAGACGACAATCCTCACATACCAAACTCAAGATAGTTTATCTAAACATGGAATTAAGTGTAAACAAACTAAACATAACAATTTAAAGTAAGAACATCATGGTAATTAAATTAAACAAACGAAACAATAGAAATAAGAAATGCGATAAAGAGAAACTTGTAAAAGAAACTAGAATAAACGAAACTGGAATTAACTTCATAATATGTCGGCATGCTTGAAAATCAGGTACAGAATTGAAATAAAAATAACAATAATAAAAACAACAGCACCTAAAACCAATTGTGTGATAGTTCCTCAATATCAGAAACTACCACTTTTACAAGTGAACTTTTCTGCTTAAAACATCTCAGAACAAAACTCTGGCTTCAAACAAAAAAATGGTCGACCCATTCATGTAGAAATGTCCTGCTTTTATACTATGATCGTGACCTCAGTTCCCATGACGTGCATGGTGAAAAATCCAGAAAATGGCTTCATGGAGAAACGTTCAAAGGACTCCGCTCGTGGAGAATTATCAAAGGACTGGGCTTCGTGAGTTAGTGACGTGGAGAAGGCCACAAAAACATAATACGTGGCTGGTGAAATAAGGTTGTGGTGAGGGCCACAGTATTGTATGGTGAGGGTCACGCTTTTGAAGTGTGTGGCAAGGGCCACAGCTTCTGTGGCGAGGGCCATAGGTCAGCGTCCTGGGCCACACCTTTAGAAACTGCATTTTCTACTCTTTTATTCCATTCTTCCAATCTTCTTTGTTTCTTTTCCATTTTTCGTTCTTTTTTCGCATGTGATCTCTGTGTTAGAATATTCTTGAAATAGAATAGAAATATCGGTATAACAAGATATAAACAAATGAAAAACAATATAAAAGTGCATGTGAATCCAGTCGAATATACAATATAATTTCACGTTATCAGCGTGAACATAGAAATTGATGAGCGGCTATTTGGATAATGTGATCTAAGGTTTTTTTCCTTTTAGTTTTCATTGGGCCTTTCCCCAAGCCCAATCCTCTTTCCTTTCACTTAAGCCCACCAAAATTTTGCTCTACACGCCCCCCCCCCCCCCCCCCCCCCCATTTTGTTTTGTTTTTTATTTATCTCAGCAAGTAAACAAAGAAACCATATTGGGCCTTACCCCAATCCAACCTTGTTACTGCTTGTTACTGCTTGTTTCAGCCCATTTATTTTTGTTTCTATTTGTTTATTCTAATTATTTTATTTTATCTTTGTTAATTGTTAATGTTGATTAATTTTCTTAATTGATTTTATTTAGTTAAACTAATGTTGATCAATTTGTTTTATTTAATATTTTCATTTAACTTAATTAATTTTGTGTGTTAATCATTTAATTGTTTAATTGCTATTACATTATTTGATTTAACTTTACACACACATAGCTTACTCTTGAGCTTTCTTACAATGAGCTTTTAATCACATAATTAAATATTAATTTGGTTAGTTGATTTTGTTAACTAAAATTAATTAGTTTTGCTAATTAATTTTTACTAACCTAATTAATTAAGTTTAATCAATTCTTAATTAATTTATTAAATATTTACTTAATGTTTCACTTGTTCATTTGTGACATTGGTTTAACTTTTGAAGATTTAGCCTTGATATATGGTTTTAACCTATTTGGCTTGAGTTCTTCTTTCATCTGAGGTTTGTTTTCATCTGAGTATGCTTGGCTTGCTTGCTTGTGCTTATCTTGTGGGTTGAATCCAAAGGAATGAAATGCTTGTTTGACTTATGTCAATATGCTTGCTTATTCGGGTTAGTTCATAATGCACACACACGACTTTCTCTTGGTCTACCTTACAATGAGACCATTTATTTCTCGCATTTACTTTATGTTTTAGGATAGTCTCTTCATATCCTCCCCCTCTTTAATTTTCAAAACCTTCTCATTTTTTTCCAAACTTGAACCACTTTCATAATAAACCTTGACTTTGTCAAGTGACTTTTTCAAAATTTATTTTTTAATCAAACTTTAATTCATCTAACCATATTCAAACCTTTTCACAAAAAGACTTAAAAAACATACAACTTCATTCAGACCATTATGTTCCCTTGTGCACTTTTCCTTTTAAAATCTTTTTCAAGATTAGACATGAGTCATTTATAGTTGAGATGTCATTCTCCTATCCCCATGGTCATGATTGAAAAAATATTGACTTTTCCACTTGGCGTTTGAGGCACTTATTGATCTTATCCAAGTGTAAGACCTCTTTCATGTGATCCATTGTCCATTTTTCTCATACTTTGTAGGCGATTAGTTGAGTCTTCTCCTAAAAATGACAACTTGTCTCTTCATTTAAAATCAACCAACTCACAAAGTTTTGTTCTTTTTCAGAAGAACTTTGTGGTTCTGATTTAATCATTGCACATTGATGGTACATAGGAACAAAACTCTCGAAGTTTTGTTAAATCAAAATAAATAAAAAATATTTTTTTTTCTCATCTCTCCAGTCATATTGCAAACAACCATTTTAGCCAGATACACAAATTTTCAAGAGGTTCCCGCAAAGTATCGTAGATGTTTAGCGTGCTAATACCTTCCATTTGCATAACCAACCCACATACCTTGTTCTCTTTTTGCTTTACATGCTTTTGTGGGTTTTATTCGATATTTTCCCATTTATTTGTAAACAACAAAGTTCAGTGGCAACTCTTTCTTTTTGCTGAGATAAGTTAATCAATAGCTTATTCTCAAATTTTCCCTCCGCGACACATGTAGCTTAGGAGATTCATTATTGTGTGACCTTGGATCAAGAATCAACATTATTCCCTTGTTCTTCTTTAAGAAGTTGAGGATGAAGCTGCTAGACCAACAACCAGTACTCTCCAACTAGTTGATAGAAGCATGTACAATCCTTAAGGGAAGATTAAAGATGTACTGATAAGGGTTGATAAGTTTGTGTTCCCTGCTGACTTTATCATAATGGACTTCAATGTAAATGAAGAAACTCACATCCTATTGGGAAGACGCTTTCTTGATATGAGAAGAACTTGGGTAGATGTAGAAAGAGGAGAGTCAACCATGTGAGTCAATAGGAAGAAAGTTGTGTTCAATATGTTGAATCCATTATAATATCCATAATAAGAACTTGTTGATTATTCAATGTTTTCTAGTTGTGAAAACATAGTTCATAATAATATTCTCAAAGGCAGCAACAGTCTGGAGAAAGAATTGGGAAAGTTAAAAAAGGAAGCTGAAGTGGATAAAGGGGTCATAAGTGGACCAATATGCAAGTGTAATGAAAAATTAGATCATATGGAGATTTTAGAACTTACACCTTAAGTAAAGAAAGATCGTACTACCTCAATGGAGGTGCCCCTAAAGTGGAACTTAAGCACCTGTCTACGCATTTACAATATACTTATCTGGAGGCAGGACTGAAGTTGCCAGTCATCATTAACATTAACCTATCTAAGGAGCAGAGGTGTCAACTCCTGGCACTTCTAAAAAAACATAAGAAATCTATTGCTTGGCAGATATTTGATATCAAATGCATCGGTCTTATTATTTGCATGCATAAAATACTATTGAAAGACAATGTCAAGAATATTATTGAGAGCCAAAGCAGGTTGAATCCCATCATGGAGAAAGTGGTCAAGAAAGAGATATTGTATGGGTGAATTCTATTTAATGTGTTCCAAGAATGGGGGCATGGCTTTATTGCCAATGAAAAATGAACTAATTCCCACAAGAATTGTCACTGGCTGAAGGATTTGAATGGATTATAGGAAGTTGAACAAATCCACATGCAAGGATCATTTTCACGTGCCCTTTATTAATAAAATGTTGGATAAGATGAATGGTAAGGAATTCCACTATTTCCTTGATGGTTACTCGGAGTACAACCAAATTTCCATTGCACTTGAAGATAAAGAAAAGACAACTTTTACATGTCCCTACGGAACCCCAGCTTCCAGAAGGATGTCATTTGGACCATGTAATGCTCCAGCTACCTTTCAATGATGCATGATGACAATATTTTCAAATTTAATTAAGTGTTCAATGGAAGCTTTCATGGATGTTTTTTCAGTCATTGGAGAATCATTCCAGAAATGCTTAGACGACCTGGATATGGTGCTTACCAGATGTCAAGAAAGAAACCTTATTCTGAATTAGGAGAAGTATCATTTCATGGTAAATAAGGAATTGCATTGGGGCATAAAATTTCAAAGAAAGGATCGGAGGTAGACCAAGCAAAAATATAAGTTATATAGTAGTTTCCTCCACCTGTCAACATTAAATGAATAAGAAGTTTCCCAGGTCATGCTGGATTTATAGAAGATTCATCAAGGACTTCTTCAAGATAACAAATCCCATGTGTTTGCTATTGCAGCATAACATACCATGTGTCTTTAGTTAGGAATGTGAGAAAGCATTCTACTTATTAAAGCAAGCTTTAATTTTAGTACCTATAGTGAATAATCCTGTCTGGACTAAGCCCTTTGAGCTTATGTGTGATGCTAGTGATTTTGGTATTGGAGTTATGTTGGGGAAAAGGCATAACAAGGTGTTCCACACCATTTATTATGCTAGTAAAACTCCCATTGAAACTTAAATCAATTACACCACTAATGACAAGGAGTTGTTGGCAGTTTTATTTGCATTTAAACTTAACCAGACGAGTCGGGCGTAAGACCCAATTCCTTGGCAAGCCTGAGAAGTGTCTCCAATTTATCCATGTTATATACAAGATACAAGTGACATTTAAAAAAATTCCACAGGTTCTCATCCTTACCAAAGAGTTCTTTCCTCTCTACATTGTGAGGCACGTTGATAACCACATAAGTATCAATCTACTTCTTCTTTTGATGAGAATGAGGTACTCCACCAAGACCAAATCCTTCTTCATAGTCGAGCCTTTTATACCAAGCATACAGATCCTCCTTCATTCTCATATACTCAGAGGACAAAGGACTTTGCTCACTACGATAAAAAGAAAGAGTTTGGCAAAAGCAAACTCGAGACCAGTACTTGAATAAACCATTATGGCAAGAGAAAATGAATCCAACTGGGGCCAAAGACAAACATAATTCAAAGTGAACCTCAGGAGTAATAGGTTTTTCCATTATGAAAAGTTCAATAAAATCATCTCAATCATTGGTAAAGAGTCAAACCAATGGGAATTAGAATGAAGGGAGATCAATCCATGATCCAGGGCATTATCTCGAGAGGTGTGATCCACATAAAAAAATGAAAAAAGGTCAAGAGAATGTTTCCAATATTTATACTAGGCACAAAGTTGGAACACCTTCATGTAAGCCCAAGCTCCAGAATAAATTTATAAGGGTAAAACTCTCAGATGGTTCATCACAACTACCTTGAATTCAGAAAAGGGCAAACGTACCCTCAACCTAGTAAAGAGGCATTCATATAGAGGAACAGAGCAACCCTCAAAAGAGTTGCATATCCTCTTCATTAGATCTACTAGAAAAACCAACCAAAATCAATGGGTATCCGACCATAATATCAACATTGGTTATAGCCTCAAAAATATTCAAAGTGGAAGGAGTTCATATCACTTCAGAGCCCACCTAATTATATTTATTGGAATTATCTAGCATAAACTAACCAACCCCGTTTTTGGGCCAATTCATCAGCTTTAAAGTGGTCACCAAGTATGATCCAAGATACATCACTTGACTTTCCTCGACACTCTAAATGACTTGTGACTTCAGCTTCACTAGGCCCGTGAACATTCATCCTCCAACATAGTCAGACATAGTCACCAGCATGTTCCCTCCTTTTCTGGACAACTTTTATTTCTACCTCAATCAAGACACAGGGAGGCATCAATTTATCGATGGGATCCTTACTCTCGTTAGCCTTCCCCAAAAATAAAGCTTCTAAAGAATCATTGGAATAAGATTTTTCAGAAAAGGGATCTCCAAACACTCCTCACTCCCGCAGACCTTCCCCAAAAATATAGCTTCTAAAGAATCACTAAAAGAAGCTCTTTCAGAAAAGGAGTCCCCAGACACTCTTTCCATTTCATAATCATCAATCAGAGAGATGATATTCTATGTAAAATCCAGAATAATAAATGAAAGGGAATATGATTAAGATTTCATTCCCCTTTTAGAAAAGGAAGAAGTGCTTCCTTCTGAATCACTCTCTATGTTAGTAGGGTTATCACTCATTTTAAGAAAAAGACAATAAATGCTTGAAGAAAAAAGTTTGAGTTGGAAGAAGGTACCTTGAAGTGTAAGGTCAAAGTCACTCTTTGAATGTTGAAGATTTTAATCTTTGAATGCGTAATAGCAGTTACTTTAGAAAAAAACACTCTCAGAGAAGTGGGGAAGACTTGAATGAAATGGGGAAAATTCAATTTAATAGGTTGCAAAAAAATCCCCCAAATTTCCTCTACCCTTATATAGGAAAAAGCAATTGGACGGGTATGATTAAAAGTAAAAAGTAAATGCAAACCAACAATCATATTTCACCTTAGAAACACACTCAAACTCAAATGCACTTAAGTACACAAAAAGTAGTGCCCACCACTCTCTACCTCTTCAGGTCCCACATCAAGAGAAAAAGGGCAGAATGTTCCAATGATGGGACTGCATTTAATGCTCATGTTCTCCATCACTCTGAGGAAAATACAAAGAAATGCATGTTTTCCGATGCATGGACAACCGTTTCTGAGGGCAGGTCACAATTGCTAAAAGACTCCCGCTACATCAAGAATACCCAACGAGTCTCGGGGGAAACTGTTATGGGTCGGCCAAAGGCCTAATAAGATAAGACTCACTCATCTCGTCTGCTTTATTAAGCCCAAGGTATAAATATAGTTACAAGAGGGTTTCAAGTACACAATCTTTAGTCTCCACTCACAGTATAATTATCTTGAACCCTAAACCGACTTGGGAATTGGAGTGCTAACCATGCATGTACCTTATTTGGATCCACCATATCAAAGATTAACAACTCCAGTTTAAGATAAGATCAACATCTCTGATTCAATAAGTCACAATGTCAAATTGCTTAAGAAGCTTCATTCCACCACAACTTCTGTAATCTTCTCCATTTATGGTTCCACCATGGAACACGTTCCTTGCATCCATTATTCTTTTCAGTATCATGTTATCTTTGATCATTTTCCATCTTCGCCCTTTATATGTTTGGTCCATACTACATTTTAAGTCGACTTCTCACTTTTTTTGTAATGTGATACCTACATAGTAATGTGTACGAAGTAGGAAATATCATTTGCAATTGAATTCATCAACGTGGTATTGTGGTCGGTGAAAATTACCTTTGACATGTTTTATTTGTACTTCAACATTGTCTGACACACTTATAGAGCTCAAGAGTGTTTTTGAGTTGCACCATGTTTAATGTCATGTCAGAAATAATTTCCTTATCTACAAGCATAAGGCAACATGCAATAGAATGATCGACTAACTTATGACAAATGTCATGATTATGTGTACAACAAATAACATTAAATCCCTATTTATTTTTTTCCAAAATATATTCACGCAACTTAAAAGGACACTCATATTTCTACGAACCAATGTCATCTTATTTCAACTTATGGTTATGAGTTGTGTACTCGACACTTCTCTCAGTGTCAGAAATTCAAGTCTTCTATAAAGGTGTGAAAAACACAAGAAAAGAGGGGTTTGAATTGGGTTTTAAACCAAAAACTTTTCTTTTAAAAAATATTCCCTTTTAATTAAGAATATTTTTTCTCCACTCTTGATAATAACAATAATTAAGAACAAGAATTAAAGAACAAGGTATGTTTATACTAGTTTACTTAAAAACTATCAAGCTAGTCTAGTTCACCCGCCAAGGTGATTTCGCCACTCTCAAATGAGGACTTAATCCAATAATCCAACTGATTATTACAATGCACAAGCTATTTGCAAGTGACTAACAACCTCCAAGACACATAAGTCCTAGACTTCTTATGGATACAGACCTAACCGGTCCCTTAAGGAAAATCAAATCTCTAAGACACCCTAGTCCTATACTTCTCAAAGATACAAACCTAACTGGTCCCTTACAGAAATTCAAACAACTATTTGAATACAAGTTTTGTTTAAAATAATATTACTTCTACACAAGCTGAATATGTAAAATATTTTAGGTACAATAGACTAAAAATATGAAAGCTATGAATAAAGCTTTGTGCGTAGATACTTAGTTCATTATCATCTTTATCTCTTAGTCTTTAAGCCTTTATATAGGCAATAAAATAATGTATCCATTGAGGGGTACTCTTGGGATTTCCAGAATCATTGGCGGCTTGAGCAATAACGTGGGGGAAAAGATCGTGCAACGCGTCCATCCTTTCATGGTAGTTGAATGAAACATTGATTGTACCATGTACTATTTGTACCATGTTAACATTATCTTCTTTTCTTCTGCACTTCAGAGGCTTCTGCAAGCATGAGTTTAGAAGAGAGAACATAACACAAGGTTATCAGAACTTTAAGTCTTTAGAGTTTTCAGAATTGCGTCTTCAAAATCTTCAACACTTGGTCGTGAGAACCTTTTCTAGAACCTTGGATCTTTAGAACTTCAAGTCTTCAGAGTCTTTAGAATTTATGTCTTCAGAGTCTTTATCACTTGGTCTTTAGAACCTTTTTCTTAGAATCTTGGGTCTTTAGAAACCTGGGTCTTTAGCATCTGGACTTAAGTAAAACTTCTTGTCTTCAAATCTTGACTGTTTCTTTAGAACTCATTGTCTTCAGAAACATGAGTCTTCAGTAATCTGGACATTAGTAGAAACTCCTTTCTTCAGATCTTCTGACTTGTTTCTTTAGAGCATGTTGTCTTTATAAGCATGAGTCTTCAGCATCTGGATGTAAGTAGAACTTTTGTCTTCAGATCTTCTGACTTGTTTCTTTAGACAAACATTAGAGCCTATACTTCAGAGGCTTATGGAGTGTCTTGCTACTATTCATCAGAACTTGTGTAGCACGGAAGTAGAATTAATTCTCTTCTAATGTCTTGGTCACGCCATCCATTAGAAACATAACCTGTTTGTTAAATATTCAAAAATAACAAACATTAGAATATCAAAATTGTGCATACAAAACATGCTCATTTGTTATCATCAAAACTCAGAGATAATATTGCAGAATAAAATCATGTTCTAATATTCTATATAAACCATTATCTGGCCTTCTGATTACAATGCCAAACCCCAATTTGGCTGCCTTTATTGGATGCATTGGAGCACACGATCATAAACAACAAACTCTTATCCATTTGTAAATTGGTTTCCAACATCAACCTTGGCATCAACATGTTTGGAATCCATAGTAACAATTAGTTATGGAAAAACATCAAGGTTCACCATATCTAAGGCAAATAATAACAGAAGATATTCAAAAAAACTAACTGGATTAAAGTCTGAACTAATTAGGAAATACACTTACGGATGGAATTTAACTAAAATCTAAAAATGTATTTCTAGATGCAAAATTTATTTTTCAACTCAAAAATTAGATTAACATAAGCAATGAGGAATAAAATACATGAGCTTTACCTTAAATTCCAACTTATTTTACTCCTTTTGATGAGATAAAACACAATAATAATATTTTGGAGTGCAAAATATGATTGAGAATGGGCGAATGTTCTTTTAAGGGTTTTTAAAATGGTCTTTAATCTTGAGGAAGAATAACATGCAAGGTGTTGTTTCATTAAATTTCTCACTTGACATTTCAAAAGGCACTTTTGAAATTTTCACTGACACTACTACTGAAGGGTAATTTCACCACCGTTCGTAAAGGGATGCCATCACGGTTGATGAACTATAGTAAGGTAAGGTGTAATAGTATGTGCCAACTTTATCACGACTTGCTGAAAATCATAGTAAAAACCCAGTAGTGCGTTACATATCACTACGTTTGCAAAAAAAACGTAGTATAATGTGGAGGCCAAGGGTTCGATACCCTGCGCTAGAATTTTGAGTGATTTTTCAATATTTCAACACGGTTATAAACAACGACCTTAGGGAAATATTAGCATATAATATTTCACTACAATTATAACTAGCAACCTTTGGGATATGTATACTCGAGTTAATATTATAAAAAATTAAGTTATATTAAAATAACAAGTTACACTAATCATTTTTTTGGAGCTTTTTACAACACTTCCTTTTATATTAGTTCATTCTACAAAGTGAATATTTTGCATAATAAACTAGTAAAAAAGAAAGTGTTTATTGAAGAACTACAAACATTAAATTAAATTCTAATAGTCAAAGAGCGAGATACAAATAATGAGCCGCTGAAATCTCGAAAAATATTTATTAATGTAAGCTATTTTCTAACATAACTTAATTTTTTATATTATTAATTTCTAATTCAATTTGAAAGGTTATATATATATATATATATATATATATATATATATATATATATATATATATTTAATAT